>OX387342.1:7050366-7650366 GCA_947562085.1 Eudonia lacustrata
ATTATGTCATCATATGAGGTCATTAGGCCTTACGAGTGTATAGTAAAACAAGAAAAAATTAAGAACAAAATACCTACTTCACAGTGTGGTATTGTTAGGTGTCAACGAATAAATTTGCACGTCTTGTCTAATGTATTGAATGTTAAATTTAGTTTAACGTCTCTCATTCGAACTAAACACGTGAGAATGTTGAGAATCTAAGATTATTCCAAGCTGTTTTGCTGCATTGCGAAATGAACTATTCGGAGTTGATGTAGATACTAAAAATAGTGAGCCCTACTGTAAATTACAAGTTGGTGTAATGAAGTGTATAGACGAATTGTTTTCTTAGACATTGTAATTATACTTTATTTAAAACAAGGTATCATCCAAAAATAGAAGCCAAAATCCAGAAGCTTAATGCAAGTCAGCCGAAAGTTGCTTCGTCATCTTATCTACCATACAAAATAGTTTCCAATCCTACACATCGAAATGTATTACTTTTACGAATCTACTCGCGTTTAACTTACTCCCTGTTATCACGAGCCATGGATTCAAAATGTCAGTAGTGTTTTATTTTAATATCCCCTTATTGCTAAAGTTGCTTGCAACACAGTATACAGGGTGTCTCATTTAAATCGGTCAGTATGGGAAAGTCTGAAACTATAAGACATACGAAGATCTATTCTTAGGAACCATGTCATCGATTTTAATAAGAAGAAAAACTGCATTCATACATTTAAAAAAAACCTGTACTCAACAAGGTAATCGAACCCGGTTGTTTTGAAAAAAATAAACTTATACTATTTCTATTTAGATATCGATTGTGTAGGTCTTGAGCAATAAATGGCTTTATGAAACATGATGTCTAAAATGAATAAAATGCATTGTTTTCATATACTTTAATTTATTTTAGTAGGTGTTCGAAGTGACCACCGTTCCATTTAAAAAGTTCAGGCATGTAAAATTGTCTCTATGGTTGTGTACGTCTTTGCTGGTTTTGTAATTGTAAGATCGTTACCTAAACTAAACTAAACTTGGACCCAACCGTTTGGATAGTTTCCACAAACCTGTTGCTGTATTCGTCCACATTTTCGCAATCATTTAGGCACTCGAAGCGATTCTGCAATTCGAGCTGAAAGCTTTCGGGGTTTTGGATTTGGGATGGGTGCAGGACGGAGCGTAGACCTTACCAACCGACGTCTTTCCAGCTTTACGTTGATATACCAACCGGTGATCGCTGCCAGTTTTAAACGTTATTATCCGTGCGGAGACGGAGAAAGAATACTATTCTCCGCCCCTCTCCTCCGGTGGGTGTCGTAAGAGGCGACTAACGGATTTTCGAACTTCCATATGCTCCACTGCGTGGTAGGGCTTGCCCGTCTGGTTAGTGACCACCGTACGCATGGTGTAAAACCCGTCAAGTGACCGCTTGTCGGTCGCGTTTCGGGATCAGCCAGCGTATAACCAGAGCTCGAGTGGATGTTACTGCGATGCACTTGGTCTGTGGAGGCTTCCGTCAAACCAGTGCCAGGAGGACTTCGTTAACCCGCCGACCAGGGAGACCCGTAGAAACGGCTGTCCCGCTGGCCGCCCGTGGCACAGTACAGGGGCCCAAGCGAGCCTAACCAGCTCGTGAGGCTGCCTCACCATGCCACGCATAATCTCGGGGTGGTTCGTCGTGCCGGTTGGTGACCGGAAGGTGGGGTCTCGGCGGCCATTCCCGGGGGGGTTCGGGGGCCCTTCCGTTCGGCGGGTTAATTATACTCATCTGTAGGCAGATCCCTGGTGAAACAGGCCGCTGCACTTTGACTATTTGCATCGCGGTAGCATTTCCTCGATTCACGCCTCCCTCCTTTTCTCCACCATGACAGCGACTCACAATAAAACTGGTCCTACAGCGGTGCACACCCCCACCACAACTATACCGTTTGAGGTCGAGTTCACTAACATCCGCGGACTCCATGCAAACCTCAATGCCGTCCACCACCATCTTGAGACGGCACGGCCAGCAATGTTGTTTTTGACGGAGACGCAAATAATCTGTCTGGCCGACACTAGCTACCTGCACTATCCGGGCTTTGTGCTTGAAGAATCCTTCAAAGCCAAAGCCGGAGTTTGCTTGTTCGTTCGGACGGATGTTTGCTGTCGCCGTCTGCGCTGTCTGGAGGACCCTTCCTTTTCCCTCCTTGTAGTACACGTCGACTTGGACTCACATAGCCGTGTCTACGTCTGCGTCTACCGATCCCATAATGGCGACATGGAGACAACTCGACTTATGGACCATCTTAGTCGGGTAGTAGATGATGCGCAGGAGCGGTTTCCAACGGCGGAATTGGTGTTTTTGGGGGACTTCAATGCTCACCACGAGTTGTGGTTAAGTTCCTCCAAAACTGACCATGCTGGTAGAACTGACCATGCTTTCGCTCTCACGCACGACCTGACTCAACTGGTGAACCAGCCCACCAGGATCCCAGACATAGTCGGTCACGTGCCTTCTTTGTTGGACCTTCTGCTGACGAGTCGCCCAGCTGGCTACCGAGTGGAGGTTCGAGCTCCTTTGGGATCTTCGGATCACTGCTTGGTATCCAGCAAAGTGCCTCTGGCCCCGCTACCGCCTTCAGCGGTATCGAAACGCCAGATTTGGCACTACTCGTCGGCAGATTGGGATGGTATGCGGGACTATTTCGCATCCGTTCCTTGGGGGCAGCGCTGCTTCAGTGGGAAGGACCCGACAGCTAGTGCGACTGCAGTTGCTGATGAGATAGTTTTAGGGATGGAATACTATATTCCGCACTCCTATCTCATCAGCAAAGGCAGGCGCAACCGTTGGTTCAACCGCGAGTGTGCCAACGCTGCTGATAACAAGCAGGCGGCATACCGCGCTTGGATCAGGAGTAAAGCTCTTGGAGATCCCGAAACCCGCTCGCTGAAAGCAGCCTATAATAATGCCACCAAGTCCTGCAAAAGAGCTTACATTAGAGCGGATGCCCAGCGCGTTGCTCGAGTCGGCCAAGAACTACTGACGCATCCTACGGGCAGCCGTAGCTACTGGCGTCTGGCCAAAGCCGTGCAATCGAACTTCTGCCAACCCTCGCTGCCACCATTGAGATGTCCTGACGGAACTTTAGCTCACAAGCCGCAGGAGAAAGTCGATCTCCTGGCCAAACTCTTTGCGGCTAACTCCCGAGTCGATGACTGCAATGCACAGCCACCTACAATTTCTCACTGTGGCCACACAATGCCCGATTTTAAAATCAAGCAGCGTGACGTCTGTGCGGAGCTGCAGTCAATCGATGTCCGGAAAGCTAATGGTCCTGATGGCATCCCTCCAATAGTCCTAAAAATGTGTGCAGCGGAGTTGTCCCCCGTGTTAACGCGCCTTTACCGTCTCTCGCTCTCTTCAGGTTGTGTGCCGGAATCTTGGAGAGAAGCTAATGTGCAACCGTTCCCCAAAAAAGGAGATCGGTCAGATCCATCGAATTACCGCCCCATAGCCGTAACTTCAGTTTTGTGCAAAGTAATGGAGCGCATTTTAAATAAACAACTTGTCCACTACCTAGAAGAACACTCCATAATTCACGATCGCCAATACGGATTTCGGCCGAAACGGTCAACGGGTGATCTTCTAGCGTACGTTGCACATCTTTGGGGTGAGGCTATTGACAAGCGTGGTGAGTCAGTGGCTGTTAGCCTTGACATAGCCAAGGCTTTTGATCGGGTCTGGCACAAAGCTCTTCTCTCCAAGCTCCCGGCATACGGTCTGCCTGCTCAGTTCTGCAACTGGGTCGCTGGCTTCCTGCATGAGCGCAGAATCCGTGTTATATCTGATGGATGCGCTTCGCGGCTCATGTCAGTGAACGCTGGTGTCCCTCAGGGGTCCGTTCTATCCCCCACGCTGTTCCTTCTGCATATCAATGATATGCTTCCACTTGGAAATATTCATTGCTATGCAGATGATAGTACGGTCCATGGAGGATATAACGGTCACCCAGCGGCTGGGCGGGTCGAAACCGAAGTGAATCGACTTAATCTTGTCATTGAGCTCAATCGGGTATTGGACCTCATATCTAATTGGGGCACCAATAATCTGGTTGAGTTTAATGCCAAGAAAACACAGGTGTGCGCGTTCACGGCAAAAAAGTCACCATTCCTTCCCCTTCCAACTCTTCAGGGTACATCTCTACGCCTGCAGAGCAGTATCAACATGCTCGGTATGACGATACGCTGCGATCTGAACCAAAGAGACTACATCGAAGCCGTGATCAAAACAGCCTCACGAAAACTCGGAATTCTGAACAGAGTGCGGCGATTCTTTACGCCGGACCAGTTGTGCCTTTTGTACAAGACACAGGTACGGTCTTGCGTGGAGTATTGCTCGCACATCTGGGACGGTTCCGCTAAGTACCTTCTCGATGCCTTGGACAGATTGCAGCGTCGCGCTGAACGCATTATCGGCAATGCAGAAGTGGTAAATACTCTCGAATCTCTGCAATTGCATAGAGATGTTGCGTCACTCAGCGTGTTTTACCGCTTATACCATGGCGAGTGCTCTGAAGAGCTCTTTGACCTCATCCCACCTTCTCCCTTTCTTCATAGGAGTACACGTGCTGCTCTTCGGAGTCACCGATTCACTGTCTCAAATATCCCATCGCGCACAAAGAAATTTGGTGACTCGTTTCTTTGTCGCACCTTCAAAAGATGGAATAGTCTACCAGCACACGTTTTCCCTCCTTCCTATGATATGGGGTCCTTCAAGAGAGGCGTGAAGAAGCACCTTGTGGGCCGGCAGAGTGAAGTTGACTGATGCTACGTTTGTTTCCACGCTGCACCAGTTGTCTTCGCGTCTGGACTTCATTTCCACTTAACATCAGGTGGGGTGGAGTCATTTGCCAAGCTAAGTATATTAAAAAAAAAAAAAAAAATCGCATTGATCACAGTGACATCATTGAATATTTGCTTCCTCGTCGACATGATAAAGTCAATCTCGTGTTTTGTTGCACCATCGGGACTCATCCAGGTCCACTCGCGGTGTTCAGCCTTCCTGAAAAAGGAGTTCATCATAAAGAGGCCCTCCCTCTGAAGAAAGTCCGCCAGCAGCTGTTGGCCCCGGGAGTTCCGATTACCAACCCCAAATCGTCCCACGCTCATCTCATCGCCGATTCGTTTGCCCAGTTTTGCGTTAAAATCTCCCGTGACAACGGTGTAATGAGTTTTGGAGGCTTGTATGGCTCTAGAGATGTCCTCATACGTAGCTTCCACCTCATCGTCAGGGTGTGTCGTAGTAGGAGCATATACCTATATGACCTTCAACGAATACCGTTTGGTTATTCTGAGTATAAGGTACGCTACCCTAGGCAACACATTCCCGGTCTCGACAACGTTGTTCACGAGGGACTTGTGGACGATGAACCCGATACCACCTTGGGACAGTTGCCCTCCCGGAAATAGAGCAAGTTACCGGACTTGAGGATTATCGAGTCCTCCCCCTCTCTTCGAACTTCAGATAATCCAACTATGTCCCACCGTATCTTGCTCAAATCTTCCTCCAGTTCGTAAATCTTCTCGTCAGTCCGTAATGTGCGCGTGTTAAATGTTGCCAGGGCTAGAGTTCCTTGTTGGCGGTAGCCAGGTCTCTGCCGGAGATTATTAGCACCCCCTGGCCCGTCGCTGCCTTGGCCGCTACCGTAGCTAGGGCGAGCGGGGCCGCCGGGGACTAGGGGCCGGTTTTTGCTGGTGTGCATATCATGGGGGGGTATTTGCCATAATCGCCACGCTTGGCAGGCGAGTTGGCGATCGCAGTAGGCTGAAGGTACTACTGCCCATCCTCTGGAATGGTCCCTTAGTCGCCTTTTACGACATCCACGGGTTGAGATGGGGTGGTGCAATTCTTTATCCCCGGCACCACACAGGGAAATACTAAACAATCTATACAATCGATATCTGAATAGAAATAGTGTAAGTTTATTTTTTTTAAAACAACCGGGTTCGATTCCCAAGCTGAGTACAGGTTTTTTTAAATGTATGAATGCAGTTTTTCTTTTTATTAAAATCGATGACATGGTTCCTAAGAATAGATCTTCGTATGTCTTATAGTTTCAGACTTTCCCATACTGACCGATTTACATGAGACACCCTTTATATGTACAGACACTTGCACATCAACCTCTATAAAATTTCTTCAATACATGTTCAACCATATGCCATATCCATTAAGTTCAAAGTGTATTGAGGAAATTTCGCAGTTTGTGGAAGCCTGCAGTGTGTACAATAATTTAAGAAAACACTATTTGCTTGTACGCGAGAAACGAGTGATCAAATCCGGTAATTGACCCTTGCCGCTGGAGGCATCAATCAAGCTCGCGTAAGGGTAACAATTTCTCATATCCTCCGTCTGTGCAATTAACCAAAATTACTTCATAGATAATTAGGTTAATCGTTAAAACAAAGTATGCAGTAAATTATCAAAGTCCGCGGGAGATGGGACAGATGATAGCGAATTGTTGTGGTGCAACCTTGTTATAATAACGGAGTAGATTGAGATCTTTTTACGTCTACTAGAAGGCTCGAAAATATGAGAGCCATGGATTAGAATTTGTTTATTTTAATTTATTTCACTGTGGTCCTTACTGTCTACATCCTCTGATTCTTACAAGGGGGCTCTTGGCCACTGAACCTTCTGGGGCACGAGCCTTCCCTATAGTCGAATAGCGAGAACGGGACATAAACCACCACGCGGGCCCAGTGCGGGTTGGTGGTTATTAACGACTGCTAATGCAGCCGGGACCGACGGCTTTACGTGCCTTCCGAAGCACGGAGGTGTTCGAGATGATACATTTGCGTCACCCATCCGATGACCGGCCTTTGCAAAAGATGCTTAACCTCAGCACTCGCAGACCGGGCGCGTTAACCACTGCGCCACTGAGCCTTAATTTAATATCATTTTTGGTTCTCACAATCAGATTCTGTTTAGTTTCATCATTATCATACACTTTTAAACATTCGCGTTCCATTTTAATCAGGGTTTAACGCAACGTATGTCTTTGATACCAATATACAATGTTATTTTTAGTTTTTACGAAACCTGACAACTGTTCAGAATCAGTAATAGAATCGATTTCAATATTTTTTATACCATGTTACATTTTGACCAAATAATATTTACAAAATCTCAAATAAAGTAAACCCTACTAAAAAAACACAAAGAGACAGCACAAAAAGCTTGTAACTTTGTGAGCTTTCAAGATTTTTTTTTGTACTGATTCTTTAAATGAAAATATTTGACCCGTGTTTCGATTTTCGTATAAACTAAAAATAAGGTTGTATAGTTGTTTGCGTCAATTCTAGTTATAAACCTTTCATGATAAACATATTGAAAAAAACAATATACTCTTTAGCTATTTTAATAGGAAGCTAAATTGTGTTTCTATATTTTTATAAACGGCTTTCAATAATCATCTCTGTCGTACTCGGCCAGGCAGCGGCTGTTTTTTTATCCGTTTCGAGTTCCCGTTTTAATTACTTCCGACGTCCCGGCCCGGCCGCCTTGGATCAGTTTCGGATCGGTTAAAATAAACAGCGCTAACATTTGGCGGTAGTGATGCGCGATCGTGTCACGTGATATTCGAAACTCCACTTTGATCTACTGACGATAGATTGCGTAATATTCTGGAAAGAAAAGGTAAATATTTTTGAGTTGTTATTGTATTTTTCGGTTTAGATAATTTAATAGTATGTAAACGTTTGCCACGTTTCGTAAATTAATTTTAATCAAATTGTTTTAGGCAATCGGAAATTTTCCGAGAAATTGGTAAAATTACTTGGGCTTCTCTGACAAAGGGGAAGTAATTGGCCTTCAACGCACTTGATGGTTATTAAGTGTCGATGAGGTCCAAGATGGAGGCGCACTTAATTTAGAATTAGAACCCTCTAGAGTCATTAAGTCACTGGCTAGTGGCTATCTCACCGTTTATTGTCGGATTACAACAGTGTCCCTATTATTGTTAGTTTTGGAACGAACTGGACCTTGAAACCTGAAATCAACCAATGCTAGTAACATAGAAAGTTTTCAGTGGGGCTTTAAACAAAGTACTTAGTGTTGGTACCTAACCATATCTTTTTATTTACGGGATACCCTGACCATGTCCACGGTTTGACCTGTGACCGGCCGGTGCAACACTGTCAAAAAGTCGAGTATAAAAAGATATACCGACTCAGAAGTTTGCATTTTGCCCAGTTGAAAACATTGCTAAAAATGAACAGCGGAAGTTCAAAAATATATACTTTTGTATACAAACCTAGTAGTACAATATGTAAACCGCTGGGAATCCCACTCGGGAGTTTCAGTACGGTTTTCTAGCCACTAGACTGTGGAGCCGGATGAATAAACAAATTCCACTATAGTATTTCCCGGTAAAATGTGCATAGTTTTGCAACCAGACGTGCCAGAATGAAGAATTTCATAAATTTCCCTTTTACCTTATCTAACAATTTTTCCACACTCAGATACCTTCGTTTCATCATCATCATCATCATCATCATCATCCTCATCATCATCATCTCAGCCAAAAGACGCCCACTGCTAAACAAAGGCCTCCCCCAAAGATCTCCACAATGACCGGTTTTGTGCTGCTCGCATCGTTTCATTCATTCATCATCAGCTCATTTATGTCCCCACTGCTGGGGCACAAGCCTTCCCTATGGACGGATAGGGAGAACGGGCCATAAACCACCACGCGGGCCCAGTGCGGATTGGTGGTTGTTAACGACTGCTAATGCAGCCGGGACCAACGGCTTTACGTGCCTTCCGAAGCACGGAGGAGCTCGAGATGATAAATTTTTGGTCAACCATCCGATGCCTTTGCGAAAGTTGCTTAACCTTGAGTGCAAGGCGCGTTAACCACTGCGCCATCGAGCTCCTCTCCACCTTCGTTTAATTGTTTAAAGTTTTTTTTCTCAGTCGGAATTCTAACTTTTGGCAGAGCGGACTTGCTTATGATCAGGACATGATGTATAACGGCTCATGGTATGCGACTTTATTCTGCTCTATTGGAGAAACTGTTATTACAAGTACAATAAGCATTGTAACGTATTCTCATAATTTATCATACTCAAATCTTACTAAAATTCACAACTTCGTCTTCTACAATATCCCTTGGTGTTAATGATAATCCGCTCAGGGACTGACTACAAGTTTTTTTCACCATCCAACCGCGTTGTCGTAAACAAAACTTTTTAGAGCGTCAAAGCAGTGCCTTATGACAAACGAGGTGAGTTCCAAGTTTGCCATACAAATCCTCGTTTCGTTAACGTGATCGAATGATACTTGCACTTAGCACTCAGGGTGAATTTGTAGCACACAAAATATAGGTGTCACTACTCGCACTTGCGTCTAGGGAAATATGGTTGTTTGAACAAAGAGTTTGCCTTCGTGATGAGGGCATAGGAACGGAGCTGTGTGGGTATCAGGCCATGCTGAATTTACTTTGCAAATATGAGTGTACAAAAGCTCGGTCCGTTTTGAACAATAACTGTTTTGCTTACGCTATGCTAACTTTTACACTAGTGAACAACTAGTGAAGTAGTATACCTACAGGTATTCCTTAAGTTGGGAACTATTTATTATAACTAGTGGTCGCCCAGTGAACGACATTCGACCGTAATTTTATTAAGGCTGCACGAATTGCATCCTAAGCAATGAATAATTAAAAAAGATAGAATGTGAGTTTGGATTGGCGTTGACATATTTCAACCGCACCTCTTCCATTTTTGAAATTTTTGAAAATACACGTATATATTATACTCTTTTCAAAAATATTATGCGTGTGTGTCAAATACATGGTAGTGTGTGTAATGTTTGTTTTATTGATTTAATGTATTTTTATGCATAATTAAAAAAAAATAACATTTGGATAACCTTCTCTATATAAACTATAAGTGTGCGAAATTTTACACTCCTCCGTCCGCGCAATTTTCGTAAAAAGAGGGTACAAAGTTTTTGCTTCACATATTAATATAATATATAGATCATTTATTTATTTGCAACACTTAGATTGGTGTACAGATCACAACTACTGTGGTCAAATCATTATTAAGTGAAATAACAACTAAGTACTTGCAGTCTACTTTCATAGGCATGTACCTATTTCACTATACCTAGAAAAGCATACTATGGGAATTCAATATATAATCCGTTAATACATAATATTCAATGAAATTTTGTACGCGTATGACCATATTTTAAAGGGTAGAACCAGATTATGCATATTGCTAGAAAATGGCGTGGAAGATTGAATCAATCTAGCTATTATAATAACGAAAGACGATACAACATTTTCCTTGGAAGGTTGACCGAACCATTTTCCGCAATTTGGTTTTGGAGCGACAAAATCGTTGATTTCACGCTATCTTGAGAATCGACAAAATAGTCTTACGCTAGAAGTATTTAATAACGTAAAAAAATATTTTGTAAAAACATTAGGGTACTAAGTTTACTCAATAGCGGTATGAGAAGTTACACTTGCAAATAGAAAGAGTAAAGTAAATGTCCTACATATACTATCCCACTGCTGGGCAAAGGCAGCCATCGTTTAAATCAAGTCATCGTTATCGGTTGACGATCACAAACCCAAGCCATGTATCGGTTAATCCGAAAACGCTTTGTCTTTTTTTTGAGAGAGATTGCTGATTGCCTCAAACGGAATTTTCAGCGTCACCGGGCTTTTTGGGGGCGGCGAGGTACGTAAAGGATACCTCAAGCCGTGTTAAAACGAATCACCTTCAGAGGTTTTCTAGAGGGAACGGCATCGCACACTTAAAAGTGCGCGTCCCCAAGCCCTACTAGAGTCTCCGAAGGGTTCGGATCGGATCGGGGAGCGGGACCACCCGAGGGTGTCTCTAAAGGCACGGACCTCGACTCGGCTAGACCGGGCCGTGGAGGAGGAGAGAAGCGCCCAGGTACATGTCTGTACCTGGTGTAGAGCGCGTGTGAACCGGTTCTACGTACCCTTGTTCTACGAGTACGGTGTCTTGGGCCTAAACTAGTGTGCATGTTTAGTAAATTCTGTAAATGTGTAGTAACATTTAGAGGATCGGGCGGGGTTGTTTGTCTGTTCTAGCAATTGAGCCCAGGGCTTACGCGTATCGAACTGAGAGCTTCGCAACTCGGCCACCAAGGTGAGGAACGAGGAAGGCGATGCACAGACGCCTGCACGTGAACCTCTCCAAAACTGTTAAATTTCTTCAATACATTTTCAACCATATTTCTTAGGCGTAAAGTTCAAAGTATATTGAGGAATTTTGACAGTTTGTGGTAGGTTGACGTGCAGGCGCGTGTACTAACGTAAAATAATATTTTGATTCACTTTACTCAAGTTTACAATTCTTACTCAATAACGGAGTTATTATAGACGTCACAATCTGAAGTCTGAAGATGATGTCCCAAATGCCCGAACTCATTGGATAAAAGAGGTAGGTTTTAGCAAAACGAAATAACTCATTGGATAAAAGCTTATAAAAGAGTTAGGTTTTATAGCAAAACGAAATTGAAATGTGCTCCAAGAATATTTATCTAAGTCACTTTTTTATTCGAACTTACAAAAGTGCCAGTTAAAACTCAACCAAGATAATTTCTTCGGAATATTCCTAGATGCAAAGGCCATCTGCTAGAGCGGAATTAAGTAAAAATAAGTAAGAAAGATTTTAGTTTTCAGCATCTGCATAGCGGCTGTATTAACGTGCTGTCGCAGTTCAAGAACAAAGCTCGAAGCTCGAACGTCTCAGTTTTTGGTTTGTTTTATTCATTCTGACGCCAAGGCGTGTCGGTTTCGCTGTAATTACTTAAAATGCTGTTGTATCAAGCCCCTACTACTGACCTGTAATCACTGTGGAAATTACACTCAGAGTGTTACCACTATAGTGAGGATGAATTTTATTTTAAAGTATTTACTACTTTTCGTTTAAATATATTAGAGTGGGTAAATGACTTGTCAATGATAATAATCATCATCATCATCATCATCGGCCTATCTTAGTCCACTGCTGGACATAGGCCTCCCCTAATGAGCGCAATAGCGCCCTGTCCTCAGCTTGACGCATCCAGCATCTGCCTGCAATGATAATAATAATAATAATAAATTGTTTTTTAATAAATTGTTCAACAACATCATACTATTACAACAGTAATATAAAGTAACGAAATAAAACAGAGCTTAGAGTTAAAGTATGACTCTGCCTCCTAGGTTAGGAAGACCTTTATTCTAGGAGACAGATCCTTTCCTTTCTTGATGTTTAAAATACTAAAATACTGATGATCCACCTGATGTTAACTTATGTTAAGTTCAGCTTTGTAGTCGAACTTTCTGTTAGACAAGCGTCAAATGTCAAGCGTGACAAATTAATGAAGTTATCTTGAAACATTTATTACAAGACCATCATAAGACATGATAAACTTATATTAGTATCGATAGATGTAAAGGGTTGTTAGTAAACTATTTATTTATTTGACCGTGAAATTAACCTTCTATACTTCGATCAATAATATACTAGGTTTCCGATGAACGGTACGCGACTTTGGCACATGAATACTTACTCATGTGACTTTGGTGCACGGATCCACAATGACATTTAGAAAGAAGAAGAAGAAGAAAGAAGAAGAAATAAATATTTTGCAACCTTAACTAATCTTTAAATTTAAGTTTTAAGGTTCATAGTAAGCTGAAGTTGTTGATGCTATCCAACGTTTTTTCAGATTTTTTATTCGAAATTTAAATATATGGATAAGAGAAAACAGGACCACTTTCGAGATGCATTTTTGGTTCGGATACTTAATCTAGTGCATTAATGATCGAAGCTTCTATACCTTTATTTTGAAGAAATACTTCACTAGTATCGACTGTGATTAGGTCGTCAATAAAGTATTTCTTGAGGTGGCCGCGTAATCAAAACTTCTTTACCTATATTTAAAAGAAATATAATAGAGTGGTATCGAGATTTCGACCAATAGTACTATCCTTTTCAATAAAACTTTCCTCAACACGTAGTAGCGGTCGGTTTACTGTTTTCTCTTAATTACAAGGCACGGAAGGGTCGCCTGTCAGTATGAATCACGCCATGAAGAGACGTGGTTTTGACTGTCTCGTTAACACTACATTCATATGAATTACAATTAAGACGTTAGATACGAAGGTAAGAGACTTCAGCTTTCCTTTCAAGATCATGAGTTGATTAGCTAATGTAAATACCTGACTATGGCTGTGGGCTTTGTTTCAGGACATAGCCCACCTATTGTCCTGCCTTTTTTACCCAAGTAGAAATATGCTGAAGCTTGGGGGCCTACCCTAAAAACCTGCCTACCATCACAGTATTTACCATCATTTCTCTGCCACGGGAATGGTTCGGGAACCGTGATTTTGTAAATCAAATCCCCGAGAAACTGGAGTGACCCGCGGGGTATGTGGGGTTACGCCCGTTCCCTATATTCTATCTGTCTGTTGTTTTGCTTACTGGAGTTAGAAATTTGACATAATTTGTATGGAGCTTATGTCAAATTTGTATCTATAGTAAGCAATAAACAGATAGATAGGTTATTGGGAACGGGCGTTAGTCATCTTGATGTCAACGGAAAAAAAGAGAGACAATAAGTACATGCTGTAAATATAACCAGGCGTTTAAAAACAACATTCGAGATTATGTTTGCAGGTTTTTACCATCGGAAAAATTTAATTCGTAATTTTTAATCTTCTGTTTCTTTATTACCTTCTGTATAATAAGATTGATCGTTATCCATCATTCAAGCCTTTTGGGAGGTTGTTGTTACGATTATTCCCTATTCAGACATTCTTATATGCCTTCGCTCGCATCCATTAATCTTAGGAATAGACATAATGGTTCTGGATATTTTATGATTTAACCGTCATAACCAAGCATTTCAGAAAAAAATATTCTTGGAATTCTAATATAAAAATATTGAAATGGAATATTTTTTTGTTTTGCATACAGTTTTTTTTCTAACGGAGCAATTAAACACCATTATTAGTTAGAAATAGCGAAGCTTTTGTTTTTGGAGCTAATTACAAATTCACAAAGTTCCTATCCTATATTTTAATAACCTAAATATGTACAAGATGCGTCGTTAAATTTTAACACATTATAATATTTTATCTTGAAATGAAATGCATCGCGTGGCTCACTAAATGGCCCTTTGTTCGTGCTGAATTTCATGCACAGTCTCCTTTATGCAATGTCTTAGCGCCATATGCTTTGTACTGTGACGCATAGTCGCACTCCGAGCATCGCAGTTAAAATACCAATATAGTGCTTACATACTGCCGATCTTTTACTTTGTAAAAGTAATTTTTATGTAAATATTTATAAAATTTATAAAATACAGGGAAAAAATTAAACGCCTACCCGACCCAGCCAGGAATCGAGCCTGGGTCTTACGCAATCCGGGTGGCTAGTAGTATTAGCGGTCAGTGCAGCCACCCGGATTGCGGAAGACCCAGGTTCGATTCCTGGCTGGGTCGGTCGGGTAGGTGTTTAATTTTTGCACTGTATTTTATAAATTTTATAGCGCTTGAAAATAAAAAGTAAAAGTTTTTATATAACCAATTAGGTACGTTTATAATAGTATAACATATGAAACTTTGTCAGTAAAGTACTTTAAAATTGTATTTTGGAAGGAAGATTTGATATTACGTATGCTTAAGGTGATTAGGAACTGCCTAACTTTATTGAATATTCAAAAGTGCTATACAATGGACCAGGTGATGATGATGATGATGATGATGATGATGATCTTTTATATCAGATCAGCTTATGAACACACTCCGACTAAGACAAAGATCAGCCCACTATACACTACTTTAAAGTTTATACTGACACCCCCTACCAACCTATCGGTTACAAAGTAGGTGTCAGAATAACCTTACGCAAGCGCAAGGGACCATCTACGTCAGGTCATAACGCCAGATCAGAACACGCCGGTACGCATCCTTCATCCAGTACTTTTAAGACTAGTGTCTCAAGCTAGTCGCCCCGTGGACACGTATAGTCCACTACCTAATATCCAGATAGGTCACCGGAAAAGATCAAAGACAAAGATCAGTTCTGATTGATCCACCAGCAAAGACTAAATATAGAGCGAATACATTTACGATACGTGCCTGTAAATCCTTTAACCTCTTACCATGCGATATTGACTTGTTCTGCTCCGGCGCCTCATCAGTAAAAAAAATTATATGTTTAAATTTGTTTTTATTGACAGCAAGCAATAAAATAAAGATAGTAAAATAGTATTAGTATTATATAATAAATATAATTAAATAAATAGTATAATGAATATCGTGAAAAGCCTTATGTTTAAGTGAAATATCACTGTACAACAATCTACTCTAAACTATAAATTCACTCATTCATTCATTTATGTATCGCCCTTTAACCTTTTCACCGCCCAACTATCCTGCACGCGATGTCCCGCTGTACGCCAACGTATAAATGTATTTGAATAAAGTAGGTACAAAGAAGAACTTCTATTGAAGTGCTGGCGTGGACGGCACGAAAATCTCGGACTTCTATAGAAGTTGTTGGCGGTAAAAAGGCTAAAAATTTTGTTTTCTATTTTAAACTTAAATTAACGTAGTCTCCACAGCTGGTTAACTGAACACCATTGTTTATGTAATTGTGAAGATTTGTTAATAGCTTAGATGTCTATTTATTAACCTTAACTATAGTTGTTATTTGTCTTCCAAAAAAAAAATGATGATGAGAACTCACGTGGTGGTGCGGCGGCGGCACGAGCGGTGCGTGAAGGAGGCGAAGAAGGAGCTCCTTCTTATCTATATTGAAGTACCTACATTTTTGTAGCCAAAGGTTTACTGTATTAAAACAAATAAGTTAATAAAATTAAGGAGTTTGATGACGTAATGACTGGCGCGTTTAGGTCGCGGAATTGAAAAGTAAGTCACTTTTGCAATGTCGGGTCACCAGGTGACCAAATTCAAATATCTCGAGTTCGAATTGAATGGTCCTGGTGGATGTTGAAGTTATATAAAAACCGATTATATAGTCGATAAACCAAATCACACCACATAAGACCAGAGAGATCGAATGATCGAAAGCCTGAGCCCCGCACTGGAACATTTATAGGCTGATGACAATGATCAAACTAACTCACGGGCAAAAATTATTACGTTCGTGTCCAACATCAAGGTAAATTGTTATCTATGTTTTCTTGAAGATCTAGGTGAGATTCGTACAAAAGTGCTACCCAAAGCTCAAATATTAGCTAAGTACTGTAATGCTATCAAAGAACCGTAAAAAAACTTTTGTTTTTCCCACTTTGCGCGTGCTGACGCAAAAACGATGAATAGGCCCGTGAACGGGTTTCGACTATGGCAAGAAAAAAACAAATGACGGTCGCGCTGCCGAGGCTATTTTCTCCGGGCGGAGTCGCTGATAATAAAAAAACTTATGAGGCGTGAACTATTGACACGAGATAGGAATGGGAGATGTATTCGGTTGTCTTCGGCACGATGCCAAATTTTAATGATAAAGCTTCGGATCTCGGAAATTATTTGCCTATAAATGCCGCCCTTGACTCGTGAAGTCGTGAGTCAGAGAGCGTAGCTTTTCCTTTATTTGTCCGAATGTAGTGATGTTGTGTTTTGTCAATTTAGTTTTGTGCTACGAGGCATTTTTTGTCTATCTCTCATTTTATGAGGTCAATGACAATGTTAGCCGAAGTTGTAACAGAAAAATAATCCATAAAATGCTTCTCTAAATATCTCAGCTCAATAGGTGTAGGTTTTCTTAAAAATCTTGCGAAACTATAATCTAGACAACTATAGCAGGGGTTATGACATGCTTGCGTAATGCCACCCCCTCTAGAAATCTTCTGACGACGTTTCGATCAACTGTTTCACCCTTTTGTTTCTCGCTATTCCCAAATAAGGCCGGTGACGCTAAAAAGTTCACATGCGCATAACAACTAATCCTCTCAAAACCAAAATGTCATCAAGAAACAAAAATGTTAGTTACAAATAATTCGATCGGTGTAACAAACACAACGTTGTAAAGATAACATTACCAACCTACTTTCAGAAACTGTTGCTTTGTTCTGCTACTGGTTGGAAACTTTGCGCGCCGGAGGTAAACACCAATGGAACAACCTGCCAACTTTAAACTGTAGATTGAGTACAAAAATCAGCAAAGAACCGCTTTATAAAGTATGTGTCGAGAATTTGTTGCGAACAATGAAACTCCTTGTTGCTCAGTCGAGTTTCGTTAGTGCCAGCACCTACTTTGAATGAAATGACTTTTAATGATTTGAGTGTTTGAACGATGACATGAATGACGGTCAACAAATGAAACTTCTATTTCTTTCTTTTTTAGGGTTCCGTACCTCAAAAGGAAAAAACGGAACCCTTATATCATCACTTTGTTGTCCGTCTGTCTGTCAAGACCCCTTATCTCGAAAACGCGTGGAGGTATCGAGCTGAAATTAAATACTCAGGTCTGCGGTCCCTTGAAGCTGTGAAAAAATCAAATATCTAAGTTAATGAAAAAAGATACGGCCGTTTATGTCGCAATAAACGTATATTTCGACACTCTCAAAGGAATCAAATTTCATAGGGTAGGTTGCCGTTGACCTAGCACTATGAAGTTTGGCAAGTAATATCGTCTTATACTACAAGTACAGGGAAAAGTCTGACTATTGAAATTAAAAAACATCCTAATTTCATTTAAGAAGATGGTTGGAATCTACCACCAGCCTGGGATACCATCATACAAAATATTAAATCCCAGCCCCAACACCATACCACAGAGTAGATAAAATGTAGGATATTTACTCATGTGACCATACTGTCAGACCAAAAGATACTGTAAGCTCTTTCTGCGTAAAACGGAACGCACCTGATTAAATTTAAATGAGGGTATACAAGCTACCAACTAATTATGAGACGACCAACACCTCAGTCTCCCTGTGACCACGGACTCTGCAAAGGGTTTAATACGTCAGGATAAACATTAAATAAGTAATGTGTAAAATAAACACGAGTAGATCCGTAAAAGTTGTTTCATTTTCCCTGTGTGGTGCCGGGGAAAAAGAATTGCACCACCCCATCTCTTCCTGTGGGTGTCGTAAAAGCCGACTAAGGGACTATTCCAGAAGATGGGCAGCAGCATCTCTCTGAGGTTACCCTCAACCTACTGCGATCGCCAACCCGCCTGCCAAGCGTGGCGATTACGGCAAATACCCCTCATATCCTTGGGGGAGGCCTTTGTCCAGCAGTGGACGTTTTAGGCTGAGATGATGATGATGATGATGTTTCATTTCAATGTGTAGTGTTCGCGTAAACTTTAGAAAGCCATACATGCGTTTAATTTTAAGCTTAAGACATTTTAATTCGTTCACCCATCGTTAAACCAACTTACAAGATCAAAATTTGAACGCGCAAGCCGCGCCATCAAGATACTCTTTACAATAAGGGTCAAAATATGTAACATTCAAATAAGTTTTAAGATAGCTAAGGTATGCCTTTTGCTCTTATCTGTACTAAGACCAAGAGATATGGAGAGTAATTATAACCATCAAAAAAAACAAACTTGTAAAAAAAACCAAGTCTCGCAACTCAGTTCTTCTACCGTAAAAAGTTGTGAGATCCAATAACAAGTCGGTTAATTTATTCAGTCCCTACTTAAGGGACCTTCTGTCTTAACTTATTACGTAATTAGCTAACCTTACAACATCATATCAGTGACCATATCAATCAAAAAAATCGTTTATGTTTTAAATAACTTGGTCATCGCATGAAAACACAATGTATCTCACAAGTAATACATTTAAAATAAATAAGATTGTTTAGTGCGATTGCCAAGTCAATCTATTATTTAAGACATAAAGGATTTTTAATAATGATATGGTCACTTTATGATGTTGTTAGGTTAGCTAACCACGTAATAACTTAAGACAGAAGGTCCCTTAAATAGGGTCTGAATAAATTAACCGACTTGGAATTATAAGGATCTCACAACTTTTTACGGTAGAAGAACTGAGTTGCGAGAGTCTTGGTATTTTTACAAGTTTGTTTTTGATGGTATCTTATTTCTTTTTATAGATAGTCCTACTTTTTTCCTTTCCGGTACTATCTAGGTACCTATCTACATCTATTATTCCATTATAATACATTTACAGGTACACTAATTCTATTAGCGATGGCACTGACGTAGACTTATTTTGTAATAGTATTTTTTCGCTGAAACGAGCATTGGCAAATAAACTATTCGAGCACTTTCGGAAAGTCCAGTAACTCAACAGGTTTTGAATTTATATGGAGAGGAAAAATCGTCATAATAAGGATGTTTTTTTGTCTATATGTGGAGGTTTGTTATTAGCTTGTAGAAACTTATTAGTTGTACAATTACCAATATTGGCTGTAAACCTTCCTTAAAATAAAAATAAAACACTGATTCATTAACTGCAAATGTAACTTTGTAATCTTATATATTTTTACAGGTTTACAAAGTTATTTATGCAGTTGGTTTATCTAGAAAACTGGACCGAAATTGCAAAATATTTTAGTTTTTCCTTGATTTATTCATTAAACACTAATTGTATTCTAAACTTGAAGCTTCTGTGTCTGCTAGAAGTGTCTTAGAGTTTTAATGGTCGGTCAGTCAGTCAGTCAGTCAGTCAATCAGGCAGTCAGTTAGTGAGTGACAAAATTAAGAAACTTTGACTAGTTATATCTTTTAAACTATTGGTTCAAATTGAATGAATGAAATTTGAAATATACCGTGTATAAGCAATGCCTGCTTGGCTACTGAAAATTCAGGCTTCTAGTTTTATCCACAACGAAGTTATAGGGAGTCGAAAATGGCCTGAACTGTTTCGAGAAAAGGATGGCGGTACCGCTTTTTTGCTAGACTTGGCGGGGGCACTGCCCTGCCGCCAGATCTATCACGATCACGTTTCACCCATACAACATATACACAAATGAAGACTCTGCATACGAAGCGTTCTTAGCTAACATATGCAATTCGGAGTATCCATGTATCTGATGTGTACACTATACTGTATGTACTGTGACGATCTCATCTTTTGATCAATTAAAGGATAATTAGACCAATAATAATTAACTCATCCTGGTAACGGCACCATTGTGACGATCTCAAGTCGGGACCACAAGGATATTTGAGTTTAGGAAAACAAAGATAGTCTTTGTTATTGGCATGTGAAGTCTAGGGTAGGACCATTCTACGTTGTGTAATTTTTTTATAAATAAGTAACTCAAGATCTTTATTAGGCAGACAAACTCTAGTTTATATTGTTCATTTACTAAATAATTAATTACAGGGGTAATGCCGGAATTTGGCAATTTATTTGAGTCCTCGGGTGTGAGCACAACTCAGTTTCTAATATGGGAGTATTGAATTTAAACTAAGCGCCCCCTCCTGACCTCCCTTGGACGCACCTATCCTGCTGCCTCTAGGTCAAACACCCGACCAGGCCCACAGGACCCAAACAAACCTGGCCCTAATCTAATTCTATCTCTCAAACCATCATCATGAAGTTAGACATTTAACGCGAAAGGAAAGAACGATAACAAAAGACTTTGAATATCTTTTACTTAGTAACCTCATTTATACAGAGTGGTGCCAGCGTGACCCTGTAGAGTCCCGCCCCGTCTGCCTCGAAAGACGACAACACAGCATCCAGAAATATAGTGGCTGATGCGATGAAAGGTCCACATATATAATTCTGGAGCTCTCCTGGAGATGAACTAACAAAGCAAAAGATAAACAAATAAAATAATATAAAGGGACATTACAAACATTCATCTTTTCATACTTTTCCTATTTCTAATCCTATGAAAGAACGCGAGAGGCTTTTGAGGAATGAAATGAACACTGTATGGTTGGTTCGAACAGCGGGTAATCTACCAGTATGTGTCGGGGCTCTACCAT
Source organism: Eudonia lacustrata (assembly GCA_947562085.1). NCBI lineage: Eukaryota > Metazoa > Arthropoda > Insecta > Lepidoptera > Crambidae > Eudonia > Eudonia lacustrata. Next base: position 7,071,313 of record OX387342.1, read on the forward strand.
TGAGCTATTGCCTTGCTTGAAGCAAGCCAAAGGGGAATCGAACCACCTATCACCGCGCACTACCCAGTAGACCCCACTGACGTGCATTTGTGCCTACACGGATTCAACCATAGGTCTCTAAGCCTCGGAAGTTGTCAGTATAAATTGTTAAATGGAATTGTGATTATGAAAACTTATACTGTTTACATACTTCCTTTCGAAAATAATTACTCTTTGAATTATTAAGTTGTAAATATTCTCAAACAAGATAAATCCCTAAATTTGTATTAATAAGATTTCTAATTTCTGTTGGATTTACGCGAGCTGTTTGGTGATTACGTTTATTAGATAGATTTGGGTTTGTAGATTGTAACCTAATCACCAAAAGCATTATTTCATCATTAAATGGTAAACGGAAGTGAAGAAGATAGCGTCAGATTTATGAAATGAATTCGACTGACTAATTATGTAATTAAAAGATTTCTTTAAGAAAAGTATAATATAATATATTAATCTAGTTAGAGTTTAAATTAAAAGAATAATCAGAGTAAAGGTAAAAGGTTCAACATGATTGAATAGTTAGGTTTCTAAACTACGTTATTTGAATTTCAAGAGATTAAAAGGAAAGAATAAATCTTAGAATAATATTAAAGAAAGATTTCAAATTAAAAGTATTATTTTTTGTTTAGCAAGAAAAGAATTTAAACTATTGTTTGAATTTACATAATTAAAATAATTTATTTATTATTTGTAAGGTTTGAATTTGAAATAGTTATAATATCAATTATAATTGTTTAACTCACAGTTGTTCAATTCCAAAATTTTAGAACTCCTCACTCTTCAGCTACCACCACTTGAGTGATCAAAACCTATCAATTTGTTTTGTTTATTTATTTTTTATTCTAATGTCAAATAATATTCAAAAGGAACATTATGACTCTATTTTAAAATAGTTGAAAGTTGACATTAAGCTTCAAATCTCCTTTTTTTATATTCAAGAAATGTCATAATTTTTATAATAAAATGTCTATATCTTTATTATTAATAAAGAGATAAATGAGAAATGACCGTCCTTTAAATAGAGCGATAATCATTACACTTACCTAGATTGATGTTTGAAAGTTAACAAATATTGAGAAATCCTCCCAATGAATGTAACTCCAAAGTCACTTTGGTTATAAATAATAAAATTGTACCGATTAATCCTGACTCATGTTTACACCAGTCTCCAGACGTCAGCAACCCCGAAGTCTCCTGCTCGTAGAGTCGTTGATGAATAGCAGACCTTGTCACTCAGCAAACCCGTAGCACACATAAAGTTCCATGTAGACTCGAAGAGTGTGTCCCGTACAAAATAAAGTAATTAAGATTTGTTCAAGGTTCGGGTATTAAAGTTGATAAAGGAAAAGGTCAACCCGAATAGAAAGTATTTATTATTTAGTTTATTATTTGTAAATCAAATGAATATTATTGTTCTTACCATGTAATCCTTTATTATTTATTGTTCCTTGGAATTAGATTTTATTTAAATTGGTCTCCAATCATTTCATTTGATCAACTGAACCTAAAGAGACAAACAGAAACAGAGACAGACAACAAAACCACTAAAAATAATATCAGATCCTGGGATATGAAATTCTGATTCTCCTTCACTTATTTATAAGTGTCCATGTCAAAGCTTTTTCCTTCCACTTAAAATATTATATAAATAGAATCTACTAATAAAATTATATTATAAAATAGAAAGATATTACCAAACATTCAGAATTTGTATTAGTTTGTTCTCCTCCATTTATCTATCATTGACATTAGTAAAGGGTCATTAAACTCAACCTGAAATACTTAATAAGTTCTAAAATCAACCATTAAAATAATAAATAATAAATAAAAAGGCTTCAGGAACCCTTCAGTGATCCATTAAACCATAAAAGGCACTTAAAGAGTTATAATCAGGCCTACAATCCTCCATCCAGCAAACATGCTCTTTTCAATTCACTTATTGTTTTAAAGATGGCTGTTATCACTCTCAGCTAATTCTCACGTAATTTTTACAACTTTCTTCATTCATAATTTATCTCTGACTACTTCAAAATCATATTTTTCTGACAGACTTTCAAAATTCATTTTCTCTATTTCTTTTAAATATCTCATTTAATGTAAAGAGATTCAACTAATAGAATTCCAAAATATAATGAGATTTTTACCAAGCAGTATTAAACTCTTTTCTATATTAACAATTAAGTAAATATAATTTATTAGAGAATACGAATTAAATTAATAATGTGTTTTCATACAATTTAGTATAAATAATAGAAAGGCTATCAAACTTCAGTTCGTTGCAGTACCTTATAAATAAACAAAGAATAAGCTTCGAATAGTTATTCCGTGTTTTGTCTCTTTTACTCTTATTTAAAATGACGTTAACATGACAGGAACAAAACAAGGACTAACTATTCAGACCGCATTCTTTGTTTAATTGTAAGGCACTTAATGTATAATGATGTCGAACGAAATATACATGCAGGTAGGAATGTCAGAAGTTGCGGGTTCAAATGCCGCAGGTGAAAGATTTCTTAACACTTTTTTCGGACATAGTACGACGCTGACAGACAGTGGCGCGTAACGGTAACGCGTAAATTAGATAAAACTTTGTACCCTTTTTTAAGCACATATAAATTGTATGTAAGTATAATATCTATTACAAATACAATACATTCTCCAAACATTGTATACTTTGTGAATTACCGTATTTCGACCACTCTGGGCGACCACTGGTATTTATTATTCTGAATACTGATATCTTAATAACAAACACAGTATCGCTCGCAGCTCAAGCCGATCAAGAACTTCTGTTACCAATTAGCCAAACAACCGTATAACCGAACTTCCCGCATCGCAACACTCAAGCCCCTTACAAATAAACAAAGAATAGTTTCCGAATAGTTATTCCGTGTTTTGTTCCTGTCATGTAAACGTCATTTCTAATTAGAGTGAAAGAGACAAAACACGGAATAACTATTCGGACTATATTCTATGTTTATTTATGATTATTTACATATAATTTTACGCAAATATTGTTGCGAACAAATTACAATTTGAACAAAAGACAGTGTTAAAAAAAATCCACGAGCGGGACTTAGCTGCACAGCCAACTATAGCATACCTACGCCACGATTTATAGACACTATGGCCACGATAGCATAGTTGACAGTGCAGCTGACCCGGCATGTCATGGGGTGCGGGTTCGAACCCCGCTCGTGGATTTTTTTTTCAACACTTTGTCCTTGTTTATTTGTAAAGCACTTATTGTTTACAAAGCCACACAATAAGGAGGCTGCAGAGGATTACCTTTATACTAATATAAGATTATATATAAGTTTATCTTCGTAAAATTTGAAAGTCAACATTAACCTAAAATAAATTTTCAATTTCTTATAATTTTTTTTATATATAATTTTTTTTAACATTTCTATTTTTTGTATATAATTAGTTTTTAATTGGATATGGTTGTAGATTAGGTAAACTTTAACATGGACGCTTATTATTAATCGTGTTGTGTACACATGGTTTTAGATAGGAATTTAGTTCTTATACAATTTATCATGCATTATTGTTATTTTTTAATTTCTATCTGTTTTGTGTACCTAATAAATAAATAAATAAATAAATACTAGCGCGCTCGAGCAACTTACACAGACAACCAAACTACATACAAAACAGTCCGACCGCGGCTGTTGCGAGATTTCCTATCCCTGAGAGGTTGTCTGTATATAGGGTTGCCAACAATACTGAACCGGTCCACCCCCAGAAACTCGTAATCGACCCCGGCAAAATTCCGTCAAACCCCAAGAACTCGAATTCGAGCGCGCTCGCCACGCGACATTAAAACATAAATATCGTTTATTTAGAGTCTACTTTTGTATGAAGAAGTTTAGCTATAAACAAACTAGAATAAATTTGTTACACTCAAACCCCCCAACAACTTTATTCTCTGTGCGTTTTCCATTTTAATTTTTTTTTGCCATTTTGCCAATTACGTCATCGGTGCAGGTGCTATTATTAGTTTTGTTCCGGGGATTGAGAAGTTAAAAACAGTAATATACTGTTTTTCACTACGTTATACTTTTTACTGTTGAATAAAAATAAAGTATACAAAATACTGTTTTCAGCATCAAAATGCTTAGCACTATAAGTGTTAAACTTAGACAATTCACACAATTTTTTTTTTATTTAGTCAGAGGGCGCTCAGTGCAGCGCAGCCACATACAATTACAATAATGGAGTTACAGAACGAATCTATCTGTAAAATACTGTTAATTTTTCTAAAATACTGTTTAATATCCTTCCCAGACCTAAATATACTTTATTTCTTGTAAAAAAAGTTGGCGACCCTATCAAGCTTACTTACCTTTGGAGTCTTATTATTTTGTGAAAAGACTTCCCGGACATCGATGGTGAATTGAATTTAGAGGAAATACTAAGGTAAACTGAATTGAAAAATATGTATGAAAAGTAGACAAAATCAACGTTTCGTAGTCCAATGATTGCTCCTCCGAAACTGGGCGAAAACCTTTGGCTGTGTCCCTATGTTTTCTTGTTTTTCATAAATTAATTATTAAAAAGATATGAACCTTTAAATACCTTAAAAATTGGCCAGATTTTCCGCTGTGTTCAGACATCCAACAAACAAATTTCACGAGATATAATAAAAGCAAAACATAGGGACACAGCCAAAGCCTTTTTTTAATTTTTAATCAAAAAGTAATTGAATCGGTCCAGTTTTGAAGGAGGAATGTTGATTTTGTTTACTTTTCATACATATTTTTCAATTCAGTCGACCTTAGTATTTCCTCATAAGGGTGTAATTGAATTTTCACTTCCCCAAATAGGAAAAAATATATCCGGATGCTGTGACATATTATAATGTAATAAAAAAGGAGGTTTGGTGAAGCCACGAAAGAGCACGTACTATGTGTACTGGTGATGCTACTAAATTGATAATATTATCACAGAGGTTAGATAGATTTAAGCGCAAAATATTGCAGTCATTCGCATTGGGAACCTGGTTGACCCTTTAAAATTGATTAATAATTATTAAATTATCGTTTACGATAATGTTTATAGTTTGAAGCATACTAAAAAAAATACTTTGCACGCCGTAGCAGCCTCTAATTGCGACGCCTAGCTCTGAGTCTACATACAACATGCTGTACCTAGCTATTGCTTGTATTTATGTTTGTCTTGTTGGTTGTCCTTTAAATTAATAAATTGACTGTGATATTATATTGGATAGCAATATTCGTTCGAATTTCAAACGCAGCGGCAGCAGATATTCTCTTTTTAATTTCAACTAATATTTATTTCAATTTATTTTCAATTTATGTAAAAGTGATAGCGTAATTAAGCAATTATAAAGCAAAATACAGCTATTGTTTATCATTGGTTATTATTCTAAAGAAAATACACACATCAAAATAGATGAACTGATTTTAACCCGGCGCGGATTGGTACAAAAGAGGTACGTCGAGGATGAGGAGGGTCAATATGACCCTGTATTTCAAGTAGGGTTTTTATATAATAATAACAATATTTTAAACATTTTATTATATATACATATATACGTAAATAAGATAAAGTTTAATCGATTTTGATAAATAAAACACAGATTACAATATAAATTCTAATATTATATTTATATTAAGAAACGTTTATAAAATAATCGTCACTAAAAGAACTCTCCGCTAAACATTAAAAATATAACAAAAAACAGTTTTTTCTCATTCTAATTGTGTCCTGTTAACAGTCATTTACGAGATTAATCATTAAAAATCACAATAACAGGAATAATTCAGTTTTATAGATTATATATCTTCGGTTTTTGTACTGTATTCTTGGCAGTAGGTTACGGTGTGCTCTGCATATATGTATTTGTAACAAGCTTCACAAATATTATTTGTCTTGCGGTCTTAGGTATAGGCACACTTGACAAATTTTTAGCACACCACCTACTTTGACAGCAGGCTCTTGCGCAGGTTCACCACTACATTATCTATTTCTTCTATGTAGCTGGCTCGGCAATAGAGCTATTTGTTTTCGAGCGCTCAGCTGTTCTTTGATAAGCGCACGACCAAAATGTTAACGTCAAGACTGACATGTATTCAAATTCAAAAACAATATCTCAAAATACAATAAAACCATAGAAAAGTAAAGATGGCCAGTACCTATCGCCAACATGCTGGCCGCGGGGCAGAGTGGTTAAAGTGTTCCCTGGACGGGACGGCAAGGTGCGGACCGTTGAAGTTGCTACCAAGGGGGGTATTTTTAAGAGGCCAAGATCTTATGTAATTGGAACACTTTTGTATCCATTATTTTTGATCTCGATGTGTTTTATGCATGCTGTCTGCACATACTTTGAAAGTGCAGTCTACCAATGTTTGCACTAGCTGAAAATTACTTTGTAAACGCTGTAATTCCGTTTTGTGTAGCTAATAAAATAAATAAATAAATAAAAAATTCCATACACTATCGAGTAGCTCAATGGCGTAGTGGTTAACGCAACCGGTCTGCGATTTCTGACGTTAAGCAACTTTTGCAAAGGTCGGTGATCGGATGGTTGACCAAAACTTTATCATTTCGAGCTCCGCCGTGCTTCAGAAGGCACGTAAAGCCGTTGGTCCCGGCTGCATTAGCGGTCGTTAACAACCACCAATCCGTACTGAGCCCACGTGGTGGTTTATGGCCCGTTCTCCCTATCCATCTACATATAGGGAAGGCTCATGCCCCAGCAGTGGGGACATAAAATGAGCTGATGATGATGATGATGATGATGATGATGAAGATGAAGAAATAATCGCGAGTACACCATGAAAATCGTTTGTTAATAATAAGCAAATTTAAAAAAATATATATTTGGATTTACCCTCTTTCTGTCAGACTTTCTTCGCATTGAACCAATGTTTGCTGTCTATTGTGGTGTTATTGTTTTCGATATGGATGTTATTTAAGTTTTTAGTCTACAATACTTTGATATAGTTCTGTCCTAATTATTGAATTACCTTAGTAAATTGCAATGTATCACCTTATAATGTAAAATAATAGCTCAAGAGAAAAATCTCAATTTTAGTTTAATATTTAAGTCAGTAACAATCATCATCATCATCATCATCATCATCAATCATGATGATGATGATGATGATTTAAGTTAGTAACGAGTGTAAGTTTCTCATGTAAGTGAATTTATTAATTCTTTTGAGAAATAAAGATTCTCAAACCTGAAAAATAAGGACGTAGGTACCTTAATGTGTTGATTTGAAAAAAGCCTTATTGCCTTCACATATTATGTACGTTTTAAATTCGTTTTCCACAGTTCATGGAAGGAGTTGTCATTTATTAAATTTTATTTATAGTTTATAATGAAAAATACTACATAATAATATATTTAAAAAGGCTTTAATCCGTTCAGGAATAAACCGTTTTTAAGCAAACTTCTTCGGTATGCATTTGTGTCACATTTTTTTAATTTCACCATTTATCATTATTGCTACATAGGTAAATGTTATCGCAATAAATACCATTCCCCGTATCCAGAAAACCACTAACATACAACGTCAAGTCTTCAGTTTGTCAATACATCAGATGGAACTTGTGTAAACTACAAAATAGTACAGTGAGACACATTTCAAGATGGATGACTTTTCTAACTGGCAATACTTCTTCGCCAGGACGGTCTACGTACAACAACTCAGACATCGTAACTAAATGAATTTAATTCTTATTCCAATGGGTTAAAGTACTTAATTTAAAATAAAGTGAGAGCAAGCACGCCGCCGCCGTCTGTACATACAAGACGGGAACGCAAACCGAAGCCCCGGGACACGGTGAGTTGCCAAATCGGAACATTCAATTCATTTGTAGGTGATTCTCGGTCGTTCTCAATTGTAATCGCTATGTCGATGAGTACAGAGTTGTTTTTTCAACGGCGAATATTTTGGTTTTATTCATTATTTACAGCCTGCTGTGATCAAGAGTGTCGGGTTAAAGTTTTGCCGTATTTTCACTGCAAACACGTCAGTTGTTAATTGTGGGGTTTGGTAGCAATATATTTGGTATAACATACTGGTTGCAAAGGATATAATATGGGCCGGGGAATCAAACCAGGAACTGTTTGAAATCGTATATTAAAGAAAATACTTAGTTTTTACAAAAAATATTGCGGAGCGCACACGCGTCGTTTTTAAGACCCTGCTCCTGTTTTAGCGGGTCAGCGGAGCTTGCCATTCGTCCCCTCTCTCGCTTGCATGTCTTCCTTCTCATTCACTCACACTCGGATACACCATACTTACAAACTCATTAAACCTTTCATACGTTCCGATACATACCATTCTCACATATACTTTTTCTTAACATCTCGGTGGCTTAGCGACAATACGCTCGTCTTGATACCAGGATGTCTTGGGTTCAATACCCAGGTCGACTTGATTTCAATGATGGAGGCTTTTAACCAGCGTCAGTATTTTAGTTATTACTGTTTTTTGTATAAATCTTTAATTTATTACCTCACGGCTGTGGTTATGATGCTCTCAATATAGCTCTTCGGGTTGAGGTCGCTGTGTATGTCCATACCTAAGAGACTGAGACCAGTCTGGATGGGTAATAGGTTGCTCTGGAAGGAGGGTTGTGGGAGAAATGCGGACTTTTTAGCAGTGACAGCGCAGACCTGTGTCTTTTTGGCATTGAACTGGACCAGGTTATCAGAGCCCCATTTATAAATGCGGTCTAATTCCTCGTCCAGCTCAATGAAAATCTGCCGTCTCGACTCCACTATATCGGCTTGCTTTGCCGCATGCATCCATTTTTACATGTTTACTTGTATGACGGTGCTCATAAGTGAAAGTGTACTGGGTGCCTAGTGTGAGGTTTATTTACTATACGTATTCTTTCGATTACGTTTACGAAAACGAAAATTTGTAGTGCATTGAAGCAGCGCCTCTTGGCGGCATACGAGATACGAGATACGATAACATTTTGCTATACATATTTTGATGATGATGATACAAATTTTCGTTTTCGTTAACGTGATCGAATGGCGAATGAAACCCGCACTTGGCACCCTGTTCCTAAGAATTGGACCGGTTAAGGATGGGGAATCTTTAGCCATCGTTAATCTAAAGAGGCATCTGGAGAATGCTTAAACTTCGTCATGCATTCTCTCTCTCGCTCATTGATTGCTAATGGCGTATTACCCTGGACCACGAGCGACAGCACGTGAGGGGATGTTCAAGGATTATTAAGTCAAAATCAAAGTCAAAATTTTTTAAATAAATTTACGAAAAGTTCTTTTGAATCGTCCACTACCTACCCTACCCACTACCTACTACCCATTCAGGACGTCTATTTTTTAGCAGTGGAGAAGAATGGGCGCAAGAAACTCCACGCTCTAATAGAAGTAAAGACTTATTTACAACAAAAAAAGTATATCGTTCCCAAATCATACAATACTTAATTTAATACATTTACAATTAAAAACTTTCATCGGCCCGGAATTACAAATAATGCTTACTTCTATACATTTACTGAACATTACACTTAGTCTTTATTCTAAAGATAACGTACTTGGGCACTACGTATGTGCTAGGTACTTTAAAAGTATATAATGACTTTTTATTCTTATACAGTGTGCGAGAATTGGAGGAATGTAAGTTCCATGTATTCTTCCTCATCAGCTCATTTTATGTCCCCACAACTGGGGCACGAGCCTTTCCTATGGATGAGTAGGGAGGTAGGGAGCCGGGGCCAACGGCTTTACGTGCCTTCCGAAGCACGGAGGAGCTCGAGATGATAATCTTTTGGTCACCCATCCGGGTACCGGCCTTTGCGAAAGTTGCTTAACCTCAGCACCCGCAGACCGGGCGCGTTAACCACTGTGCCATCGAGCTCCTCCTCCATGCATTCTTATCATAACCATAATCATTAAAATTGTAATAGCCCTTCTTTAAAAGTGTTTCCTTTACGTGTCCCCCCTTGGTGAGGGAAGGAAGTCGGGGGAGAGAGTTTGACACAACCATTTGCGATTTACCTGTGGAAGTGGGCTGGATAGTAAATAACAACGTTCTTATTAAATAAAACAATCATATTATTTCATTCATTTTAGATATGTCAGCCTCATTCTACTATAAACTGAAAACGTTTATGTAGTTACACAACGTGCACAAGAGAGACAAACTCATTTCTGCAAAAACATTTCCACGAGAGCATCAAAACTCTTTTATTTTGACTCTGCCAGTATAGGCAGGAACTTCCGCATCTAAACCTGTTGCTATTTGGGTTTTGTGCAGTTCTTTTTTTGATTCGTAAAATTTTTGTTAACACAATGACAAAATTTTGTCAATAAAATTTTAAATTTTATTTTTTTATTATGTTCATTATTAATATTAAACCTTTGTCAATATCTCCACACATTGTTCTCATAATATTACGGACATGTCAACGTGTTAGTAAAAAACACGTAAAGATATTATGACGCTCTATTTCAGCTCACACCCCAGCCAAGAATACAAGTTTTAATAGGTAATACGAGTGAAATTAAGGTCGATTTAAGTTCTTCAAATAGGCGCTCAACACATTTGATGCCTCACAAATTTGGGTTTATAGCTGACTGAAACATCGGTGGTTACAAAGAAACGAAGTGAGAAGGTCGACTTGGAAACAATAGTATTATAAACATGAAATAGGCATACAAAAAAACCACAAAAATTGGTTCGAAATATTTCGTTCTAATTTTGAAAATGGGATTTTGTAACCGGAACTGTCGACTGACTCGGTTGTCTGTCTCCTTCTTCCAGAGCGGCTTAAGAAAATTTTTCAAAATTCATAATTCAATAAGTATACAAAATTAAATAAATAAAATAAATAAAAATGCTTTTATTAAATAAAAGAGTGACAACAGTATGTGTATACATTATTACTCGTAGTCCCACAACTAGGTAATCCTGTCTATGGGAACTTACATTGGTGGTGGTAAATATATTTTGTCTAATGGCTAAGTGTACACACGGCGGCAGATCAACCTACCAAAAACTGTCAAATTTATACAATAAATTTTGAACTTTATTGTTTGGTTATGAGGATCAATATTCATTGAAGAAATTTGACAGATTTGGGTAGGTTTATCTGCCGCCGACTGTACAACGAAACAATTAACAATTTATATATATATATATTTATTTGCTATACTCGTTTTTACAATACGAGCAAATACGAGCACAATACCAAATTTCCGATACAGATTATACGACTTAAATCACTCTTTCTTATAGATTTAAAAAAAAAAAAATTTAATCAATGAAGGCTGACCTGTTGTTTTACCCTATACGAAAGTACCAATACCTTACTTGGGATCAGTGTTCGTGTAGAAAAGTGAACATTACACCGCTAAAGGAGATACGGCAGCCGAACACATATCGAGGCGGTAGACAAATTTAATAGGTAGGTAGACAAATTTATTAACTAGGATTTGTCAATAACAATTCTGTTTCTTTATAATTTATAGAAAGAATCCATTTCTTAATTATAGATTTAGTAGAAGTTGGGTGGCTACTTTTAGAATCACATTTACTTACTGCTTTGTTATATATAAATGGGTAGCTGTGTCTTTTAGCAAATGTGGTAAGAGGTGTTGGTATTGGTATTTTAAATATACGTTTCTTAAGGAGTTTTTTATACTCAGCAGTATTGCTTTATGCGTTGTCAGTACTGCTTTGAGAATATATAGTTTACGAACACTCAGAACTTGACAGTCTGCGTAAAGTTCATCATCTGTAGGGTAACGACGTGGAACACTCAACATGACCTTACGCACTGCTCTCTGCGCTCTTTCAATCTGCAACATGTAGGATTTATCTGTCCCACCCCAGGCCGATATGAAAGAAAGAAAGAAAGAAAGAAAAAACATTTATTGACTCTCACATCACATAATATGATTAAAAATAGAAAAAAAAAAAAAAAAGACATGGAATACAAAAACAATAAAAACAAAAAATAACAAAGACAACAGGTGACGAGCCAATCAGGACCCTACCTCAGCATATGCCGCTACGGTGTGAGCAAGTCACATCGCAACGGCGCTGGTATTCTGGCAGGGCCTGTGCGAGGTGACGATCGTTTCAATATGTATATAAGAAAAATAGAATATATAATTATATTTGGATATAAATACTTATATTATAACTAAACCTAGATACTCATAAATATATTTAAATATACATACTAAAATAAACATATAAAACACTATTTAAGACAGATTATACAAAATAAAAGACATCGTACAACAAAAACAGATCCTAAATAAAAAAAAAAAAAAAAAAAACTAGCGAGGCGGACTGCACACTGAACGCAGCCAAACTATCACCTGTCATATGTGACATTGACATGATTTGCCCACGTAGGCAGCTCTAAAACACGCGCGCACGTCCGCCATCTCGTCTCCCATCCATGTGTTTGCCACGAAAGCAATATCTAATTCCACACTTTGACAAACTAAAAGCGCTGAATAACATAAGGACAGGTCCGTGCATAAGGAGTGATAAAACAATAGATCCCCCACGTTCACTCACAACAGTGTATGTAACTGAGGCCCAACCGCCCAACGCGCAGCAGTGCCAGGATCACAAAGTGCCTTGTAATATAACCAGGATGCGCCCGCGCGACGTGAAGACCCAGATTGTAAGTAGATAAAAGATTAAAACAAATTTTACGCAGTTGATGTAAGCTGGAGAGTAAGTAAATGCTTTTTAAGGTATTTCTTAAACGTAACGATTGTCTTCAGGTCACGCATTGGCGGCGGGAGATCGTTCCAGCACCGAGTGGCTGCGAACTTAAACGACCCACGGAACACACTAGTACGATGTTTAGGCGTCGTAAAAATATGTTTGCAGGCTCTCATCGGGTTCCTATTGATACTATGAGCCCACGTGAGTTTATTGAATAAATAGATTGGCTTCCCAGATTTAATGACACCAAACAACAGAATAGCGAGATGGAGCTTTCTGCGAGCCTCCATTTTTAATAAATTTGAGTTGTTGAGGAAAGGAGTAACATGAGATCGTGGCGGTATTTGAAAACAGTAGCGTGCACAGGCATTTTGCACCCGTTGTACCAGCTTAGCTGTTCTAGCCAGAAGACATGGTCCATACACTGTATCACAGTAGTTAAGTTTTGAAAGGATAAGTGATTCGCAAAGCCTGACTCTGAGCTGTTCATTAAGATACGGACGTATTTTGTAAAGTAATTTGAGTCTATAGAAACAGCTGCGAACACACTCAGCGATATGGCTTTCAAAATTAAGATGGCTGTCCAGTGTTAAACCCAGATTTCTGCATTTATCCACACAATCAATAACTTCGCCATTAAGTTTTATGTTGATGTTTATGTTATCCAGTTTCTTTATGTTATTTTTAGTACCTATCACCATTAGTTTTGATTTTTTTGGATTGAGAACCAGACAGTTAGACTCACACCAATCAGCTATTCTTGATAGATCACTGTTGATTAGTTTGACAGCATTATCAAGATTTTCAGGACTAACAGAAATATAAAGCTGTAAATCATCAGCGTAAAGGTGGTACCTACAATGTTTTATATTTTGGATGAGGTCAGCGCTATATAAAATATAGAGAATTGGGCCAAGTATCGACCCCTGCGGGACTCCCCGGTTCACTGAGATGGAAGATGATTGGGATTTAGTGCCCTGGGCATCCACTAATTGGACATACTGTCGACGTTGACTGAGATAACTTTCAAACCATTTCACTGTAGCTGTGTCTGCTCCATAATAGGAAAGTTTAGATAACAGTAATGTTGTATTTAAGGTTTCGAAAGCGCGCGAGAAATCAAGGAGCACGAGGATACTGACGTCACCCTGATCCTGAGCTGAGAGAATATTATCAACTACATCAGCTAGAGCAGATGCAGTACTGTGGCTCTTGCGGAAGCCCGACTGAAAGCAAGGTAGAATGTCATTTTCTTCAAGATACTGAGTAAGTTGGTCACAGACCACCCGTTCCAGAACCTTAGAACCTTAGATATGCAGTATCTTATGACTGACTGGCAGAGAGTAAAGTAGACCATACGGAGGACTGATGTACATGCTGCACCACGGAACATATACATTATGTTTATTATATTACGAACACGGTTTGCCAAGGTCGTTATGTGTTGGTAGAAGTTCAGTTTATGGTCATTAAGTACACCAAGATATTTTATGACCTCTACCTGGACAGGTTATAATATCTTGGTGTACTTATTGACCATAAACTGAACTTCCACCAACACATAACGACCTTGGCAAATACTGTCACATACACACATGGCCGAGTGTTGGCTAGTTGCATTATACGAACAAAGGCTTGGAAAGCGCGGTTTTATGGAAAGTTAAAAATTTCATCTTTGAGATATTGAGAGAAAGCAGACTATTCTCCAACTATCGCGCCACGGTAGCTAAACCCCTTTCTGTGTCCAGATATGGTTGTAACCATGACAATCCTTTAAATAGAATGACCGTGTCATCGGCATATCAAATTATTTCAGCATTTGGCAGAAGGAGAGACGGGAGATCATTGATATAAATATTAAATAAGGTAGGCCCCAGCACACTGCCCTGGAAGACCCCGAAGCAAATTATCCGAGTATCACTCATAGAGCCGTCCACCCGAACGCACTGTTTGTGGTCCGCAAGATTTATTTATTTAAGCATCAAATACCTGCTACACTTACAGCAACGCCAAGACGTGTAACAGCGGTCATTACAATTTAAAAACATTTATATATACATAGGTACAGATAAAATTAACAACTTAAAAAACTAACACAAAAATCAATGAACACATACAATTTCGTATTAAAGATGTCTAGATCTGGCTCCTGTGCAATCATAGCGTTAAGTAGCCTGATGGCTTGAGTCGTAGAAGCAAAATGAGCGGTTTGCGTGCACCCTCCGTAATCGCTGGGGCGCTATGAGAGAGCACTGCGACAATGCTGTGGGGTTTTCTATCCTGTTATGGTTTAAGATAACTCTTCCATTCCAGAGCTATACTTCTGACACCAGTTTTTGGAGCTTAGATTAAAATAATAGGGACAGACACGGTGTCAATAGCCCTAGCAAGGTCCAAAAACACACCAACACAGTGGCGTCCGGAATCAAGGCATTGAGTGACGAATGATGATAAAAGATTTACAGCATCCTCCGTGGAACGGCGGCCCAGCCTGAAACCGAACTGTCGATCCGCTAACAAATCGTAATCATCCAAATTTGAACTATTTTTTCTAACAGTTTAGATCAAATGCTTAGTAAGGAAATGATTCCTGTGTCGTATTAAGCGTGGAGAGTGTGTCGTTTGTCAAATTCTCACCCGTCGTCGGGAAGTACTTGTTACAAGTGGAAAGAGATTTTTCTTTAGTGTTAAACAGGGTCAATAATTCATTGGGTTGGCTTTTTTTTGTTGTGTGACAGATGTCATTCACCATTTTCCATAGATTTTTAGGGTCGCTAAGGTTTTTTTTATTTGATCTTGTTTGTTTTGTCACAGTGTAAACGAAGGAGTTTTTTATCATGACATGATTGTGGGACTACGCGTGGCTTTACTTCGATGGAGGCATAGTTAAGTAATTATGCATACCCGAGCATTCGCGCTTTAATCAGATCAAAACAGAACGGTTCAGTGGAGTTTACGAATGAATAGTTCTTTGAAGGAACAACCGTGTAGAACAAAACAGCATCAAACTGTTTACAGTCATCAAAGTAAATTACATGATAACACATACGTACTTTAAAAATAATGCTTAAATTTTGTATGTTTTTTCAATTAATATCCAGTCGACACTGGTATATGATTATTTTAGTCACTAATGATGATTAAAATTAAAATTACTCAACACCAGCTGATTATAAAAAAAAATTGGCGACCTTCTCATCATAATATTCACTGTGGCGTATTCCCATCAAAATGAAATCATTTTAACCTCAAATAAAACGTTGTTTTTTGAAGACATAAGGCTCAAAATGGCGTACTTATATCACGCCTTGCGCCCCACTTTTATGGATCACGGTGCTTATTTTTAGAGGATTGTTTTATTTTTTTTCCATTTATAGGAGCCATTATTTTCTATCGCTTTTTAATCGTCCGTTTTGATACAAAGCAATTTTCCTTACTTTTGATCGTTGTCTTCTTATGTCTCAGTTTATTTCACCACCATCATCCCTCATGAGTTTCACCCGAGTTCTTTGTGTAAAAACACGTGTTGTGAGGCTCCATTTTAAACTCAATCTACCGTACAATTATTCTTTCATAATATAATTAAATACACTTGAAATTGGCTTAATGCTAAACGCGAAGCCATTAATTAAGATATAATAATAATAAATCATCACTCATCATCGTCTCCAAAAGTCGTTCACTGCGGGACAAAACACTCCGTTATGGATCTCCACAACGATCGGTTTTGTGCTGATCGCATCCAGCGGCTACCCGCGACCTATTACGGGAACTAACACATCGGGGAAGCGTTTATCCTTCATCTCACGTGATGTTAAGTGACGATAAGTCTAATAGAAGAAGCACGACTAACTGGGAAGCTTCAACTACTGGAAAACTGGCTATTTATGCTGAAATATGACATACCAAAGTACTTCACAACTACTATAATTATTAGCTACTAATAAGAGTATTTATAAACTGAGTATAAACTTAGAATGAGAGCTTATATAAAAAATAAAGTTGACTTTGACCTTGATCGATCGTCTTCGAAAATCGTATACTTAACAAAAAGCACCGCAAAATATTTCCTTCAACAAAAGTGTTAGCTCCACCAGAATTATATAAAATCCTTCACATAAAACGAGATGAAAGAAACATTAGAAAATAAACACCCGAAATACGAGAAAAGGGATACAAAATACAAAGAGACAATACCAATTGAACGATCACTCTATAATAAAATCTGAATGGGCCGATTTACAGAAGCGGAAAAACTTGGGCATCCCATGAGTCTATGAGGATAGACAAAAGGCATCGCTTCGGCTCTCTTGGGTTCTTTCAAGCAATCGGAAATTTTGTGTTGTTATAATAATGGAAGGAGGAGGAATGTGGATGCGTATAGCCAAGAATAGGGCGGGGTGGAGAGCCTTGAGGGAGGCCTATGAAAGGGAAGAAGAAAAAGAAACAAGGATTATTGCAGTATTTTAATATAAAAATTTTTAACAGAAATTTAATGCTTTTTATCATCAATAGTCTTGGGCTCGATTATCTAGGTTTTGAGGTTCACGAGTCCGAACTTAAGGAATAGGTAATTGCTCTGAAGTCATACTTAGCTATTGCAATAAACACATTCATTCAGTATATAATTTTAATCATCACCAACTGTGATATTGTTAATGTGAGAAGGCCTGAGTCGAGCCTTGGAACGTTTAGGGGATGTTAATGATAGTAATGATATTGATAATTATGATGATAATGATATAATTGTAAACTACAGAGTAGGTTAAGTGCACAAACCCGCTAACAAGATAAACTTCAATCCAACGAGATTTCTTCTCAGTTATTAAAACGTAGATTATCAAGAGCCCCGGTTAGAATCTATTTTGCGGATTTACAAAGGGTGGAATATTCTTTATTTTTCGCGAGGGCATCGCTTCATTAAATCGACGCGGCGCGAGTGCTATCTTCCTTGGATTTTACGGCGCCATTTTGTTGTAAAAATGCGATGAAAGCTGTTCTTTCACGGGTATCCTGTTAAAATTGTTTTAATTTTCGACTTGTTAAACTCACCGTGCGGGGAACTTAAACGTTTTCGTGGATTTTTTGACTTAAAATGCCTTTAACGCAAATCACTAATTGATAATTCATTTTCGGCGAGCTGAGTATGAGTTTATGACTCTGTAGTTTTAGTAGATTATAGATTAACAAATATTGGTTTAGAATATTCATCACTTTTGATTTAATGCAGACCCAATTTAGGTAAAATGTGACAGGACCTTTCTATTAGTCCATTTTTGTCTGTCCTTACATGAATGTAGCTAAACAAACTTAATGAGCTTACAAACTGACCGTAGAAATCTCTGTCTGTCGTATTATATTAATACAGATAAAGTCAGGAGTGCGGTTTTAGAACCGTTGTCAATAAATATCACGGATACTGAAACTGATACCGTGATATTTAAATGTTAGGTTAATAGCGATAAATGCAGGTTTATAGGTTAGGATTTTCTAGTATTCAATCGTGTTGCACCAAAATTTTTGTTAAATTTTATAAACATTACTACTTTTCCATTATTATTTCAATATAGTTATATGAATTCTCCAAACGATAATAAACGCGAATAGATTTGGCTATTCAGACCCGCGCTATTGGCTACAGTTAATGACTGCATTCGCATGAAAGCAATCGGAACGAATGTCCGTGCCAAATTCGATCCGGCCACTTTATTGTTTGTGAAGGCTTGATTCAATGCATGTTGGGGTGTTAATGTCCTTCAATGATGGAAACTAAAATGTTTATCAACCAACGTTATTGAGAGATTTATGACTTATTAGGGTTTAATTTGATGATATGATACTACAAACTGAGTTGTGTGCTAGAGGAGCTTGTAACTTTCGTAATGTAATGAATATGTGGCTTAATTTCTTACAAGTAGTAAACTGCCCATAACTGTCCCACTGCTGGGCAAATGCCTCCATCATTGAAACCAAATCATCGCTTCAGATGGGTAATAGCTTAATCATCAAGCTTGCCAAATGCGGGTTTGGCCGACCTGGGAATTGAACCCGGGACCTTCGGGTATCGGGCAGAGCGCTCTGCTACTCGGCCACCGAGGCGTATACAAGTAAACAACAATAAATAAACAATATATTTAGACAACATCACATACATTGTTCTGATCCCAAGGTAAGTAGCTAAAGCACTCGTTCCATGGAAATAAAGAGAAGAAACAACGACGGTACCACAACCACCCACACCTGACACAATATCGAAAAGTTCGTTTTCGACATTGACCCGACCGGGAATCGAACCCGGAACCTCAGAGTTAGCGCCGCCCAAAGTCCGGCGAGCAGGCCACTCGGCTACGGAGGTCGTCAATATTAGTAGCGATAAATGATATAGCCCCCTAACCCCTTGAGTATCTCAGTATACATATGGGGCTTTACTGAGACCTCACGGGTACTTCTTGGAAGTATTTGACAATTGACGTTGCACTATTTTGTTTTATTTGCCAACACTCATGCACGTTCATGAACACTTGACGGTTAATAATCCACTTTTATTTGAAACTAGCTGTCCCGGCAGACCTTGTTCTGCCCTATTTCTCTAAAACAAAGTTACATTGATTTTTTTATGTTAATAGCTGCCCCGACAGATTTCGTTCTGTCAAAAGTTATTGGCCTGTCGCACTCTAATGAAATAAAATAATATTGAAAGACTTTAGTAATATCTAATGTGATGATATTTTTATTGTTATGCCTTTTGGTACACGATATTTTTTGTTTGATTACTTTGCGCGTAAATAAATAAATCTGACCTCTAATCAACTTGAAGGCATACCAAAGAAAATCCTAACGCTCCTTTGTTATGTCTTGATTGACGTCAAATGTTTGACAGGTGGGGGCAGTGGTTTGTATTGAAAAAGAAAAATTGTTGTTTTTACTGTTTTCCTCGTATTTTTTTACGTTTTTTCTCTCCAAAAAAACATTCCTCAGACTTCATCGAACACAACAAAAAAGAAATCAGCCAAATCGGTTCAGCCGTTCTCGAATCTTACGATTAGCAATCATTTAGATTTTTATTTATATAGACATAGATTAATATTTGTTATAACCAATTATCACAAATCTTAGAAAATAAAACAAAACCACAGACATGATTCTTCACTTACCCGCCAAGAAATCCAGCTATTTTATTCACCTCAGACGAAAGATTGTGCACGTCAAAGGTGCACAGTGATCGTGTCATTGCATACTGGGGTTCTAAACATTTTTGTGCGATAAACGATATGTATCGTTTATCGCACAAAAATCTCGTACTTTTTGGTTGCTTTGAAATCTCTTAAATTATAATTAAGTTAAGGAAAACAGTTACACAATGTTTGAGTAAGTATCCACCCGGTACCGTGGTTCCGTTGTTCGTCAAATATTGGCATTAATAGGTATTTCTCCGAATTTCATTTGAGTAGCAATCATTTAGAAAGCAAAAGTGTGAACGCTATAAAACTCAATATGTAGATCGATGTGAACTGTTCAGTTGTGCAATCGTAAAATTGCTTGTCTATTTTTGACGTAACAATATTGGACATCGATATCCCTTTCACAAATACGGAAATTAAAAGCCACATTTGCGATAAAACACTGCGTCCATTCCGGTTTCGAATAACAAAATTTGCTCATTCACTAATTGTGATCGACCTATTTAATTAACATGATTAAATTTGTTTTCACTTCAATTTAGTTTCCATTGTCATATATTGTTTCCTTATCCTATGCTATCCTCCCCTAATTCATTCAATATATCGTCTGCTTACTGGTAAAACATGGTAAATACATATTTTATCAAAAATGGGTTATGAATGCAGATATATGTAATTTTCGACGCTCTATCTACTGGTAAAATGGAATGAACGCTAAGACCGTTTAAAATATGGTAAATGGCAAAAAATACTAATAATCATTATGTTGAACAGAAGTAAATCGACTTATCACTGAATTCGAGCATTGCGTCTGCATTCTGTCTATAAGTGAGAGATGTTAGGTCACTTTAAGTTTTTTCATTTGGTATTTACTTTTAAGAAGCATGGTAAGGTAAAATAAATTGAACTCATTTACTAACCTTTTTCATTATCCTGTCATTTTTATTCAAACTACTAAGACGTTTAATTTCAAAAATTTTTCAATTACAGCTAAATCAAGATAAGTGTATGCCCTCGGTCAATAATATTAATTTATTGATAAATTCTCCGCAAGTGATGGTGCATAAAATTAACACAGTTAAAGTAGAATATTTAATCTATTAACAGACATGTAAAATTTTGCAACAATTGAATTTAACGATAGTCAAAGATCGACATGAACATTCAAACCTTATTATCTCAAATCAACGAAATGTACACTTATTATTTACCAGTAAGTAGACAATATCTCATTTGCGAGCCATATCATTCAAACCATACCAGTTGTTCTGGTGTGCGTCCAAATCATCTCGTCATCACTTTCTGGGTCTCGGCGGCATCGTCCATCTCAAGTGTACCAATAATTGTGTAGCGAGATGCATGCATGTTTGAGCTATAAAATTACCTACATCAAAATAATATCTTAATATCATTTTTTAAAAGCGATCGACTTTTAACGTCGCCTGTTAGGATGTGGTTGCTTAATACAAAACAGATGTAAGGTCACATTTTATCAACTGCAAATATTTTGACAAAATATCTAACTATATCAGATAAATAAGGCCCTAGCATTAAAAAAAATCAGGCTCGTTTTTTTTACTATTCCTGACACAAAAATTGTAATATTTTTAAGAGCGGCCTCTCTGTCGGCTCCTTTGAATGAAACTACGGGCACGTTTAAGCGGTGAAGGCATAGCAGCCTCTCTGTTTCGGCTGTTTAGAATTGAAACTACCGGAAGTGCTTTATTTTACTTTTTAATCGAAATATCTTTGGCGTTTTTCTTGAAAACTAGCGTATACAAATTTAAGGTTTTTTCATAAAAATAGTTTTGTTGTTGAATTTATCCTCAAAATATTTGCAGTTGATAAAATGTGACCTTATACATATACATACATCATAATAATAATAAAAGTCAAAGTCAAACCATTTTTTCAGATTATGGCTTTACAATCACATATTGACGTCAAAACTAAAACAATCCAAATAATAATCAATATTTTTTTATTTTTTTTATTTTTTATTCATAGCTCGGCAAATGTCTCCACTCCACCTGATATTAAGTGGAAATAGAGTCCAGACGCAAGGACAACTGGTGCAGTGCGAAAGCAACGCAGCATCAGGCACCCCCACCCTGCAGGCCCACGAGGTGCCTCTAAATAATAGTTTATTATTTATAATAAATTATGTTAAAACAAAACTACTGAATCTACCAGATGTTCAGATTATAGGAGAGTCTTTGACCGAGAAGCTCTGGCATGAAACTCAGAAACTCTAATAAATTAGAAAATTTCCTGTCTAAGCGCGTTTGTCGCCCTGGAGCTCAAAGTGAAGAATATCTCACTCACTTCGAAATACCCCAAGGCGCAGAGTCTGTCAATATTTTTAGTCAGCGGCACTTTGTGGAGCAACAGAAATATTCACTTTTATTCCTCGAATGGCAACTATGTTAGAGTATCTTCTAAGGTTTACGTCGAAATGTGTTATAAAGACAATGTTATTATCAAAATAAGTTTTTGAAAAAATACTAATGATATGTACTTTTTTCTAGATTTTTTTATTCGTTTTGGTTTATTCGTTTAGTATGGTTTAATTGATCTCCCGAAATACTGGAAGTATCAAGAACTCAACTTTTAAAATTTTACGAAAACCAAGTCATCTTGAAATGTAAATTGACGCATATAGTTTGCATATATTAGCAAGATATGAGACAGTACTAGGCACTCAATTGATATAAATTTATGTAATATCTAACAGTTTTTATATTAATGTTAAAACTGAACCAACCGACGATGTTAGAATAAACGGTGATAAATTAGATTTAGTTGATTCAACAATCTTTTTAGGTATAACACTTGACTAAAACTTCAATGGAATCCTTAT
Source organism: Eudonia lacustrata (assembly GCA_947562085.1). Taxonomy (NCBI): domain Eukaryota; kingdom Metazoa; phylum Arthropoda; class Insecta; order Lepidoptera; family Crambidae; genus Eudonia; species Eudonia lacustrata. The sequence goes on from OX387342.1 coordinate 7,094,100, forward strand.
ACATCGAAATTGGCCGGCAAACTCAGTTCTGCTGCTTATGCTATCAGAAAAATAAGAAAATTAACAGACGTTGAAACTGCTCGAACAGTTTATTTTAGCTATTTTCATAGTGTCATGTCGTATGGCATATATACTGTGGCTTACAGCGGCCGATGTTGACACTATATTTATTTTACAGAAACGAGCAATAAAAACCATCTACAGACTAGGTACCAGAACTACTCTAAGAAATATTTTTAAAGAAATTGGTGTTCTTACAGTTCCATCTCAGTTTATTTATAATTGCATAGTCTTTGTGCGTTGCAATGAACACGGTGACATACACAATTTCAATACTAGAAATAAGAAAAAAATTGTAATGCCACTGTTCAGGTTGCAAAAGCTTCTTGGCTCTTTCTTGGCAAGGTATACACTACTATAATAAAATACCTAGTACTGTACAAGATTTACCAATACATAAGTTTAAAAATCATGTAAAATGTTCTTTACTTAAGAAATAATGTTAATGTTAATGTTATTATACAGTCAAAGAATATTTAGATGACAAAACAGAACAGACTGGTTATTTAAAAAATCCTCATTTTGTTTTATTTGGATCAATCATTATACTTTAATATCTTAGCGCTTCCTGGATAGCCTTTATCAGCAGTGTCCTACAGTTTACAAACAATATTTAAGTTGCTTTAAACAATTCATTAAGTTCTTATTTAGAGTAGCTTGAGTGAGGCATGCTCTCTTTATTGTCTCTGCAGTGGTAGCATGTGCGTTGGGTCGTTACATTTCCTAAGATATGGTTGAGTGAAGCAACGATGGCTGGTTCATATGTTCGTGAACGGGTGCCGCTTGTGGAGGCAGGTCTGCTCTTGCTTAATTATCTTATTTTTATTATTATTATACTCGCATACTTTAACTTTGTTTTTCTTAGGCAATTTGTGACTTATATTAGTACTGTATGACATTGTGAAAATTGAAATTGGTACCTGATGTAATTTTTACAAACTTAGGTTTTTTATTTTGTTGTTTTTTGTGTGTTGTGATTGTCCTTTATTTTTTGTGTGTTTATTTGTGATGGAAAGTGTCCAGCTATGATGGGGCATTTTCCAATATTTTTGACGCTGTAAGGGAGAAAAGAGCTTGACACTTGCAACGTTTCTTGCCGGTTCTTCTCGGTACTAGGTCTTCCGCCCAGAGTAGACTTACGAACCGATGGAATAATGACGTTCATTAGAGCTATTTGTAGCCTAAACTGAATAAATTATTTTGACTTTTGAATTTTTAATTAATAATGAGATCCTTTTGATATGAAGACCGTTTAGTGAAAACATCCGTAAATCCAATCCCGAAAGACTTACGCGAAACTCCATCTTCTCTTGCTTACGTTATAAGATGGAACTACCTACCTGCAAGAAGTTAAATTTTATTCTTTAGTCACACTTCTGTTTTTATACTAAACATTCGTTTTTGAGAGAGAAAAGCCCCAGAGTTTGAAAACGTCTAGTTTTTGAAGGGAGATTTTCATGTTCAAGTTATTTTCGTATTATTACACACAAAACACTATAAATGCGGGCTAAACACTTCAGCGATATTTATGAGCATTGCGTGCTTAGCAGTGTGGTACTTAAATTTAAGTCGCACGTTTACTGCGGAACGCATATTATGTCACGTTAATGTGCTATGCTAAGCACTACTCGTAGTATTTAACCTATTAAAATTATAGTATTTTTAATATGAGATCATTATTTCCGATAAAATAATACTATTTACAAATTTCAGCATCACAAACATCAATATTTACATCATGGAAATCAATAAATGCAATAATTATAGAAGTATAAAGGAAAAGTGTTTTAATATTGTTTAGTAGGCAACTAATAATAACCTTGTATTTCCTCAAGTAAACGTGTATGAGTATTGTTTTTATATTTGAAACACATAATACATAACACTTATCCAAAAAATATGATTACCACTAACTTTTTTTAAAGTTGGTTCCAAAATGCATGGATATGACACCAATGAAACTAAAACACAATCATTTATCTTATATATTAATAGCGTAAGCCGATTTTTTTCCCAGTGATTATGGGACGATAGCTGCACATAAAAAATCGGTTATGGTCTCATTTTGAAGAGCTCCAGCCGAAGATGTGCAGAAAAAAGAAAAGAAACCTGTCATAGGTTTCTTAAATCCTATAAAAACTGTTGAATAAACGCGAAGTTTTGCAGGCGACCCACTGGTCTATATATTAATACGTGAAGCAAAAACTTTGTACCTACCCCTTTTTTTACGAAAATTGCGCGGACGGAGGAGTATGAAATTACGCACACTTATAATTTATTTATAGAAGGTTATCCAAATGTTAATATTTCTTTTTAAATATGCATAATAATACATTAAATCAATAAAACAAACATTACACACACTACCATGTATTTGACACACACGCTTATAAACCTACTCTTTTCAAAAATTTCAAAAATGGAATAGGACCGGCCGAAATCTGTCAATGCTAATCCAAACTCACATTCTATCTCTTTTAATATTTCACTGCTTAGGATATAATCCGTGCAGCCTTAATAAAATTACGTTCGAATTTCGACTACTGGGCGACCACTTGTTATGAGTAAATGTCCCTATATATAAATTATTTATGTTTGTTATTAGTTTGCAAGCTTGCGGTAAAACACAAAATAAGAATAATAATAATAAAAGAAAATTAAAGTAAAACGTAAGAATGGGATTAGTCACAATCGAGTCATGGAGTAATGAATGTGACAGTAAAAAGGACAAACTCACAAAATCGCGGACACTTCGATGGCGTAGCGTGCATTTCTGCAAACCGAACATATGCATTACGCATTGTTGTCACTAACCTGCTGTGACACACCGACAAACATTTTTAATGATATTATATTATTGATGTTATACATTCAGTATTTTCATAATAATGGTGGGATCTGCATTGCTGGTCACGATAGCAAATGAACTATTAATAATACGGATATTGACAATTGACAACAATAGAAATTAAATCCAATATATCAAACCTCTCACAAATAAACTAAGTAATAAGCTTGGAATAATTATTCAGAGTTTTGTTTATGTCACTCAAATATTATTTTGAATCAGATGAAAGGAGATAAAACACTGAATTACTATTCCAAAATTATACACAGATTATTAATAAAGGTAAAACTACATATTGTCAGCTAAGTGTCAATGCTTCCTATCTAAAATTTTTGAACATGTTGAATTTTAAAGTTTAAAGTTGCATTAAAATCGACCAAGTCTTTTGGCTTTTGCATTTCCAATTGCAACTCACCTTGGTTGTCATTAAGGCGCTGTTTCTTTAACGAAATACAAATTCCTGTTTTTGTAACATGACTAAGTGATAGATAAAATCGGATTCCCTACAAAAACTCGAAAATTGCGATATGTAACGCCGCGACAGCGAAAATGGTGCGCCGACCGGTCTTCAAAGCGCGCGATGGTACGCCACATCGAATGTCGCGACATCGAATGTCGCGATGACGAAACATTACTGCATCGAATGGTTAACACAGCACACACACAATATTATAAAACACACAATATATACATACATATATATATAAATACTTATATAAACAACTACATATATATATACAAGCATACAAACTACAATATACTTATACCTACAAACAAATATAATGTATATTATTACATAAACTACTTTGCAAATATACTACAAAAAAAACGTATACCTAATACATAATTTATAAATAGACAGATTACTGAGATGATTCCGTTTAACTGACCATTCGATATCGTGTCAATCGACGTCGCGACATTCGATGTGGCATACCGTCGATTTGAAGACCGATCGGCACACCGCTTTCGCTGTCGCGGCATTAGATGTCGCAATTTTCGAGTTTATGTAGGGAATCTTATAAAATCGCAGTCGGCACTAGAGAACTGAGAATTTCCCTTCATTTAGAAGTCTGTTTAAAACTTCTGTATAAACTAAATAAACGTTTATTTTATTATTGCAGCATGGAATTATTTCTGAGACTTGCCCCGGTTGTGTCCCATGCCTTCTTTGCCATGATAGTCGCAATAAATTCTCTCTTTGAATTGAAAATATTCGCAAACAAGATTTAGCTTGGAAACGCATTCCACTCGTGAATAACTTATCTACCTACGTCACTTTTAGAAGCTGAATGCTAGAACGTGCTCTTTTCATGTATAGTAGAATTATAAAGAGCTGTTGGATCTTGCTTCATCATCATCATTCAGCTCGTAAATACCTTTTCCTGAGTGGTAAGGGTGACACTCCACTGTAGCGGAGCGAAGCAGGTTTAGACGCAATTAAACTTTATTGAGGCGGAGTCGCCTAGCCGTGTCCTTGTTAGACCGTGCCCTCAACACCGAAATCAGCAAGCGGAGTAAAGTCCAGATTGCCAGCGAGCGGCTATTGAGGCTCAAGTGGAGTTGGGCAGGACTCTTGGCCAGACGGAGTGACGACAGGTGGATCAAAACGCAGACTGAATGGTGGCCGAGAGGCGGATACAGGAAAATGGTACGTCCACGGGCAAGATGGGCTGACAATAATCAAGACCATGGGTTACATGTGGCCCAGACTAGCACAGGATCAAGGCCAATGGCTTATACAAACAGAGGCCTATGCACAGCAGTAAATCAAGAGGGGCTGATGATGATGATAATGATGATGATGCGGGGCGGAGCTGAGCAGAGCGGCGTTATCCACAAAAACTCCAATGATTCTGCCCCGCGTTGCCGCTTTTGAGCGATTTTTTTCCATAGAAATACGACGCCGCTCATGTCTGCTCTGCTAAACACCGTCCAACAGGGCGTGGATATTGGTTGATTTTCACACAGTTCCGCTCGGAGCCAATGAAGCGTTACCCTAAGACTCCTTATTACCACGTAATCATAGTCCCCGTTGAAATCGTTTGATAATCTGGCAAGTGGTCTGTATCTGATCCTTATTGCTATATTTTTTCACCTTTTTTATACAATTAAGGTCATCAACATCGGTCATCAGGCATACGACCCATCTGAGGACTGACCTGACAAGAGGTCAAGCATTGCTAAACCTGTAAAACCTTCTTTCTTAAAGAATCATAATGCTGTAGCGTTTAATCCATTTCAGCTCACACGGAAATAGAATGACCGAAGCAAAGAGCACATTACATATTAAATAACACAGTAAATATATTCGGTCAGTATTACGACAATTGAGTGCAATATCAGGCATCTTGCACTCCGTCATACCTACCGCGATAAGCACCTACAGCGCGCGACAACTTGAAGTTGTAAATCAGTCAGGGCCCCAGCGCGCTTCCGAGCACATGCACAGGCATAGTTTGAAGTGGATCGCAATTTCGATTTGTTTAAAAAAAACTACTTCTTTGATATCATAGTTATCATAGTTATTTATAGTGTTCTTTCTCTTTTATTTTATTTCTATTTTTTTTTTTTTTTTTTGTGATTGTGTTAATTGTTTTAAGATGTTCTTCTGTTTTATTTTATTTTTATTTTTCTCATCTGTTTGTATTTGTTTTTGTGCAGGTCAATAAATGTTTCTTATTCTTATTCTTATTCTTATATCAGTAAATCTACAAGCTCCGTAATAATGGTGAAACGCAACAGTAATTGTTGTGTGGAAGGCTGTATAATGAAACGGAAAGATTCGAAGTTATTTATTCTGTGCTTATAGGTAGGTATGTATTTAGTGGTCTGTTTATTCTTAGGTACTTGTCTTATTTGCTAAACAATCTTCACCCAACTATTTACTTATTGAAATAATAATTTGGTAGGTACCTACTTACTTACCTACTTACGAAACTGTTTACTAAATTACTAAATAGGACAAGTAGGTACCTAAGGATAAACAACTAAGTAGGTACCTACCTATCTAGTATCTTTTTTTTTAGGATAGGTACCTTCCTGCTAGTTCCTACGTAACTACCAAAACCAAAAGTTGACTTTTGTTATTTTAATGCCTCCCGCATATTTACGTACCTAGGGTACCTAGCTAGATAATTAAATATTATAGTACCTACTTATTATAGCTAGTTTGATATGTAGGTACCTACTTACTAACAAGTTCTGTTTACAAGATCAAGTTTAGCTTTGATAAGTACTTATAGGCAGATTGGTTGGTGTACCTATTTCTGTTTTGGTAGTTGTACATTTCAGTACAAAGATATTTTCGTAGGTAGTTCAACTGTTGTTGTCAAGGTAAATACATATTATGTTATCAGTTGAACTACCTACGAAAATATCTTTTTTAACGGCAACGCAACAGTAACGCGGCATAAAGACAGCCTCAAAGTCAACATAAAGGTAGTCTAATGTGGCGTTGACTGTACTTACATAGGTACCTAGCCTAGGTTTATTTGAAACGTAATTTGTTCACTTTTAAATACAGTACACATTATAAACACAAAAACTTGTAATAAATTAAGTATTCAGATTTTATTATTTAAAAGAAGACAACCCTGAAGTCGTTGGAAAAGATAAGAGCTACGCGATAGAAAGAGAGGCAACTTCTTGGTGAATATAACTGTAGGTAAGGGCGCAGTGTGCGACCTGAATTGCACTTTATTGTGTCTTAGCAAGAGTCGCTATTTATTTAAATGACTTTGCGGAGTGCACCTTCTGGTACTATTATTTATTCTGTGGCAATATACAGTTTAAACAAGTTTCATTCAATATGTTCTAAACTGATTTAATGATTCTTAATTGTAGAAATCTAATAATCTGCAAGACAGTCTTATCTGCTACTGGTTTTAGTATTCTGTAATAACTACTTTAAGTACACTGTTTCATTGTAAGAGTTCTATGACGTCACATTTTTGCCATAATTATTTTTTTGTTTAGTTATCTTGTCATTCGTGAGACTGTTCCCACTCTCGTCTATGTTAAAATTGAGTCATAAAGGCCGACGATCAAACTTCGAATTCAAAAATCAAATTGAGTTGTACCTAAATAACGTTGTTTTTTTTTCGAACCCAAACGCTCATCTTTTTATTTTTATACCAATTCAATAACTCTGGATGTGCATTTTTCTATGTGAGCTTTCAATCAACTTGATCGTTTTGATGGAGGTTTGACGTGAGGCATAGTAGTAGTACACTGTACATATGTATTAAAGAGATATTGGAGGGAAACAAATCAAATCATTTTATTCAATAATCATGTTTGTAAATGAAATTCGACTTACATACATAATGCAACACAAGTAATAGGTTATTTCGATTCGGAAAGTGTTGAATTGGTATTTCACAAGTGGCATTCTCACTGTGGCTCTCTGACATTTGAGTAACTGTAAGTTATTAAAAATATTACCAAGAGATGGCAAGCTTCTCTCTCCGAATAGCTGTACATGACCGGATTAAATAATGATATATATTAATTAATATAACATCTGTAACACACTATAGTTTGATAAAAATGCATGCTGCAACTGCGCCCGGTGAGACGCAGGTGTATAAAGGACGCATAACTCTAAGGAACTATAAATAAATAAATAAACTTTCCTACACTCACATTAATTATCTAGCCCAAGAGAAGCTTCGTTATGAAACTCGTTAAATGGTTACTAGACAACGGATAAACATACTTATAACACTTAAATACATACTTATTATACATAGAAAACACCCAGACCCGAGACAATTTAGACAAACAAGATTTCTAAATTGACCCGACCGGGATCGAACCTCGGAGATGGCGACACCATGAAAACCGGTGTACAAACCACTCAACTAAGGAGGTCGTCATAATAACGTGCTGCCTGGGTGATCCAGCGTAATCATTCACCAGAAAAGATACAGTGCAGCAGCGACTAAATATATATTAATTTAAAAGCATTATATATATTTGTAAATCATTGACAATATCGTTAAGCTGCATAAAGGTTCAATAGTAAAGGATTTGAAGAAGTACTAAAAATATCCACGAGGATATCACCAGATTCGAACCCGCGCCTCATGCATGACATAATGGGCCAGGTGCCACTAACTCTATGCTATCGTGATTCTATCCAACCCGCCGAAATTTATTAACACTATATCAGTCAAAGGAGCCTTATTAAATGTCGATAACTACGTCATCATCATCCGATCCTAATATTTTTACAAATACTAAAGATTCTACTAATATTATAAACGCAAAAGTTTGTAAGTATGGATGGATGTTTGTTACTCTTTCACGTAAAAACTACTGAATGGATATTGATGAAATTCGGCATACAAATAGTTTATAACCTGGATTAACATAAGGATACTTTTTATCTCGATATTCCCACGGGAACGGAAACCACGCGGGTGAAACCGCGAGCGGCCGCTAGTACTTAATAATAAGGAAAGCAATATTTATTATACTATATAACCATAATCATAAACATATGATTTGTTATAATTAAACATCTGACAATAGGTACGTATATACAATGTGTGTTAGTGCAAAAACAAAAGAAACTTAACGCCACTAGGAAGGATTTACACTCGAAGCTGTGTCGGCGACATGAAACTGTCAAAGAGCAAATCAGAAATAATAAATCACTCGCGTTTTAGAAGCGACGACGACGCAAAGATAAAATGTTTTTCAACTCTTCGGAAAGGCGGGAGACGGTTCGAACCAATTTATATCATAGATTTTTACATATGGACAGCACATAGGATACAGAATAGTTATTAGTACGAATACAGAAGTGGCGCTCCTCTGATCTGGACGATAACTATTTTATCAGCCTAAAAAAATACATCAGAAAACAAATATAGCGCGTCCATGCTTAATTGCACTCAATTGCTGCTTTTACCTGCGATATAATAAACACAGCTAAAAATTTGGTGTGAGTAGTAATATAAGAAATTGTAATTTTAATTTTAATTGAAATAAATCATTTTATGCGAATGTTTTTGTACAACTAATATTATTATTAAAAAATAATAAACGACAGTAATTTCTTAGCGTAAGCATCCTGAAGTAGAGTTGGGCGGGACATGTCTGCAGACATATATAACGATGGACGATGGTCACACAAGGTCCTAACAGGGCGACCAAGAAATGGACATAGAAACGTAGGACGGCAACCGGCTTTATGGAGAGACGATATCGTTAGAGTTGCTGGAAAGAACTGGTTTGGAATGGCTATCAATAGAGATGGCGTGCACAGGGAGAGGCCTATACTCAGCATTGGGTGGCGACAGGCTAAAGAAGAAGTAACGATACTAGATCTTATGTAATAACAGCTTCATTTTATTGCGTACTTTAGCTTTTACACTCTACTCACACACCTACACATAATACACCATCACATGTACACAAACACACAATCGTACATACACGTTTTACCGTCCACAAGGATTTTAGTTTCTATTATTATTTTTATACTTACAGTTTTTCCTAGTGTGGGACCCATCATAGTCAATGCATCTTGTATTGTTACGATATTCTCGAATAACTTAACTTTATTAGTTACACACCTATGTATTTTAAGACCCTTTGTAACACAGCTTTGGTAATCTATATATAATACATATAATGACTTGTCCTGACTGACTGACTCATCATCGCCGAGACTAAACAGCTGAAGCTAATTAGATGAAATTTGGACTGTAAGTTAATTGAGTGACGTAACCAGCCACTAAGAAAGAATTTTACGGAAATCATATACTAAGGGGGTCAAATGGGGGGTGAAATTTTGTATGAAAGTCCGTCAGTTTTGAAGTAAAAAACATGAAAAGTGGTATTTGGCTTTTTGAAAAGAAATAAAGAATGACATGTCTCAGGAATTTTGTTTATTCTTCTTTAAAAAGAAGAAGACTTTCTTCTTTAAGAGTAAAAACGGGAAAAAGGTTTTTTTAACTATCAATGAATACATAATTTAAGCGATCTAATAGATTTTGCAATAAAAATAAAAAAATATTTTTGCATTTTTCGAAAAACCTCGCCTAGAGAGGTGAAATAAGGGTGGAAAGTTTGTATGTAAATCTGTCATTCCTTAAATTTTGGTATTTGGCCTGGTTGGAAAGTACGAAGTTTAGTGTTTCAGGATTTTTGAAAAATTATCCCTTAAATTGGAAATGATAATTGGTACAGGGGTTTCAAAACGGACCAAAATTACTTATACAGAGCGATCTTTATTACGTTGTTTTGTGTTAGACACTTTTACTAATTCTAGCTCGCATGGATGGGCTTTTTAATGATAAAAAATGTAAAATTTTAAGTTCTTTTACATTCCATGTTATAACAGTAACTACAATGACGAGCATAAATATAATACTTTGGACAAGTCAGCAATAAATCTGCAAGAAATACAGATTCATTTATTTTGACTACACGACGACGCAGCAAAATTATATGATGATTCATAGGAGGCATATAAATCTAAGCGTCACAAATATGTGACGTCTTGAAACGAACATTTATAAAAAAAATAAAATCTTGAAATTATTTGACGTTAGGAATATAAGGCGTCTTAATATTAACTGCAATCGATTTGACAGGAGTTATTTAATCCTTTCCTAACTAAAATATTAATATAACCAATTTGTCCATGGTAATATATTTATCTCGTGATTGTACGAACTACTACATACAAGCTGGGGTATTTAAGACATAGCCCATATACCCATCATTGAAAGAATCATTGAATTATCTCTAATCACCTTTGTGGTCTAGTGGTTAAGCCCACCGGTCTCAGAATTAGGGACCCCGGGTTCGATTCCCAGAGGGGGATACATGTTTGTGCACTCGGTTTGGTTTTTTTTTTATAAAAGAAGGAGGCAAAAGAGCAGGCGGGTCACCTGATGGAGAGTAATCGCTGCCACCGACACCCGCAAAAACAGAGGAATTTTAGACGCGTTGCCAGCCTTTACGAAGGAATAGGCTCGTTTCTTGGTTGGTGGTAGAGCTTGTTTTTCCACCATCTTATCTTAATATCTCACATAACAGCAATTGTTGTAGCATTGTTGTGTTTTGACAGCTAGAGATAAGACAACACCAGCCACCACATAACAACAGCCTCACGTAAACTCGGAATCCTGAACAAAGTGAAGCGGTTCTTTACGCCTGAGCAACGCTGTCTTTTGTATAAGACTCAGGTGCGCTCCTGCGTGGAGTATTGTTCTCATCTTTGGGATGGATCCGCCAAGTACTTGCTCGAAGCTCTTGACAGGTTGCAGAGACGTTCTGTGCGTATTATCGGTAACGATGACGTTACGACCAGTCTGGAGCCGTTACAGCTGCGTAGGGATATTGCTTCCCTTAGTGCTTTCTACCGCCTTTACCACGGTGAATGCTCTGAGGAGCTCTTTGACCTCATTCCTCCCTCTCCATTCCTTTCCAGATCGACGCGTGCAGGTCTGAGAAGCCACCCTCATACCGTGCTGACCATCAAGACACGTACCAAAAAGTTTGAACAATCGTTCCTTTGCCGAACTGCCCGTATGTGGAATGGGCTTCCCGCACACGTGTTTCCCTTCTCTTTCTCTCCCGGGTTATTTAAGCGGGGCGTGAAAAAGCATTTATGCAGGCCGCCATAGTGTGAGCGTTCGGCATAGCGTGGTAGCGCTGTGATGAACGCTTTCACTTCTTGGGCTTCACTGGCTGCTTTCCATCAGGCAGGGTGAGGCCAATTTGGCATGCCACAATAAAAAAAATAAAAAAAAGACAGCCAGCAGTTGAAAATTCTGGGTGAATTTGCGCTTCCACCTTCGGCTTTATCATCACTTAACATCAGGGAGATGATGACCGAGTGCTTATCCGAAAATAAATCTAGTCTTCGCTACAATTGATGGGTAGGGTATCTATATATTAATACGTAAAGCAAAAACTTTGTACCCCTTTTTAACGAAAATTGCGCGGACGGAGGAGTATGAAATTTGAAGAAGGTTATCCGAATGTTAATATTTTTTTAAATTATGTATAAAAATACATTAAATCTATACAACATACATTACACACACTACTATCTATTTGACACACACGCATAATGTATTTGACACAAACGCATTTACACTATTTTCAAAAATTTTAAAAATGGAAGTGGAGCGGCCGAAATCTGTCAATGCCCATCCAAACTAACATTCTATATTTTTTAATTTTTCATTACTTAGGATACAATCCGTGCAGCCTTAATAAAATTACGGTCGAATATTAACCACTGGGCGACCACTAGTTACAATAAATACAAGTAGGATAATTTATAATTTTTTATTAACGTTAATACGTTGACTGTTTTTAATTTTGTTCTTATATTTTTAAAACATGTACAGTAACAAGCAACAGAAATTTTGTTCTTTGTTTCATCGACATTGTCTTCTGTATTTTTATTCTTTACTCTGTGGTAAAATTGGCAAGAAGTAATACATGTCTCTCTTGAAAAAGAAAACATTGCTGCCCATAGTTGGTGAAAAAACGACGCAGACTGATGCACAGGAAATTAATCCTATCTCATTATGTCAAACCTCTGTGGGGAGGATCCTTCAATGAATTCTAAGTAGGTGAGCGAAATCACCTCATACCACCTAGATTATATTATTACGTGAGCAAGAATAATTCAGGTTGCATCCTAATTCAAATAATGAAAAAATAAACAAAAAAATACTATATTTTTTTTATAAGTAGTTAGGGTAGTAGCGCCAGTAATTAATTAATAGTCAATAGTAGTGTCATCACTTCACCATAAAACTTGGCAGCGAAAATTGTGTCGAAGACTGGTGGCACACCCTACCTAAGTAAAACCAAACGTTTCAATTCGTTACATATCATCATCATCATCATCTCAGCCAAAAGACGTCCACTGCTGGACAAAGGCCTCCGCCAAGGATCTCCACAACGACCGGATTTGTGCTGCTCGCATCCAGCGGCTACATAAATATATTTATTATAACTAGTGGTCGCCCAGTGGTCGAAAATCGACCGTAATTTTTTTTTAAAGCTGTTTACTAAACAATATTTTATTAAGGCTGCACGGATTGTATCCTAAGCAATGCAAAATTTAAAAAGATAGAATGTGAGTTTGGAATTGGATTGGCATTGACAGATAACGGCTCCTATTCCATTTATGACATTTTTGAAAGAGTATTAAACAATGTTTATTTAATTAAATGTATTTTTTATGCATATTTTTATAAAAATATTAGCATTCTGCACTCATTATCTATATGAACTATAAGTGTGCGAAATTTCATACTCCTCCGTTCGCGCAATTTTTGTAAAAAGGGGTACAAAGTTTTTGCTTCACGTATAAAACGACATCTATATTAATATTATAAAGCTGAAGAGTTTGTTTGTTTGAACGTGCTAATCTTAGGAACTACTGGTTCGAATTGAAAAATTATTTTTGTGTTGGATAGTCCATTTATCGAGAAAGGCTTTAGGCTATATAACATCACGCTGCGACCAATAGAAGCGAAGCATCAGTGAAAAATGTTGCAAAAATGGGAACAAGAGCCTAAAAAATTAAAAATGCTGTCGAAAGTCACTATTCCACACGGAAGAAGTCGCAAGCACAGCTAGTATATAGATAAAAATAATAATGATTATAATGATGCCTAACACGCAGCGCAGATCCAATGCTGGTGTAAAGATTGCATTATTACAACAACAACAGTAACCAATGGCTGATCGTGCCTTTCAAAGCATGCTTTAGCTAGAAATTTGAATTCGGTCACCCATCTTCTTAAACAACATCACAAAAGTTGCCTAACTTGCAAGATCGCAATCCAAACGCGATAGTCACTACGCCAACGACCATAAAAGCTAATACGTAATTATTAGCCTGTTATTTATCTATGGCGACGAACAGATAAAAGTTGTCTCTCCAAAATCTGGATTCAATTAACGTATTATCTTAGGCCGAGCCAAATCTGTAAGTCCATTGGTAATTACGGTATTAGTTCGATTTCATCAAATGTGGCTCAGCGCCAAACCGAAACTCCATTGAATCCTTGAGTAATAAGTCTTCACAGTGGAGTTAATAATAGCCCTTTCGTGTAGTTTGTTACTTTCATTCTCAGTAATAACAATCACTATAGTGGATTTGAGATTTATTTGTCTAATCTCAGTCGTCTTACACCACTGGGCTCAGGACTCTGCTACAAGCAAGAGTGAATTGCGATGCGGCAAATTTCTTTCTAGTTCATTGCGCGTTATGTATAAAAGAAGTTTACTAGACCTTAATAGCAAGAATGCAATGAGAATAGGTGGTTAGACCAAGCGATCATTGCAAGAGTTTAAATTCCCTTGTTGATTGAGAGATACTAATTTTGAACCTTCATCGCCCAACTGGAAAAGTATTGGGCTTGTTGGCCTTAAACGAACCAGAAGCAGTTTTGAATATATTATTTTAATAATGTTATTAGAATAGAATAGAATGTTTACTTATTAAAGTGACCAAGACTCAGAACGAGTTAGTATTAACTTATAGACTAAACTTCCTTTTGTATGTCTAGTTACTTATGTTTCTTTGGAAAAATCGTTATTGAGATATACGATATTTTTTATATTATCGTATGTTCTTGTCCTTAATATTGAGCTTTTATTCCCAACAAATAATTTTCACTGATCACTTTTCCTATTCCAAAGAAACAATCGGGGCAAAAATACTGTTTACATAAACTCCGTAAATTTGGTTTTGTTCTAGAGTATGTATTAACATATAAAGTAAAACATTAATTAATAACGGGGCAGCACCAACAGCGTCCTAAGCATGGTCGCCAGCATGCTTGACTGTCAATACGTAAATCATTGCTGCGCCATATCGTCTGGTATGACGCAGTTATGAAGTTAAGGCCGGTAACGCATCTGCGATTCCTTTGGTTTTGCGGGTGTACATGGGCGGCGGTGATTGCTTCCCATCAGGTCACCCGCCTGCTCGTTTGCCTCCTTCTAATTAAAAAAAAAAGTTAACTTAGTTAGTTATTAAAGTAACATAGAACAAGATAATACTAACACTTAATGAGTCTTGGTCACTTTATTAAATAAATATTCTAATCTATTAATTACTATCAAAGATAAAAAAATATTGGAAAAATTAACCAGCTTCGGGAAGCTAGAGTCGACTATCAAATACAAAATATTTTGTCACTGTCACTAAAACACTTTTACAGTGTTTTCTATTTAATTGGTTTTTGCCACATATCGTACAAATTGCTTCTCTATTATCTGATGCTAGTAGCTATAGCCATTAAGAACGAATTATACATTAAAACATGAATTTGTTTAAACGAACACTGATGACGACTACTGATAAGTATAACTACATTAAAAAAAACAATTAAAAATAGTATGCAGTAAAAATAATAATTGTACTTATCGTTAAAAGAGCCACAGTTCCAATCATTTTAGTTCAGTAATAATAGAGACTAAAATTATTACCTAGCCTTTTTTAAATACATACATGTGACAAGGACAGCAATAACGTTATCGCAACATTAATTCTTGCGTTAAGAATAAGGCGGACATTAGCTTTATTTATTGCTTCGCCGATTATTAGTTTTCGTGCCACTAATAACTCATGTTTTTCTGATAAGCGAATAATTACTCTATTCCGCAGACTTATTATAAGCTAGAAACATAACAGACATGGCATTATAAGAGCATCTACTTAGTCACATATAATACCTTATTATGTGTATAGGGTAGAGTTGTTGTCATGTTTCTTCGAATACAAGCTTTCTGACTCATAATTTTAACGTTACTTATCGTACTCCGTTACCATTTAGCTGGTGGTTGGGCTTCTTTAATTCCATTTTGGCTATCAGCTATCAACATCTCGCCTTAGTCACTCGCCATAAAGAATATATGGTAGGGTACCGATGGGGTATCTCTCCCTTTGGCCAAATTATTTTTCGTCAAATTTTACTTCCCAAAAAACTTATCGCCAAAGTTTCATTTTCCAAATGAACCTTAACCAACTGTACATTTCGCACATAATTCATTTGGCAAAATTTTACTTAGTCAAGTTTTATTAAGACAAAATAATGTTAATATAGCAAATGTTTTTTTTTTGGAAAATATTTTAGTCCAAAAAAATATTTGCTATAATTGTCACTTCACAAACTTAGGTAGGTACCTGGCCTACTCCTGTACGTCACGTGATAGACAATCGTGAAGCGCAGCGTAGCGCTTGTCTTGAATTTCGAGGTTATTTTTTTTATTAGACAACAGAAATCTAGCTTCATACAAAAATATATTTTTTATAGCTCTTGTTTTTGGGGTAAAACGAACTACCCACTTAACAAAATATCATCATAAGCTAATTTGTATTCTATGCACCACTCATAATGTTTTGTAAATCGTATGCCATGCAATATTTTGGGAAGAGTAAGTTGTGCTAAATTAAACATTTGATTATATAATATTTGGTTAATAGAAACATGACCAAACAATTATTTGTTAAACAATAATATACCAAAAAAGAGATTTGCTTCCTAAAAATGTGCAATAAGTTGTTTTGACAAACGTTTTTTTGCCAAATGGAAATTTGCGTAAAATAGTTTGCGATGTGATATTTTGGAAAACGTTTTTTGGCCAAACATTAGTAAGTAATCCTACTAATGATAGATATAGATAAAATTTCAAATATAGGTATTTTATCTTATCAGTGGTTGGAGTTTCCGCTAAGGAACGCTTCCATCTTTGGCCTTATCGTTAGGTACTTACTTACCATCAGATGAGATAAAGACTTCATGTCATGAACATTTGACGTGGCAATAGGAAATGTATGTATGTACAGACGACCGCAGATCAACCTACCTAAAACTGTCAAATTTCTACAATCAATTTTGAACTTTATCGTTTGGTTATAAGGATCAATATTCATTGGAGAAATTTGACAGTTTTGGGTAGGTTGATCCGCCGCCGTGTGTACACACGCCTCCACATGAGACTACCACAAAATTCAAAATAATTTATTTAGTTTAGGCTACAAGTAGCTCTTGTGAATGTCACTATGCCATCGGTTCGTAAGTCTACACTGGGCGGGTGATCTTGTACTCAGAAGAACCGGCAAGAAACTCAGCAAGTGTCCAACTCTTTTCTCCCTTACAGCGTCAAAAATATTGGAAGATGCCATCATAGCAGGACACTTTCCATTTCAAATAAACACAAAATATAGAAGACAACCACAACATGTAAAAAAAAACAAAGTAAAAAATTTTAGTTAATAAATTTACATCAGCTTCAATTTCCACAATTTCATAACAAACTGTCAAATTTCTTCAATGGACTTTGAACTTAATGTCTTATTGCATATGGTTGAACATTTAAGGGAGAAATTCTGTTTTTTTTTTGAGAGAGATTGCTGATTGCCTTAAATGGCATTTTCAGCGTCACGTTCGTTTTTTGAGGGCGGCGAGGTACGTAAAGGGTACCTCAAGCCGTGTTGAAAAGAATCACCTTCGGAGGTTTTCTAGAGGGAACGACATCGCACACTTAAAAGTGCGCGCCGCGTGCCCTACTAGATTCTCCGAAGGGTTCGGATTGGATCGGGGAGCGGAACCACCCAAGGGCACCTCTAAAGGCACGGACCTCGACTCGGGTAGACCGGGCCGTGGAGGAGGAGAGAAGCGCCCAGGTACACGTCTGTACCTGGTATAGAGCGCGTGTGAACCGGTTCTATGTACCCTTGTTCTACGAGTACAGTGTCTTGAGCCTAAACTAGTGTGCATGTTTAGTGTATTC
Source organism: Eudonia lacustrata (assembly GCA_947562085.1). NCBI lineage: Eukaryota > Metazoa > Arthropoda > Insecta > Lepidoptera > Crambidae > Eudonia > Eudonia lacustrata. The sequence continues at coordinate 7,111,801 of OX387342.1, forward strand.
TGTAAATGTGTAGTGTCATTTAGATGATCGGGCGGGGGGATATTTCTGGTCTTCAACCTGAACACCTCCTCTGTTGGCTTCCAACGCCTTAAGATGTACCAAATCAAAAAATATAAGTAAAAGAAATCTACTGGGTACGAGTAGCTACCTACTTCTTCTGTGTAATCCGATTGCTAAGCACCGTTGCAAGAATGCATTCTAGGTGTTTATTTTCGAAAAACGGTGCCAACTATACAGCTTAAGTGTTGGCTTTAATAAAGTTTAAAGTTGCTAACACCAGTAGAGTGTGAAAATTAAAACGGCCATTTTAAACTTTCCTCTTTTTTAAAGTCCCGGTGCTAGTATTTGCGCGAACTAATTTCACTTATTGAAATTCTAGCGAAGTTTCAGCGAATGTGAAGTGAAGTGAAGAAGTAAAGTTTTAGTGTGGAGGCGAACTGATGTTTATAATAAAATAGTTTGAAATTTAGTCTTTAACCCAAATGGTCCTTCGAGCCGGATTCGTTAAATCTATGGTTTTATTGCTTTGCTCTGAAGTGGGTTATTGCATGCAATGCTATTTAAAGTATTTGCTCATACTAAGAAATAACAAATAAATAGATAAATTAAAGTATAGTAAAATCAAGTCATATCTATAATTGAAGGATAATGGTTTTCCGAACCCGAATGGTTATCGCAAAGTATGAAAACATCGAAAATACAAAACTAAGCTTGTCCTGGGAATCGCACCCAGAAACTCCGGATGTCGGGCCGAGCGCTATGCCACTTCACCACCGATACATCACTAAAGATCACCACTTTTTTTCTTTTGTATGTATATACTGTCTGCCTCATAATTTTTTTGTATAATATGTATGTGTGTGTTGTTATTAAATGCTTTCTTTCTTTCTTTCTTTTTTCTTTCTTTCTTTTTGAAGAGATATATAAATATTCCCTAAGCGATATTACTATTAATCAATTATGATTCAGAAATATCCTGATTTTACAAACGGTAAACTTTCACGGCGAAATTGTTTAGCCCAACATCGAAATTAATAAATTAAAAAGCCAATGAAGATACGCTTAGTTGTCAAACAAAGTGCCAAGCCCCTAACAGTGAAGGTGTCTCTTTAAAGTGGACTAAAGTCTCACGGCCCTGAACTGTACTCGGAAAGAGTTGTAAATTAAAAATTGTAAGTTGACACTCTAGCGAAAAAAGAGGCGACTTGAAATGTCGACAACTTTGTCTAGACTACAACAAAAATTCGTAATGTTCGCAAAACAGATATAAATTTTCAAATTTTACATCTACACGATTTATGGTGTCAAGTTCTATGTGACTAAATATAGGATTTAAAAACGTTTTGGGTGATAATATTTTTTCATGTCATTCATCATATCCACTCATTGGACTTTAATCATGTACTTTAGCAGATAGAAAGATCGAGTCGCCCAGCTGGCTACCGAGTGGAGGTTCGAGCTCCTTTGGGATCTTCGGATCACTGCTTGGTATCCAGTAAAGTGTCTCTGGCTCCGCTACCGCCTTCAACGGTATCGAAACGCCAGATTTGGCACTACTCGTCGGCAGATTGGGATGGTATGCGGGACTATTTCGCATCCGTTCCTTGGGGGCAGCGCTGCTTCAGTGGGAAGGACCCGACAGCTAGTGCGACTGCAGTTGCTGATGAGATAGTTTTAGGGATGGAATACTATATTCCGCTCTCTTATCTCATCAGCAAAGGCAGGCGCAACCAATGGTTCAACCGCGAGTGTGCCAACGCTGCTGATAACAAGCAGGCGGCATACCGCGCTTGGATCAGGGGTAAAGCTCTTGGGGATCCCGAAACCCGCTTGCTGAAAGCAGCCTATAATAATGCCACCAAGTCCTGCAAAAGAGCTTTCATTAGAGCGGATGCCCAGCGCGTTGCACGAGTCGGCCAAGAACTACTGACGCATCCTATGGGCAGCCGTAGCTACTGGCGTCTGGCCAAAGCCGTGCAATCGAACTTCTGCCAACCCTCGCTGCCACCATTGAGATGTCCTGACGGAACTTTAGCTCACAAGCCGCAGGAGAAAGTCGATCTCCTGGCCAAACTCTTTGCGGCTAACTCCCGAGTCGATGACTGCAATGCACAGCCACCTACAATTTCTCACTGTGGCCACACATTGCCCGATTTTAAAATCAGGCAGCGTGACGTCCATGCGGAGCTGCAGTCAATCGATGTCCGGAAAGCTAATGGTCCTGATGGCATCCCTCCAATAGTCCTAAAAATGTGTGCAGCGGAGTTGTCCCCCGTGTTAACGCGCCTTTACCGTCTCTCGCTCTCTTCAGGTTGTGTGCCGGAATCTTGGAGAGAAGCTAATGTGCAACCGGTCCCCAAAAAAGGAGATCGGTCAGATCCATCGAATTACCGCCCCATAGCCGTAACTTCAGTTTTGTGCAAAGTAATGGAGCGCATTTTAAATAAACAACTTGTCCACTACCTAGAAGAACACTCCATAATTCACGATCGCCAATACGGGTTTCGGCCGAAACGGTCAACGGGTGATCTTTTAGCGTACGTTGCACATCTTTGGGGTGAGGCTATTGACAAGCGTGGTGAGTCGGTGGCTGTTAGCCTTGACATAGCCAAGGCTTTTGATCGGGTCTGGCACTAAGCTCTTCTCTCCAAGCTCCCGGCATACGGTCTGCCTGCTCAGTTCTACAACTGGGTCGCTGGCTTCCTGCATGAGCGCAGAATCCGTGTTATATCTGATGGATGCGCTTCGTGGCTCATGTCAGTGAACGCTGGTGTCCCTCAGGGGTCCGTTCTATCCCCCACGCTGTTCCTTCTGCATATCAATGATATGCTTCCACTTGGAAATATTCATTGCTATGCAGATGATAGTACGGTCCATGGAGGATATAACGGTCACCCAGCGGCTGGGCGGGTCGAAACCGAAGTGAATCGACTTAATCTTGTCATTGAGCTCAATCGGGTATTGGACCTCATATCTAATTGGGGCACCAATAATCTGGTTGAGTTCAATGCCAAGAAAACACAGGTGTGCGCGTTCACGGCAAAAAAGTCACCATTCCTTCCCCTTCCAACTCTTCAGGGTACATCTCTACGCCTGCAGAGCAGTATCAACATGCTCGGTATGACGATACGCTGCGATCTGAACCAAAGGGACTATATCGAAGCCGTGATCAAAACAGCCTCACGAAAACTCGGAATTCTGAACAGAGTGCGGCGATTCTTTACGCTGGACCAGTTGTGCCTTTTGTACAAGACACAGGTACAGTCTTGCGTGGAGTATTGCTCGCACATCTGGGACGGTTCCGCTAAGTACCTTCTCGATGCCTTGGACAGATTGCAGCGTCGCGCTGAACGCATTATCGGCAATGCAGAAGTGGTAAGTACTCTCGAATCTCTGCAATTGCGTAGAGACGTTGCGTCACTCAGCGTGTTTTACCGCTTATACCATGGCGAGTGCTCTGAAGAGCTCTTTGACCTCATCCCACCTTCTCTCTTTCTTCATAGGAGTACACGTGCTGCTCTTCGGAGTCACCGATTCACTGTCTCAATTATCCCATCGCGCACAAAGAAATTTAGTGACTCGTTTCTTTGTCGCACCTCCAAAAGATGGAATAGTCTACCAGCACACGTTTTCCCTCCTTCCTATGATATGGGGTCCTTCAAGAGAGGCGTGAAGAAGCACCTTGTGGGCCGGCAGAGTGAAGTTAACTGATGCTACGTTTGTTTCCACGCTGCACCAGTTGTCTTCGCGTCTGGACTCCATTTCTACTTAACATCAGGTGGGATGGAGTCATTTGCCGAGCTAAGTATAAAAAAAAAAAAAAAGATAGATAAAACATTTATTTCAAAAACCACAGACACACACGCATAGAACAATGATACAATTGATAAAAGCAAAACATATTAACAAAATAAGCCTACATTATGTGGCATGTATGTGTGCTGCAGCAGTGTAAAAAGGTCGTAGCTCAGCGATATACAGGGTCTAACAAAATCAATAAGTAACGTTTATGGGCGGTATCTATACATCATTCTGAATACAATGACAAAAAATGGGCTCCAGTTTTATAGTGATTATTCAAAGTTATGTTTTCTAACAAAGTAAATCAATTAAAATAATGCACATCATGAAACATGCTGTATCTTTACTAACACGCACGCAAGCGTCAATAAAAATATAGTGTACAGATACGCGCACACAATTGAAAAACCATTGTATGACATTCATACACGTGTGTGTACTGTCTCGGCTATCTTTGTGTGCGTGTAGTACAGCTGTACGGGTTTGGAAAGGGTGTATTTTTTGGTGAAATATTATAATAATGTTCTGTTGATTATCTTGGTAACGAGCCTGTAGTTTTGAACCAACTTTGGTGAGCATGCTCAGTGTAATGTATAGATACATTATTGATCAAACGTTCGCTTATTAATATTGTTAGACTCTATATTTGTCCGGGAGCAGAACGTTGATTTTCAGCCACAACCACTAGGACAAACTTAAAACTTCACAGCACCAATTGCTAATACATACATACAATACATGATATCCTAAATCAATTAGGTTATGCACTATAGTTGATTTGCGATTTGATATTGTCTTGTTAGCAAACGTTAACCAAACAAATAAAATTAAAATGTACCAACACTTGCTTTGTGCGTCAAAAATTTGAAAAATAATTAAAAAAAATTAAATAACAAAATATAATACCAAATAGTTATCATTATGTATTGCTTGAATTAGTTTCGATATAGGAATGTTGACAGCAATAATTAAAACACAAATGTTGAAAAAAATTCCACGAGCAGGATTTGAACCTGCACCCTTCTGACATACCGGGTTAGGTGCTCTCCTAATTGAGCTATCGTGGTTCTAACCAGCCCGCCGAAATTATTCAACACTATTTACTTTTTTACTTTGAAAGCCAAAGGCGCCCATTCAATGTTAACAACTACCGTCATTAATAATCCGTCAGCAATAATGAATTCCAGAACCTTAAACGTATTAAAATGGAATCACGTAACAGTTCTTTAGAATGTTAACCTATTTTTTGTTTGACCTAAACATGAATTTTTGTAACCCAAACAGTTATTATCACACACGCAATTGACGGAGAAAAAAAGGACATCATAGTTTCCATTTCAATTGAAAAAATCGGTTTGACAATTGCTAAAAAGTTTATCTACTGACTAACCCATTTATTTGTTTGTATCTCAAGATTTTAACAAGATTTAATTATGGCTTCATTTTTTTTGGAAGAGATTGCTGATTGCCTCAAACGGCATTTTCAGCGTCACCGGGCTTTTTTGGTGGCGGCGAGATACGTAAGGGGTACCTCAAGCCGTCTTGAAACAATCACCTTCGGAGGTTTTCTAGAGGGAACGACATCGCACACTTAAAGTGCGCGTCCCCGTGTCCTACTAGATTCTCCGAAAGGTTCGGATCGGATCGGGGAGCGGAACCACCCGAGGGCGCCTCTAAATTCACGGACCTCGGCTCGGGTAGACCGGGCCGTGGAGGAGGAGAGAAGCGCCCAGATACATGTCTGCACCTGGTATAGAGCGCGTGTGAACCGGTTCTACGTACCCTTGTTCTACGAGTACGGTGTCTTGGGCCTAAACTAGTGTGAATGTTTAGTGTATTCTGTAAATGTGTAGTGGCATATAGAGCATCGGGCGGGGTAATGGCTTCAGCTACACAATCGTTCACAAACCCGGTTTGGTTCCCAGTCGATACGAAACTGTGTTTGTGTTGTGATGTGATGTGATGTGATAAAGCTAGCTTTTAGTATGTTTGGAGGTATCGTCATATTTTCTAAGTCTGTCGCCATGTCAACAACCTAGTAATGTTGTTAGTTCTGATACACAGATTGTAACGGAAGGAGGTGAAAAAGAAAAGGTGGACTTAGGAATAAGAGGCAAAGTTAAACGTACAATTATAATGAATAGAACACAATAATAACATGAAATATACCAAACATCAGCAATCACAAATGACAATCAATTAGAAAAGAAAGAAAAAAAAAGACAAATGAAATGAAATGAAAAATGGAAAAAAGTATATAATTCAAAAAGGAGTCTTTACTCCGTAGTACAGAGATAAAATAGCCAGTTCCTTGCTTCGCCCATAGTGTCTTTTGTAAGTAAGATGAAGTTGAAAGGTAAAAATTACAAGAAGTCTTCCGTAACGCTTCTCTATCTGTCTATGCTTATCTTCTTAAAACAGAATTTAATATGAAATAATATATTTTCAACGTATTTCACATCGGTAAGTACGGGTATCGTCGTCGTCAGCGTACGTTCATAACTTAGAGGAGACGTGACTCCTTCACAAAGGAGGGATGAATAAATGTCTTTGCTATGAATAAGTGGAGCAAATGTCATCTTACCGCAAGTAAACGCACGATTTATGTTTGTCCTCATACTGTTTTACAATTGAAGACCGCGTATGTTATCCAAATCTGTCTGGAAAGCCGACTTTTCCTAAAAAAAAGAAAAGGTTTAAAAAAATATACCTACCAAAATATACGTTATGCTCACAAAAATATGGTTAAATGCGAAACAAAAGCTAGTAAATAATGTTATTAAAGAGTTTGTTAGGTACGAGTAACTGATAGATAAAAAAAATGATTGCTGAAATCTGTGTACAATCACAGGTGGTTTTAAAATTGTTTAAACTATTCAAAAGTTTACTGAAATCGTGCATACAATTATTATTTAATTCATAGCATTAAAAAAAAATATTGGTCGAAATATTATGCTATAGAATCTATAAAGCATGTTTAAAATTGTATAGTTCTTCTAAATATAGAGGCAGGTAATTAAATATTTTGACTCTTTTTCATCCAACTTTTATTTCATTTTCTGGCTTCAGTGACGTAGGTATAACTTGAAAACAAAAATATTCCGTTATTTAATGTAGTTTTGCTGGTTTTCTTTACGTTTTGAGTGTATACATTTTTACTGTTTTATGTTTTATCTACAATCTTTACTAATAAAATAGTCCATAACTCCTGTAGCATTAAACACTTTTGGCATATACATCAAACAGGTTTCGTCCTAGGAGGCCGGAACAAGCTAGCGAGAATGAAATCTATGCAAACCTGCATCAGCACTGTGAACGTGGCACTTATCCAAGCTGTATACAGATACTTCCTTGCAAGACAAGCTGGCCTACTACTAAGGATAATTAGATCGCATTGCACTATCTCACCCCGTATGACGGAATGCCAAACTCTACGGACAAATCCTATTTAGCTCAAAGGGAGGGTAGACACAACCCGCATGAAAACAAAGTATGAGACATTTGGAGCAAGCAAAGTATATTTGTAAGTTATTTGTATTCAAAATTATATGAGGTTTACCCCGCTTTTCTTACTGCAGTAGTTATCTTAGATAATGTAGCAGACATGAAAGCTCTACCTGTAGCTACATTCGTTGCTGAACTACCTAATTACATGCTGCGACTAAGCAATATCGTGTTTCGTGAACATTCTCTTATTTAGGTTGTCTACTCTATCAAAAAATCCAAAGTTGGCAGTTTAAAAAATTAGGCTAATATTATTAATACATTCTACTTGTAATTTTTCCCGTTCCTTTATCAATTGCATGTAAAGCTAAGATTTACGCAAGTATGTGGCAAACCATTTTAAGTAGCCAGTGCAACTAGTCCGAAACGTCGGATATTTAAAAAGGTTTAAATAGAAAATCTATTCAAATTCAAATGTCGAAACCTTACTAATGTATTCTGATCCTGATTTCCGACGATAACATTGAAAATCAGATGTTGACCCGCAATGCAAATATGCTGTAACATAACCAAACATATCATGTTTACGAATCATGTCTATAACCTTTCTAGGAATGTTGTAACATTTAAATACTTATATCCGAGGAACCATTTATTGACTATATCTTGCGGCGAGGTCAGCCCGAATCGTTTCTCCAATGAATACATACTGCATTCGATCCCTGAGCACGTACTCAAAAGGGTTTTGGTGAGGATTCAAAAGTGACGGAAATTCAGACAAGATTTTTAGGGGAATTCAAAGGAATTATAGCTATAATTTTACATTTACAAAACTCCAGTTATATTGTCATATCGTATACCGTTATATCGTATATAAATTAATTAATTTCAAACCACCAATAAAGGAAAACTTTATAAAAAGATTATTATTATAAAGTGTCTGATAACACGAAAAAACAAAGCAGCATGGGTTTGGGAAATGAACAAGGAAAATACAACAGGTAAGTATTTCTAATTTAAAATATTTTTTAAGCAATTGTAAACTTGTAAGCACAATTTGGTAACGGCATACAATTTTGTAATTATGGCTACTTCTATATAAAACTGTGCAGGTTCTTGCGCCGTTCTTCTGCACAGTTTAAAGATGTCCTGTAGAATGTAGGTAAAATATTTTGAGGAGATTCAAAAGCGCCCATTTAATAAGTCTACTTGAATATAGATCATTATATCAACATTTAATTAATTTCATCATAAATTTTATTAATTTAACATTTCATTCTTATGGATATAACAAATTTCCTTTACTTTGATAAGTAATACGTCAAGAAAATTCATTCAGGTCACAGGTCACAGACCGAGATCTTAGTCGTCTTAAAGTATTTTTCAACATGCTACACCTTCTATGCCTTACCGTATGGCGATAAATAACATCACTACCTTTAATTACTTTGCATCGAGCGCGTTCCGTTTTCGACTACATTTCACTGCGACCATGAAATGGCAGTGTTTATGTTAGAATTCGCGTAAAAAAACAGGACAACGTAAACAGAAATATTCCAATAGAAGATAGTATTTTTTTATACTTATTCATAGTAGCTTTAACAATATTTGTTTGCAATCACTAACTTTTAAAAATCGGGGCCATATTTTCTGTTAGTTCAGTGTTAGTTCTATGTTAGTCTGACGTTTTTATCATCATCATCATCACCATCATCATCATCATCATCATCATCATCACACGTCCACTGCTGGACATAGGCCTCTCCAAGTGCACGCCACTTAGCACGTTGATTATAACCAAAGTTAATAGCTTACTGCTTTAGTTATTACTCTAAGGCTTCTACTAACTATTTCATCGTTGCCATCACTTCTTAATGTAGACAGTCAGCTCTTATTTTACAAGACATAAATAAATGACGTAAACAACAGCCAAGTAAACAAAGGTAGCGTACTCCATTCACAAAATGCGAGACTGCTAAAGTTTTGCTAGAACAAGTGAATCCTTAATGAGGATCGGGTCAGACGATGAGCCATCGTCTCTTTAACCTCCATTCCGAACTACTAACTTTGCTATACATTTCCATATTATTTTAGGATATAAAATTGGTAAAGTTATCGAAACGAGAAATGTTCAGTTACTTCTATTACACTGTATTTGATTGGCAGTATACCTAACTCTCTTCTCTTCATTAAAATCGCTCTACGTTCGAGTGATTGGACAACTGGTCTTAGACGGAGGGGTCCGCTTCGATTCTTAGCGAGGGGTAGAAAATTATTGTACTCGGTTTGGTAGACGGTAGGGTTTTTTGGCAGTCACCCTCTTAGTATTGATTTATTTAAGCAGTTACAGACATGGTAGTCAGTTTCTAAAACATAAACTTAAAAAACGTTGAAAGAATGGCTTTTGTGTAACGTGTTCCACAAATATTTTGATGTATAGTTTGACATGTCTATTTTTGTCATTAATTAATTAATTGCCAATCCTAATGAAGTATTTTTGTTTTATTTTTATAATCGACTATTGAGGGATCAGGCCCGCCTGTTGGCGGTATCTGAAAAGGAGTCAGGGTTTGTGGTTGCATGCTTACCCTTCCATTAATATCGGTACGCTGCTAGACAAGTGCACCCTCACTCTATCGGTAGCTCTTCGTTTGGGCATCAAAACTAACCGAACCACATCGGTGTCGGTGTGGAGAATGGTAAAACGAGCTGAGTCATCACCGTCTTTCGTGTCAGAGGAGTGCAGGCGCATGAGCAGACATGCTTCAATTAATGATACCATTCGCAGAGCTTTAGTGACTGCTAGTGTGCCCGCAAATTTGGAGCCGAGTGGGGTGTCGCGATCCCATGGTAGGAGGCCTGACGGAATGTCTCTTGTGCCTTGGAGCATGGGGAGGAGTCAGGTTTGGGATGCGACATGTGTGGACACTTTGGCCCCGTGTCACATTGATGCGACATCATCCCAGCCATGTGCGGCTGCAATCACAGCAGAATTGAATAAAGTACGGAAATACCGTGATTTGGGTGAGACTTACTTTTTCCTCCCCTTTGCTGTGGAGACGATGGGCCCATGGGGACCTGATGCAAAAATGTGTTTAAAATACTTAACTGCTCGCCTGTACGAGGCAACGGGTGACCGGAGATCAGTGGCGGTAGTCAAAGTAACATTAAGAAAACGATAGCGAAGTTCCAAAAAAATAAAATGTATGGGATTGACATAAGATTGACCACGTGATTTAGCGCGGCTTATGTCAATCCCATACATTCAGCGTCACCGGGGTTTTCAATCCCATACATGGCCATTCAAAGGGGCAATGCCGCCAGCATTTTGGGCACCTTGCCTCGGACAGGCGAGTTAGTTGAAGTTTTTTATTTATGAATTGGTAAAATTATTATTTTATTTTTATTTTTTATATTTTTTATGAATAAATCGATTATTAAATTATTAAAATATTATTTATTATTGTAAATTATATTGAATGTAAAATTAAATAATATTGGCATGCAAATTTTTATAAAAACCTTATTGTAATGCCGACTAATGCCGTAACTGTTTGGACTAACAGTTACATTTTCACCCAGTAATTAATTAATTAATTAATACAATGTAAATGTTATGCAATAAAATGTTCTATTCTATTATACTCTATTCTAAGAAATTCCATCTTCTGCCTTATCGTCACTTACCATCAGGTGAGAGGAAGGTTATACGCATCCCTTTTGTGGAATTCAAAAGTATAATTATAATAATGATAATACACAGTCATGTTATATTGTAAACGTATGTTTTATTTCATTTGTTCCATTGTGAACACGTGTATTTTAAAGAATAAACAGCAAATAAACGTTGTTCAAGTACTTTCTAAAGGCTTTGTTACTCAAACGCAAAGATTGTACGCCCTGAATCCTTGGTGGAGTCAAGTGGATAATCCTTGCGTTTGTCCCTCAATTCTACTCTAGTGACCCGACCCGAATTCTGACTATTCGAAATTGTGTGTGTGTGTGTGACTATTCGATAGGGCAGTTGGAAACCGGTGAACCAATCGCATTGGCAATGACCTGTAAAATACTTAGTTCGTATTAAAAAATATTATCGATGCGCTACTCATCAACAGCTCATGTAATGTCCCAACTGCTGTTCCCACGAGCCTTCCCTATGGTTGGATAGGGGAGTCATCATCATCATCATCATCATCAGCTCATTTTTATGTCCCCACTGCTGGGGCACGAGCCTTCCCTATGGACGGATAGGGAGAACGGACCATAAACCACCACGCGGGCCCACTGCGGGTTAGTGGTTGTTAAGACTGCTAATGCAGCCGGGACCAACGGCTTTACGTGCCTTCCGAAGCACGGAGGAACTCGAGATGATACATTTTTTGGTCACCCATCCGATGACCGGCCTTTCCGAAAGTTGCTTAATTTCAGCAATCGCAGACCCAGCGCTAACCACTGCGCCATCGACCTCCTCATAGTTGATAGGGGAGTACGGGCCATTAACCACCACGTCACACGTTAGCAATCTAACGGTTTGAACCACGATTTCTCGCATTTATTTATGTTTTAATGCAAAAATACCATATAAAGCGTATTTAATACTCTGAGGTATTCCCTACCAGTCGACCAATAAGAGTATCAAGAGAAAAAATAAATAAAGCAAAAAAGGCTCAACTATGAAAACTAGGAATTTATGGTAGTGCTCACGCATTAAACCCGAGATTCTTTCCGTTTGGCTACAGACACTTCAAAACATCATAGTTCTTGCTTGTTTAATTGAATGTCACTACGCAATCGGTTCGAAAGTCTACGGAGCGAGTCATTGCTCCGAGAAATACTGGCAAGATACTCAGCAAAGGCTTTTCTTTTCTCGCTTCCTTTAACAACGTCTAATTTATTGGAAGATGCTCTAAGGACACTTTCCATTACGAACGTACAACGAGAAATAAATGTAAAGTTTTCAAATAGAATAGCAAGGAAAAGTAATTGGTACTTTAAAAATATTTCAAGTAACTGTTACATGATTGTTATAGACGGATAAATGGGCCATAGGTGAGAAAACATTTTAACGAATTGAATTTAAGCATGCACCTATTATTATTATTATTATTAATGTGTAACATCTTTGCGCTCGCTTTCTAGCATTTGTGGGAGTTATTTCGTGAAATGGGACGGAAGTATAGTATGGGGGGGAAGCGCGCGAGGGCGCGCCATTTTGTAAATTTAAAATCGATATATGAACATGACATATTATTATTATGTCACATGTTGTGTCATTTGACTATCAAAGGTCATTTTGATATGTCAAATGTCTTCTAATAAGTATTTACTGCATTCTCTTTATGATTTGTAAAAAAATATACGCCATTGTGCTTATTACTAAGGTAAGATGTCAAATGTTACACATATGCGACTTCTAAGGCTCGTTCGTTTTTTTGAATTTTTTACCTAGTTTTGACGTCAATAAGTGCCTGAGCAAGCTTTTTTTTATCATTTTAGCCTGTTAGCACCCACTGCTAAACCTCCTGTTTGACGTGCCAACTTAGCTGGTCGCGTGCGAGTGGAGTGGAAGCTTAAAGGGTACCTCAAGCCGTGTGAAACGAATTACCGTCAAAGAATTTCTAGAGGGAACGGCATCACGCACTAGTGTGTGTCCCCGTACCCTACTAGATTCTCCTAGATGTTCGGACCGGATCGGTGATCGAAACAACTCGGGTTGTTCCGGCGCCTCTAAAGGCTCGGGTTGACCGGGTCGTGGGGGTGGGCAGAAGCGCCCAGGTATATGTGTGAACCGGCTCGACGTACCCTTGTTCTACAAGTACGGTTTCTTGGGCCTTAACTAGTGTGTATGTTTAGTGTATTCTGTAAATAAATGTGTAGTGGCATTTAGAGGATCGGGTGGAATTACCACGTTTACTTGTATTCGAACTATATATTCGACTTACACCTATCCCATTCCGTTCGGTTATCACCTCACCTTTTATAAACTACGAGAATAATAAATAGTTTTAATCTCTGACCGGTCTTAATGAATCACTCTGTATTTTTTCAGGTGTCCACTCAATAACAGAATTGTTCTTGCAGAAAATATATCTACATTTTTCATAAATAATAAAAACATCGCGGTGAAGTTTTGATGGACAGTGTTCTTTTCGGTAGCGCCAACTCTTTTCTCGCGAAGATATTATTAAAAGTAAAAGTTTGGGGGGTGCCAACCCTATTTCATATTTATAAGGATACTGCGCACTGAAGTTGTAAGTTGTTCTTATTTAACTACTTACTTTAAAAAGTAACAGTATTTCTACGGCCTGTAAATTTATATTCCATTAGTGTATTCGTACATGCGTACGGATACCGTTTAACTAAACGATATGGTGAGATGAATGCACCTATATAAACTATATATTCTTAGTATTTAATTAGCTTTATTTATTATAATTTAATTTAAAACCGCCTCGGTGGCCAAGTGGCAAGCGATCGGCCCGATACCCGAAGGTTCACTTCCTTCTTCCTTCAAATGGGTCGGGCAAAGTGTGTTTTAGTTATGGAAAACGAAAACTTGAATGAAGAAATTTTATTACTTTACATGATCTCATTTTACAGTAGTACAACGCAGTAAAAAGTTGTTCTCCACAATTCCGATTTTCAACCAGGATTAATACGATGACACGCTTGCGTGATGCCATCTATCATTATCATTATCATTATCATTATCATCATCATCATCATCATCATCATCATCATCATCATCATCATCATCATCATCATCATCATCATCATCGTCATCTCAGCTAAAACACGTCCACTGCTGGACAAAGGCCTCCCCCAAGGATCTCCACAACGGCCGGTTTTGTGCTGCTCGCATCCAGCGGCTTCCCGCGACCTTTACCAGATCATCGGTTCACCTTGTTGGAGGTCGGCTCACACTGCGCTTTCCGGTACGCGGTTGCCACTCAAGGACTGTTCCGCCCCAGCGGCCATCAGTCCTGCGAGCAATGTGCCCTGCCTAACTGTAACCTTTGTTCTTCTGCGGATCTCCTCATTTCTGATTCGATCACGCAGAGAAACCCCGAGCATAGCCCTCTCCATTGCTCTTTGAATGACCTTGAGCCTTTTTATGAGGCCCATAGTGAGCGACCACGTCTCATTCCCGTATATCATCATCATTATTCTCTAAAGACCTTTTAAGGGTCGATCACCACGGTTTGAGAAACTTTTAGTTTCTTGCGCCTACAAAATTTCAGTTACTCTTTGTAAAGGCTATTATCTTTCCAAAAAACAATTCTAGTACGGTAGAAAGAATCCTACTTTTGAATCGGGTGTAACATTGATCACAGCGCCAGTGGTCTTCCACATGTACTCGTAGTTCTAATGATTCTGGAGGTAATCACAATTAAGACGCCTAGAATGCTATTTTAGCAGCTATTTAGGGATCTATAGCTGCGATGGAAGTTACACCTGATTCAAAAGTAGCCCCATAGTTAGAGCATTGACCAGAACAGATGAAGAACTTATAAATGCCTGTGTACACTAAACACTCTTTCCCGTTTCCTTCACGTTCAATTCTGACATTATAGATGCAGGCTCCGTCCCGCATATTACGGTACAGCCTCAGCGGTCAAGCTTGGGGTCGAAATTTAATGATTTTTATTGGGACACCCTCCCGTGAGTCCGACAGATATGGACTGAGGAATATCAGTAGTGGTTAAATTAAACGTAAAGACTTGATTATTCAGTGTGTCTGGACTGAAGGTTATTTTTGTTCCTTGTATTATCTAGCCGATAGTCAATATTGTTGTTAATCAAGTAAGTAATTTTCTTATCTCTCACCAAAAATCGGCAAGGTCGATTAGTTGAAGTCGGTAAAAATATCAACTTAATTTGCTTACGTTACATACGATGGTTTACGTAACGTTTAGTGTACGTTTCATAATTAGTAGAATACATGTCGATAATTAGACAGACTATATTATATTCTAATTATAATTAAAGCAAAACGAAAAAGACGTGCTATTAAAAATAATTATATTTACCGAGAAGCCTTTAACATTTCACTTATTTATCTTACTTATTAAGAGCAATATATTTTTAGCACTTTCGTATCGAGCTTCCAGACGGATGACCTAATTAAATTATCTCGATATATCTGGCATGTACTTCAAAGGAAGGCACATTATGTCGTTGGTCTCGGTTGTTGGTACAAATCAGTCAATGACAATCACCAGTCCGTATTGGGCTTACGTGGTGGAATTTAGCTATTACCCGAAGCGGGAAGATCTAAGAATATGGCGTAATTTACTGTTCATGCCCAGAATTAAGCTCAAAATTGGGACACTTTATCATAACTTATTTGATCTTAGTGGCGCATACAAATATTTGCTTTGTGAACCCTTTGGGATCTTTTGTTCCACCCCATCTTTTCATTCTTCTTCATTCCTAAATATGGCTGCCATAAGCTTGGCAATGTGCATTGTGCAAAATTAAATGCTCAGCGTTACTGAGCCAGCCGCTGCGACATGGAAACCCTCAAAGCCATAAGCATATATCTATTCCTTGTTGGTAGCAAAGCAATAGCTTAGCGTAATTTAAAGTATCGATCACCCATCAAAGGATTAACCATTCCCAAAGTAGCTTAGCATCAACGATCATTACTCTCATGCGCCAATAACACTGCAAAGAACGTGGTAATGGTGTATCTATGTTGTCACGTCAGTTACCTACGCCATTGCCAGCAGTCGGTGTCCCGCGTCGCCGCCATTACCATTTTATTATTACGGCCCTTTCCTCTTAGCCCGTCCCTGGCAATGGGACAGGAATATTTACCTGATATAGAAACCCCGACCACGTACAATCACGTTATTGGACGTTTATTAGGTAACACATTGAAAGTTACGAGTAGTCCGGCATTTCCTTTTAATTTTGGTTGCACACTTTATTTACACTGACCGGTGGCGGTGGTGGATCATTTAATTACCATATATTTTATGTATTCAATAGCTTTCAAGTTTTCTTTTAATAAAAATAAAACTGACTATTCAAGTACCGCTTTGGGGTTACATTATTTTATAACGACTATATTTTGTATTGTGTATCAATAAATGAATACATAGTCTGACGGAGATTACTTGGGGATTAATGGGGATTGATCAATGTTTTCTCGCATTTAATTCAAACCGACGCTTGGCTTTTATCTCAATTTTGTATACTACGCAGTATTTCGCACCGGAGCGAACGCGGGCTATTTGGGACTCTCTTCCACTGACAGTATCATGTAAACATCCCTCAGCTTGAGACCATCGGCGCAACTCGGTCGAGACATCGAATATAAAAAGGTATGCCTACGATACCTATTCCGACAAAGCCCGAAGAATTACTAAGCCAAGTGGGACATCAGCACATAACTCGTAGATAGAAAGAAAACACATTAATTTGGATCGAACACAGTAAAATATAACAAGCAAACAAAAACACAAAAGACAACAGACAAAAATTTCGTCTCAAAACGGTCCTAACTCAGCATTTTGTTAGCCTTGCGACTAGCGCTGATCTGCCGTCGGAACCGTTTTGTGGCGCTGTATAACAATAACAAGTAGAACTACACAAAAAAGAAACAAAACCTTCCTTCAAGAACAGAACTGATGGCGACAGGGGCAAAACAGTTCTCGAGTGGCGACCGCGCATAAGACGCAGTATGGCAGGCCTCGAACAAGATGGACTGACGATCTGTTGAAGTTCGCGGGTAGCCACTGGACGCCGAGAAGCACAAAACTGTTCGTTGGGATTGGGAGGTATTTGTCCAGAAGTGGGCTTCTTTAAGCTGTGATGATGATGAAGACACCCATATAAAGAAGTTTGCTTTAAACCCCTTCAAAACTTTACCGATATGAATGTAGTCAATGGTCTTAATTTATTTTATTTTTAATCTTAAGCTTAAGCTTATTTTTCGCCCAAGGTTGCCTGGAAGAGATTGCTTGTTAGCAATAAGGCCGCCTATTATGTACTATATCTTTTCATCAATAAAATTTGTCTGTATCTGTATTTTTTGTGTGCAAATAAAGTTTATTATTATTATTATTATTAGTCACGCCAAAATGTCTGTCCGTTTTGACTCCAAGGATTTTGCTTGAAGTATAATATTAAAAAGGAATACTTGGAAACTTTGAATGTTAATATAATTAGCTCTTTTCTAACCTAAATCTTATCTAATTTTACTGATGTATCAAACTGATAAGCTTTAAGAGTCTTTATGTACATTTCTGTATCCCATTAAATTCTTTGGTATACCGAAATATTACTTGGGTATTCTGCACAAATTTAAATTTCCGTATTTTTGAACTTACAAGGAAATACTAATGAAAATTTCTATGCCAAATAACTTAAAACTAGAAATAAACTTTCATCTGTGAACGCAACGAAAAATTTTCAATTCAACCGTATTTTTGTGTTATTTCCGTTATCACAACTGCACCTTTGCTCTTAAGCCGGTTATAAATTTCAAAATAAACGCTCTTAATACTCTACTTCATAATGTTTTATTATCATGCGTGTGTGCCAAACGGTGCGAAATATTATTTTATATAAGAGTTTTCCAGCGTTCCTAGAATTGTATTATTTCACGCGAGTATTTATATTTTATTCAGGCCTTTTGTAACGGTAGGCAGTTTATGTTATTGTTGATGTGCTTTAATCTCCTACAGGCGCATACATTGAAGGGATTTTCATTACTATTTATATACCTACTAGCTGACCCGACAGACTTCGTACCGCTTTGACAGTTTCCATGACAACATAACAAACAAATCATTTTGTACTGGAAATTTGTCGTTTTTAGTATTTTCCGTAACTTATTATTTATGTTTCTCACCGTTTAAACCTTCCCTGACCTTCCACAAATATTTCAAAATTAAAATTAGCCAAATCACTCCAGCCATTCTCGAGATTTAGCGAGACAAACAAACAGCAATTGATTTTTATCTATATTTTAATACGTGAAGCAAAAACTTTGTACCCCTTTTTTACGAAAATTGCTTGGACGGAGGAGTATGAATCTGCGCACACTTATAGTTTATTTAGAGAAGGTTATCCGAATGCTAATATTTTAAAAAAAAATATGCATAAAAATACATTTAATCAATAAAACAAACATTGCACACACTACCATGTATTTGACACACACGCACACTCTTTCAAATTTTTTTTAAAAATGCAAGAAGAGCGGCCGAAATCTGTCAATGCCAATCCAAACTCACATTCTATCTTTTTTTAATTTTTCATTGCTTAGGATACAATCCGTACCCCGCCTCTGTTCTAAAACTGATTTTAAAGCCGTAGCAGAGGATCTTAAAATGAAAATTGGTCATCTGTAATGGTAACTTAAGATGTAGACACCGCTGCCGAAAATTTTGAAACAATAATTTCGACAGCTGTAAACAAACATACTACAAAAAAACCAATTAGTCGCTCAAAATGCATCCTAAAACCTTGGATGACACCCGGTCTCTTAAGGTGTACTAGGCATAAGGACAGGCTCCATCTTGATTGCCGAAGAAATCCAAATGATGACACAAAGGCACTAATCTATAAAAGATACAGAAACTACCTCAGAGATCTTTTGCGTCGTCTAAAATCTGAGTACGAATCTACTGAACTTGCCAATAACAAAAACAACCCCAAGGGACTCTGGAAAGCTATCAGACGAATAAGTAATGCAAAACCCAAGTGTGACTCCGCCAGCGAGCTTGCCAAGGCCAAGCCAGGAATTCTTGACTCCGCAAACTACTGCAATGAGTATTTTGCAAATGTCGGTGAGCGTTTGGCGAAACAGCTTCTCTCACAACAACATTGTACACAGGAGGACCTCCTAAGCCAATCAAATCTGGCTTCACCTGCCTCTTTCTCATTTTTCTTGCAACCAACTGATGAATTTGAGGTCGATCGCATAATAATGCAATTAAAAAATGACAGTGCTGCTGGCATTGATGGCATTAGTCCTAGGCTATTAAAGGCTGTTAAATCAGAAATAATTTACCCTCTGACACATGTCCTCAACCTCAGTATAAGCACTGGCACCTTTCCTGGTAACTGGAACAGGTCCATGGTTATGCCTATCCATAAGAGTGGTTCCAAGAAGATCCCAGAAAACTACAGACCCATTTCTCTCTTAGGTATTTTCTCTAAGATATTAGAAAAAATCGTCAATAAACGTCTGCAAAATTACCTAGAGGAAAATAAACTGTTAACACCTAAGCAATTTGGCTTTAGACACGGGATGTCTACAGAGAATGCTGTGAATACTCTGGTCGAATTCGTTTCAGATCAACTGGACAGGAGCCGCAAATGTATTGGCGTGTTCCTAGACTAAGCAAAAGCCTTTGATACCGTTCCAGTGCAACTACTGCTAAAAAAGCTAGAAAATATAGGTATCCGTGGTCTGCCGCTGGAATGGTTTCGAAGCTACCTTATTGGTAGGCGTCAATGCACTAAACTGGGCGACATTGTCAGTAATGAGCTTCTTGTACAATTTGGTGTCCCGCAGGGCAGTGTTCTGGGCCCAACTCTGTTTACCGTCTTTTTAAATGACATTCATGATGCACTGGCTCAGAACCCTGAAGTTGTATGTTATGCGGACGATACTGTGGTTCTGTTTCATGATGAAACCTGGGAAGGAGCACTGATAAAAGCTGAACAGGAGATGAACATTCTCAAGGGCTGGCTCGACAGGAATCTATTGACCCTGAACGCTTCCAAGACAAAATACTTATGTTTCCACAAAACCAAATCATCTGCTCCTCATTTTCCATTCAAACTCCGTTTGCACTCCGAGTGTGATCGTTACAAGTGCTCATGCCAGGTTATTAACAGGGCAACGAACATTAGATATCTGGGGGTGGCTCTCTTTTAAAATGCACATTGAGGCTGCTACTGCTCGCATCAGGAAGTTAATCTATGTTATGAAGCTACTTAGGTGTTCAGCAGACTCAGAGACTCTCCGATTGGTGTACACAAGTCTGGGGGAATCTCTTCTTAGCTACTGTATTCCAGTCTGGGGAGGTTCTGGTGTCACGGCCCTACTAACCCTAGAAAGAGCTCAGCGTGCAGTCCTAAAGACAATGTATAGCAAACCATACCTCTATCCAACAAAAGCGCTTTTCGAAGAGGCAAAAGTTTTAAGTGTCCGCCAGCTTTACATACTCAGATCTTGCCTGAAAACTCACCGAAAGGTCTTAAACTCTCCTGAATATCTGGATTTATGTGAAAAAAGAGTGTTTAAGACTCCAACTGTCACTGTGAAATCCGCTTTCGCACAAAGACTCCCCACATACATGTTGCCACATGTTTACAACTGTGTAGCTAAACAATGCGACATTAAAGCTCTCACAGTTAAACAAGCCAAAAAATTAATTTCCTCCCTGTTGTTGTCTATGTCTTACCACCAGACTGAGAACCTGATAAAGAACATAAAATAAAATGAGTTTAATCTAATCTAGCCTACAAATCACATGGACACACACATACACATACGCACACACACGCACACACACGACCACTCACATGCACACACACGCACACACACGTACACACAAACATACGCAGACACGCCTTCGTGTTTATATTTTTTGTTTATATTTAGAAATAGAAATAGAAAAAATCCTTATTTGGTATAACTACACATACATACGTTTCTATCTGTCGCATAAACTTTAGTGGGTGCCCACGATACGGGGCTCTCCTGGTGTGGGACCCACGAGTTATGATTCCTGTATTGTTACAATGTTCTTTTGCTTTTGTTTTGTTGTTCCATGTGGTACTTAATTTTAGTGTAACAAAATTTTTGAAAAATAAATTATTTGTATTTGTATTTGTACGTTAACAAAATCAAAAAAAATATGGCTTCAGCGCCGCCTGACAGAAAACGCTGAAAATTAACATTACCACAGTTCAAGAAAAACAACAGTTTATTTGAAAAGCGTTTATTTCTACATTTACTAATAAGATCACAAGCATAGAATGTAATTTGTCAATTATTGTACACACATTATTATCTATGATTAGAGAAATATTTGCCTCTTTGGTGTATTTCTAGATTTGGGAATGATTGAACCTTTAATGCTATATTATTTGTACTTAGTGGTGTATTCTTGTTCAAAAATAAACCAGCCTTTTGAGAACCCGCCAATAACAATGTGTTATAGTAAATTACCAATTGTAAGACCTTTTTTATGTAGGTCATCAATAAGTTATATGAAAACTTTATATTAATTGTGGGTTTTCAGTTGTATACAATAATTGAAATAATAAATTA
This sequence comes from Eudonia lacustrata, assembly GCA_947562085.1. Classification (NCBI taxonomy): domain Eukaryota; kingdom Metazoa; phylum Arthropoda; class Insecta; order Lepidoptera; family Crambidae; genus Eudonia; species Eudonia lacustrata. The sequence continues at coordinate 7,133,345 of OX387342.1, forward strand.
AAATTACACAAGCAAATTAACAATGGAAAAACTGTTTACAATCCAATAAATATGGAACTTTGAATTTAGTATGATAGCATCATAGTTAGCATATAATAATTTGTTTTTACATAATAACAGCTCATGTAATAAAAACTTGAAAAATATACAACTAGACATGACATATATTAAGACATGTTTTTCAATTTCTATAATACAATTTATAAAACACCTACCGTGAAATATAATTTATAATTTAATTTATGTAAGCCCACTGCTGGACACAGGCACAAAACAAGGAGACTGCAAAATGTATGCTTCATATAAACGTGCTCGAACAACGCAAATAAAAGGTCACATTTTACCAACTACAAATATTTTGAGGATAAATTCAACAACATAATAATTATATAGGTACTATTTTTATAAAAAAAACCTTAAATTTGTATACGCTAGTTTTCAAGAAAACCCTCAAAACACATTTCGATTAAAAAGTAAAATAAAGCACTTTCGGTAGTTTCAATTCAAAGGAGCCGCAACAGAGAGGCCGCAATGCCTTCACCGCTTACACGTGCCCGTAGTTTCATTCAAAGGAGCCGAAAGAGAGGCCGCTCTTAAAAATAATAGGTTGGGGAAAAAGTTTCTTCGTATATTTTAAGAAAATTCAAAACATTTTTTAATATAGTTTATTTACATTTAACTAAAGTATGTAGGTGCCATTTTGTTCGATAACTTTTTGCCATCTTGTAGGGGAGGGACATGATCCCATTGCTATAGAAATTTTGGGGCTTCTGATCGAAATACCGCGACAAGTGGTTTTGGCAGTTCTCTCGTATGTTAACCTGACACTGCCTAAAGAATTCTGAAGAGACCGAAACAGGTGGAAATCTGAAGGTGTAAGGTCAGGACTAGGTATACGACGAATACATTAACACCTCCCAGCCAAACTCTCTTAATTTTTGCTGAGTGGCTAAAGATGTGTGAGGTCTAGCGTTATCATGATGAAAAACCACACCCCTGCTGTTGATTAATTCCGGCCGCTTTCTCTCAACTTTTTGCTTTAATCTCATCAGTTGTTTGCAGTAGATTTCAGAATCGATGGTCCTGCCTGGTGGTACAGCTCATAATAAATAATGCCCCTCCAATCCCACCACACACACAGCATCACCTTGTTGCGAGTTAGCCTGGGTTTCGCCACAGTCTGTGAAGCCTGACCGGCCTTTGACCACGACCTTTTTCGTACGTTCTTGTCGTACGTGATCCACTTTTCATCACCAATTATCAGCTTCTTCAAAAATGATTCGGTTTCATTATGTCGTATTAAAGAATCACAAATGAGCACACCAGTGAGCTCGTGAGGTACCCAAATATCGAGCTTTTTTGTGTACCCAGTTTTTTCAAATGCGCCAAAACTGTTTTGTAGTCAATTCCTAGTTTTTCAACTACGTCGTAACTACTGATATGCCGATCATGCTCCACTTTTTCAAAAATGGCATCCATTTTAGCCGTAATAATGCGACCTGAGCGACGTGCATCTTTGACATCAAAATTTCCGGATTGAAAACGCTTAAACCAAATTTGTGCTACTTGCAGACACTGCACTAGGTCCATAAACATCGCAATTTTTTTTCGCGGCTTGCGTTGCATTTTCACTTTTTTTGTAGTAAAATTTTAAAATGTATCGAATTTCTTCATTAGATTTTCTCATCTTTTTGACAGTAAGAAAAACAAATGAAAATCACACATTTTCCTAATTTAAATTTGGAATCTTATTATTAATCTCTTATTAATAATTTATATTATTTATCTTCTTTAAAATTTAAACTTTTAATGATACCAAAACCAGCCAGATACAAATAGTATAGCCAAAGAGATTTTATTACAAGTTCATACATACTATATTATGCGAAAAGACTTTTTCCCCAACCTTACAATTTTTGTGTCAGGAAAAGTAAAAAAATAGCCTCAATTTTTTTAATGTTAGGGCCTTATTTCTTCTCTTTTTTCTTAATACTGGCCGGTAACTGTCACTTTAGCTTCCATCCAGTATATCATTAACACAAAATCTAAAAAGATAACTCTTTACTCGCTCAATTATTGGCTCTTCAACGCACAGTACAAATCCTGTTTTTTAAATTTATTAATTTGCCATTGTCTCATCAAATAATAGTGAATTTTATTTTTAGTTAATGAATTTCTTAATCTATTTTTTCCAGCGATTTATATTGACCATAATTTACAACACAACTATTACATTAATATCACTCGAAGCTCAAACCCTAACCTAACCTTACAAAGCTGAAATTTTCCTACTATGATGTAGACTAGAAATAAGGCCGGGTTTTCGAAACTCCTATGGGACCACGAGATACGGATGTACGCTAGTATATCATAAAACAGTGTTTTGATTTAATAGTTCTCATTTGATTTACGATTTTTACTCGTAGTGTTTCATAGGTTCCGTTTTTCTACTAAGCAGTATAAAAGGTAAATACACCACAGAGAAAAGCACTGTATTGTAGACCTTACAAAATAGTAGGAATGAGACCCGGGTTAATAAAAAACTAGGAACAAATGTCGGACAAAGACGTTTCTTTACTCTTTTACCCTTAAGTTGCTGGCAACTCACTAGTCGTCTTCTTCTATTTGAAAGTACCTATTGTTAACTTTTTAAATATTTCTTTCTTAAATCCAATTTCATAAGTCAGAGTTTATAGGGTTAGGGTTTATAGTTTATAGGGTTTATGTTATTCAACGGTATTTAATACGTTAACAGTCCCCATGCAAAATGGTCTGACCACCAGAATACCTGAATAGGTAATTACAGTTGGTTTTATTAAACTTACCAAAATAACTTTTCGACAAAATATTTTTCCATCTACCCCATAAGTCCACAAAATAACAAAAACCATACTCATACGTCCGCTTTAAAATTGAGAAAGAAAAATCTAAGTCCTAGAACCATACGTCCCTGACCCCATATGGGTCATATGGGGTCAGGGACGTATGGGTGTAATCTGCTATGACCCCATATGGGGTCATAAGACTGTCATCGTGTTAAACTGTATTGAAACAAAAGTAATAGGTAATCTAACTAAAAGTATCGTTGACCTTTCGCAGCAGTTCTAATTTCAAAGTTAGTGTTCAATTATGTATTATTTCTTCTGATCCCACGTACCCAAGTACCGAGCGCGACGCTAAATAAATTTAAACGTAAAACAACAAAAAAGTGTATGAAATTTTTCAACATCGTTAGGTACACTTTCTTCCCACATCTACATATTTAAATTAAAATTCCCCGTTGTCATGTTATTCAAAGCAGTGGGTTCCAGCCTAATGAAATATAAACAAAAATGTGACTTTTTTGTGTGTAAGCTGGTAGGGTTGACGATAAACGACACGTCGGCGTACATAGCTTTTAATACCTAAGCCTTATGTTTTAAATTTGTTTGACGATGTTATTGTTAACACGCTGTCTATTGTACAGTGTTCCTGTTCAGCCTTTATGATGGATGGCATTGTGTTGGAGGTAATTACTGAGGCGGATGGAAAGCTTTTTCATATGTCAGTGTTTAAGGCTTAGATTATAACTAGATTATGTTTAAACCTTAAGGATACAAAGATGCAAATTACTTAATACCTTCATGGATACAGTAATTCGGGCTTGTTTTAAAGCTCACATATAATGTTTAACCGCTTTGAAGATTGAGCCCTTTTTAATTTGCTCCGTCAATATTTGGCTCATATCCACTTTATTTTATCCGGAAATTCTGCAGCTTTTATAATATTTACTTATTTTCAAGACATTTATGCTAATTACAGAATTTTACAACTTAGACTATTTCATTAGCTAGATACATAATAATGAATTCTTATGGCACTTGACAACATTAGGGTCCCTAAAAACTAACAAACAATAAGCTTCGAATAGTTGTTCCGTGTTTTGTTCCCGTCATGTAAACGTCATTTCTTATTAGAGTAAAAGAGACAAAACACGGATTAACAATTCGAAGCTTATTCTCTGTGTATTTGTAAGGCCCTAGTTAAATAGACTCGTTATACGATTCAAGAATATAATTTCAGAAACCTACTTAAAGCAAATGATTTTAGAGGCAGTTAATGCAATTTAATACATACATTAAAACACAAACTTCGTATAATTTGCCTTTAAAAACTCACAAACTTCAAACAGTTTTTACCTACTTTATAGGTACCCTGTGGTTGTCTCAACTTAATTTTGTTTTTTTTTAGTTGATGGCTTCGTGCGATTAGCACATTTAGCCAGTGTCAAAGTAATTTTTCTTACAAGTAATATATAAACAATATTTCCTTCTTGTATTGATAGATGTTGATGAATGATATCAGAAATGAGAAGTGAGAAATGATATACCCTCCAACCCCTCGAGTATCTCAGTAAAGAAGTGGGGCTTTACTAAGTCCTCGAGCGGAATTCTTGAGAGAATTTGAAAAGTGAAGTTGCTCTGTTTTGTTTCATTTGCCAACACTCATGCGCACTTACGAACATTTAACGGTTAATCCACCATTATTTCACATTAATATTCGACATAACACAAATTTTAGAAAATAAAACGAAACCGCAGACATGACTCTTCACTTTCCCGCCAAGAAGTCCCTTATACCTACTTTATAGGTACTCTGTGGTTGTCCCAACTCAATTTTGTTGTTTTTTAGTTGATGGCTTCGTGCGATTAACTCATTTAGCCAGTGACAAAGTAATTTTTCTTACAAGTAATACATAAATAAACAATATTTCCTTATATGATGATGATGAATGATATTAGAAATGGGAAGTGAAGAATGGGTAGTTTCATTGGAAAAGTATTTTTTTAAAATCCTTTGCGATTAACTTTTGTGACTAAAACGTTTATGTATTAAGTATGGTATCTGTTTTTTAGGTTACTGTAAGAAACGATACCTTCTTTCATCATCATCCCATATATGTCCATATATGTCCCCACTGCTGGGGCACAAGCCTTCCCTATGGTTGGATAGGGAGAACGGGCCGTAAACCATCACGCAGGCCTAGTGCGGATTGGTGGTTGTTAACGACTGCTAATGCAGCCAGGACCAACGGCTTTACGTGCGTTCCGAAGCACGGAGGAGCTCGAGATGATAAGGTTATGGTCACCCATCCAATGACCGGCCTTTGTGAAAGTTGCTTAACCTCAGCATTCACAAACCGGGCGCGTTAACCACTGCGCCATCGAGCTCGTCATACCTCGTTTAATTAGTCTTAATTACGATTGATCTATTGTGCTTGGTTTAGTTGGAGTAGGGCTTATTTTAAATCTGCCTATAGTTACCGCCATTGTTTTTACTGTTTTAAAATTTAAATTTCATTGTTCACCTCCAAAACATGGAATAGTTGGCCAGCACGCGTTTTCCCTCCTTCCTATGACATGGGGTCCTTCAAACGAGGCGTGAAGAGGTACCTTGTGGGCCGGCAGAGTGAGGGTAACTGATGCTGTGTTGTTTTCACGCTGCACCAGTTATTGTAGCATCTGAAATGGAGTCATTTGCCGAGCTAATGTATAAAAAAATAGGTTACGATACTACTTAGTAGTATCTACAGTCGCGAGCGTTAACATGAAAACAATGTAACTCTTAATACAATAGAATAAGAGTCAATACTAGGCCAAAGTGTAAACATGTAATGCTCGTTACTGTACATTATATTATAATAATATATTTATGAGGAGCTCGATGGCGCAGTGGTTAACGCGCCCGGTCTGCGAGTGCTGAGGTTAAGCAACTTTCGCAAAGGCCGGTCTTCGGATGAGTGACCAAAAATTTATCATCTCGAGCTCCTCCATGCTTCGGAAGGCACGTAAAGCCGTTGGTCCCGGCTGCATTAGCAGTCGTTAACAACCACCGATCCGCAAAGGACCCTCGTGGTGGTTTATGGCCCGTTCTTCATATCCATCCATAGGGAAGGCTCGTGCCCCAGCAGTGGGGACATAAATGAGCTGATGATGATGATAAATATTTTTATCTTGTTTTACCAGGCTTACGTGGACTGTTCTTGCCCATTATCATTTTCTTCTTCATATAGTTTTTTTTTAATATCTTACTGTTAAGCCTAGTGGCTTCATCTCAGCTGATGTTAAGTGATGATAAGGCCAATGGTCGAAGCGCACTTCACCCGGAATCCACAACTTCTGAGGTACTGGTTATTTCATCTCTAGCTGCTGGAATACGACAATGCTACAAACATTGATGCTATGGCGATAATACGGTCGCTAAACAGGCGGACAAAAAAAAACCAAATTATTGAAATAAAACAAAAAACCCGACTGCTAAAACAACTATATAAAATAAAATTATATACGCGTAAAAACCGGACTAACATACAAAATAACTGCAAAGAGAAAAACAAAAACAAGCCCTACGATCCCAGAATTCAATTTGAGCAATGTTAAATGCAACGTGTAATTTTCCTTGTCCTATACCTATACTCAAATAATAAAATCTATAATAAATGAGTATTTATAAATACATTGAATATTTATAGTTGTCACAGACGGGGACAATCATCAACCAAGCGGCCTTGGCTAGCTCAATTAAATCCGCCCTCTTTTTGATTTTTTCATAGATTATGTCACTCCCACAGTCAAAACAAATCTAACGACACCTCTTAAGTTAAAATCCACCATGCCGTTTGGGCTGTAGGGCGTGCCAAAGAAATAGACTACACTCGAAAAACATAACCCTCCTTCTAACGCAGTCGGGTTAAAACAAGTTCGATCACCAACCAAATCGAATACACAAATATACCTATCATGTACCCTCGCTGGGAATCGAACCTTGGACCTCTGGGTCCGTGACCGGTGGTCTTAATCACTACACCGCAGAGGCAAAAATATTAATGCTTTTTTAATTAAATAATGCAAATTACTTAATAGCCTTTGTACCTACATTTCGGTAGGATCTTTTCCATTTATCTCTATCCCAAGCTAATTATTGTGCTTCTTATATATATTATATTATCTTATATATATTATTATATATTTATTTAACAAACAAATAGGCCTATTCTAATGAAACTATATTATGGTTAAAGTAAATACAGTGATCTACTAAGTTTGATGTTGAAGTTGAAAGGGTTGTTCAACCGAGTTTATGCGACGTGACTTTCCATAGTAATCTTTAAATCTTAGATGGAAATTTCGTTGAATAGAAGTTTTTTCTTTCGAATGTTTTCTATTTTTTTGTTAAAGAGTTTGCTTATAGCCTCAGTGTCACCGGACTTTTTTGATCATTATCTCAGCCAAAAGACGTCCACTGCTGGACAAAGGCCTCCCCCAAGGATCTCCACAACGACCGGTTTTGTGCTGCTCGCATCCAGCGGCTTCCCGCGACCTTCACCACATTGGATCGTCGGTCCACATTGTTGGAGGCCTGCCCACACTGCGCTTTCCGGTACGCGGTCGCCACTCCAGGACTATCCCGCCCCAGCGGCCATCAGTCCTGCGAGCAATGTGCCCTGCCCACTGCCACTTGAGCTTAGCAACTCTTCAGGCTATGTCAGTTACCTTTGTTCTTCTGCGGATCTCCTCATTTCTGATTCGTCTTTACTAGGTCTCTGTATTTGCCTTGTGCATACTAAGTAATAAAAATAATACTAATAAATTTATTGTTCAAAAACATCACAACAATATACAGTAATATGAAGTTACAAAAAAACAAAGCTTAAAGTTAAAGTATGACTCTACCTCCTAGGTTAAGATGACCTGTATTCTAGGAGACAGATCCTTCCCTTTCTTGATATCTAAAATACTACTTTTATCACACAAACATAAAATTTAATGGATGTGTATGTTTATGTGAGTGTGAGGGTGTGTGTGTGTGTGTGTGTGTGTGTGTATCTATACTTATATCTGAAAAGTTTGTTTGTTTGTTTGGTTGAACGCGCTAATCTCAAGAACTACTGGTTCGGATTGAAAAAATCTTTTTGTGTTGAATAGTCCATTTATTGAGGAAAGCTATAACATCACGCTATGACTAATAAGAGTGGAGCAGCAATGAATGAAAATGTTTCAAAAACGGGAAAAAAAAATCTGAGAGCTTTCCTTGCGTGCGCTGCATAAACGGTGAAAGTTACGCAAAAAATCATGTAGGAAACTGAAATTGTTCCTCTTTGAAGGTTCTAAAAAAAGTCCGCGACAGCATATGTCTAGCTCTTAAGGTTGACTCACTATAACCTTTTTTATGGTAATTAAGTTAGTTCTAAAATAACACATTATTTGCGAAGGTGTTTTAATAAACATGATATTAAACCTTTTTTTTTTTTTTAATTTATTTGGGTCAACTAACAATATCACAATAAAATAATATGTTGTTCTTATAATCTAAAAAGTTAATATACCCATTGCGATACCAACATCGTTAACCACAGACTACAAAACAGTTATAATCAAATTGCTAGAAAAAGTTGAGGTGAATGAACACGTATCAATTTTTTAAGTATGTTAGTTACAAAAGAGCAAGCACTAGCAGCAAACGTTACAGAACTTACCATTAACAATGTACAGACGCCTGCACATCAACCCATCCAAAACTGTCAAACTTCCCCAATACACTTTCAACCATATGATTTAGGCATAAAGTTCAAAGTCCATCGAGAAAATTCGACAGCCCGTGGTAGGCCGATGTGCAGGCGTACCTACAGTTGCGGGCATACACACCTCCACGCAAATCATGTTGCGAACAAAGTAAAATCCACATAATAACTATGTTGCACTTAGTGTGTTCCAAAAAAAAAAAAAAATTTATTTTATTTCTTACCTTCTTTATTTTTTACTTTTCACACGAATACACACAAACACCTCACACACACACACACATATACGCAACAAAACCCGCGCAAAACTATGCATACCCGCAATTACAGTTATAGCATCTTTAATGTTTATAAATGAAATCGACTCGATATGTCTGAAGGTGCTGGTTCAAATCCCGCCCGTGGAAAATTATCCAAATAAATAAGTTATTTATCACAGACACTTAATTTTGAACAAAATTGCCCTTGACAGCATTTGATTTCAACGAATATGTAAGGAGTTATCATAGTTTTAAAATAACTATGCAACAATATAATGGTCAAATATGTGGGCGGGAGCGGTGAGGCGGGAGGGCGCTGGCCGACTGTATCGATAGCTAGATTGTTCGCTAATTAACCCGGGTGAAACCGCGAGGCACAGTCATAAATATAGCTAAGTTCATGCGAAGAGAGTCGCAATCAAATCTATCTATCTATCAAATTACACAACTCATTAAATATATTTATTGATAACATTTGTGTGAGAGAGTACAGCTCGTAAACACACAAGGGATTTGCGAGTATTTATACCAAAGTTGCGGGATAAAATAAAATGCGGCCAACTATTAAAACACGACCAGACTTTAATGTTCGTCGCAATGCGTCGCTTTTTATATCTGCCGGGTAGCAGTTTGATAACTCGATTGCGTTTTAAGCTCGTTGGAGATTTACTTTTTTTTTCACCGTATGATACCGATACGTGCATTCTGAAATTTACGGCTTTAGCTTTAATGTGGCTAAAATACCTGTAGTTTGATCATTTTATTACGGAATCTGAATAAAGGGCAATTCTTTATTCGGTAACTGTGTGTTTTATTTTTTATGTAATTATGTATTTAGTTTTATTTAGTTTTATGTATTTATTTATGTGAAATGTTTACTGATTGGCTAAAGCCACTACAAAAGCGTAAAACGTAATTATCACTCACAGTTTCTGATTTATTAAAATATTTTTCTTTCACAAAGTAACCCAATTTAAAATAGTTTATGTAATTTTTTTTTAATTCATAGCTCGGCAAATGACTCCACTCCACCTGATGTTAAGTGGAAACGGAGTCCAGACGCAAGGACAACTGGTGCAGCGTGAAAACAATGCAGCATCAGTCACCCTCACCCTGCCGGCCCACAAGGTGCCTCTTCAAATAATGTTCTCCCATTATGATACATGTATTTTTCACATCTCATTATCCCCTATCCGATTCGAACTCCTCGGAGAATCTAGTAGGACACGGGGACACGCACTAGTGCATGATGCCGTTCTCACTAGAAAACCTCCGAAGGTGATTCGTTTTACACGGCTTGAGGAACCCTTTAAGTTTCTCGCCGCGCCCCCAAGAAAGCCAAGCGAAGCAGAAAATACCGTCAGCGGCAATCAGCAATCTAAAAGAAAATCTTATTACCCTCACGCATCTTGCCGTAAAAAGTTTAGTTTTAACATGTCTGGGACATAATATAAACTCCAATACCAATCAAGCTTAGAGAGAACGTGTTTCACTATATACACGACTTTCATGAGTTTGTTCGTTGGAAATGCTTATAGTCCAAAATCTATTTTAGCACTAGTTTACACACGTGATTGGAAAACAAAATATCGCAATCCCCTGCAATATTTGATTTTGCGATAACATTATATCAAGTTAGTTTATTGACACAGAGCTAAAAAATGTTGTGAATTATATCAGAGAATTAAGTAAGAGTAGTCACAGAGCTCTGTGCTTGCTAATCTGCCGAGCCTGCTATAATGCGAACTTCTTGGAGATTGTGAGGTAAGGCTAAATGGGGATTAACGCAAACTAATTAGTAAAAGGTTTCATACCTTCTTTATACCCGACGTTTCGACCGGGTTGCAACGGCCGTGGTCACGGGTTGACTGCTGTCGCGATGTTGCGCCTCCGCTCCATTTGCGCGGCAGTCTTCATCTACCGTCACATAATTTTCCCAACTACTGCTTCACACAACACTAACAGTGTCCCTATAGTAACTCAGTCGAAACGTCGGATATAAATAAGGTTAGAAACCTTTTACTAATTAGTTTGCGTTAATCCCCGTTTAAATTTCTTTGTTCCCCCGTTTAAAGTTCAAAAGTGTATGTAAGGCGCAATGTCCATCGCAGCAGCAAAAAGTACGTGTCAACCAATCCGCGAGGTTGTCGTAGTACTACGACCTGCAGCATTCGCGGAGGGGCTTATTCGTTCCAGATGAAGGATGTGGAGCTGCTTCTTTAGCGGGAGAGGCGATGGTGGCACCAGTTCGAAAGTTTCTCTGAGCACTACCTGCTATACAGACAGAGCACACTCTTATAAAAAACTATATTATAATTATTTCGTACTCAGTACAGTACATTAGTTATACGTTATAGCCGTTTGTGATATCAGCTATTCTTACTGATTTACTCACTTCTCACTCACTTTTAGTGTGATCCAGTAAATGGAGAGCATAGAAAGATGTACACAGTTCATCTCGTTCCCTATCCAGCTGTGTTGAAAATACGGATGGAAAACGGTAACAGAGGCGAAGCGATCGTTTTTTTTTTTTTTCGATCGTGCGGCCAGTAGTTGTCTATTTCTAGAATTATAACTGGTCCTTGACACAGGTTTCCTGGAACGGATAAATTCTGCACTTTGCTTACATAAAGACAAATATTGACTACACTGTCAACATCTGTCTCAATATAACTCTATATAAATATTTGTCTCTTTCAAGAGAATGGAAAAGTGTGAGAGTTTAGCTATGGACTTTTTCTTGTGTATATGCTTCCGAGAGACGATTTTAAAAGCACATGAAGCATACTGACGATCGATTACACATTAAGCTTCCCCTTGCTGGGGATCGAACCCAGAACCAGATTTGATCTATGCTCCTGATAACTATAAACAAGAAATACCAATAATTATTTGGACACTCTTCAGATGATTGATTGATCAAATATTGATACAAATGGTTGTTTTAATGTTGTTTTAGAAACCGTTTATGGAAACAGTTTTCTAAAAAAAAAGTAAAAGGAAAATTCCTGCATTCGAAATAAGGGATATGTAATGAAATACGTTGTTATTTTGTGCATTTACTTTATTAACTCGATGTATCACATACAAATTTATCTGTACATGGATTATTCTTTTTATACTTAAAAATACTAACTAAAGTGTTTTGGATAGGCATTTTAGTCAGTCAATTTAGAAAATATTTTTCCTATGTATTCTTTATAGTGTATTTTTGTACACTAAAAGCTACAAACCTTTGATAATTGTTATCTGGCTAGCAGATAGCCTTTTTTGGAGCTTTAAACAACAAAATAACACGCGGATTACATTTTGCAACATTTTGAATTTGCTAAAAATACGTAAAACAACTCATAATATGCCTTCAGGCAACCTCTTGCGAGTAACGTTTCCTCTTAAAAATAACAAAATTTTCAAATATTCCCTCATTTTGTAGCTTTAGGCCTATTTCTTTAGGACACGCGACGCCATAAAATAAATTGTCTACAATAAAATCAAGTTAAATATAACGCCATTACTCAACCAATCATAAATAATTGAATAACATTTTTAACTTTTTATAGACACTTTTTTACTGCGGACACAAAAACTAACTACTTACCTACATAAAATGAATGTTGTTTAATAAAATTTTCACACACAGTTTTCAACAAATATAGTAACGATATCTATAGAGAATTTTATACAAAACGTAACTACAGTTGCAAAACCATTAACCTCTCATCAGCAGCGAGCACTGATCAGTGTCCCAAATTAAAATTCTATCAGTTCATAGCACTGCTGCACAATTTATAAACGCAGTAAGTACCACTTACTGTGTTTACGATTGTGATATTTGATGTGCTAACATTACGATCTATTTTCTCGAAACTGTCACATGATCTTTACTGCGTTCATAAATTGACGGCTGAGCAAGCGGCAGGTTAAACTACATCTTTTTCTACGTATATTCTAGCTTGCGCTCATTCTTCTCCACAGGTAAAAAATAGACGTCCTGAATTGGGAGTAGGTAAAAAAAATTTTGGACGATTCAAAAGCACTTTTTAAAGTTTATTTGAATACAAAAAATACTTTGACTTTGACTTTACACGTATATAGTATGAACATGATAACACGATATAAACTCGAACTATGTTGCACTAAATGCCAAAATCAATTAAATGTTATAACTATTTAAACTAACACATGGTCACTTGCAATAATTAATTAATTGCCGAAATATCGGATACTCAGAAATAATTAAAATGTTGTTACATTTTCGAAGTAATGTAATGAATGGGAATGGGAAATGGGAATGGGTTGAATTAGAAAAACATCGAAAGTTTAGGAGAATCCATTATGAGTGTTGACTTTTAATTATTACAGCCGGTGAAATTACATGCGTTGATTTCTTTTAATTAACATCAATAAAATTTATGTTGAATATAACGAAGGGAATATTGGATATGTACAGGCTGTTCTGAGAATCAACGTTTAGTCGGAAACGGATGACAGCTCGTGACAGTTTTTTGTAAAATCTAAAAAAAAAAGAATCTAGTTTCTAATAACCTTTAAAAATGGCCCGTAAAGTTTTACAGGGCCTATTTTTGTTGTATACTGTAACTCCTATATCTATTTGTAATGATTTATAAAAAATACAGTGTATATTTTGTTGTCTAGGTACTGTATTAACACTAGTAGTAATTCATATTTTTAATTTCTGTAACTTTTTTCCTGAACCCTATTTTTTTTGTCTATAATAAAAACGAATCTGTTTGACGAACTGTCAGTAGCTGGCGTTTCATTCGTTTCCGGATTCGCATTGATTTTGGAACATCTTGTAAGTACCTATAGTAAATTTAACAGTACATAAATTTTTAATATTAATTTTCTTTATCTAATGGTTTGGAACACAAAAGGAAGTCATATAAGGTAGTATTACTGTGAGCAATGTCACTTACCTGTTGCAGTAATTTCACGATGGAAGGAACGAATATGACACGAAATGGAATTCACATTACAAAAAACACTTCTTAAAATATTGTAAATAGCATAAGTATCTAACTATATAACTTGATCTTTATTCTTTATAAAAAGGCTTTAGTTATGAAAAAATATAATTTGTCTGTGTCGGAAAGAACACTCAATTACTGTAAAATGAAACCCCTTACCCTACCCGCATTTATTTGAAATGTATTATTTTAGCCGGGCGTTTTGGAGCAGGTTTGGGCATTTCTAAGAACCTCAATTTTCTTTGACCTTGACTCCTTATTCCTGATTTAACTTTCAGTTAATGTTAACTGTAAACTAAAATAGTTAAATAGTTATTAGTTTATTTTATTCATCCAAAACTGTGTAAAGTAAACGTGAACACATTCGCATTAACCTTTCATTGTAATGTTTTAAATCAAATAATGTGTTCAGGAAATCTTTGGTAAACTAAAACCTAACATTTCGTGTTGATTACCATAAAAAAAAATCAAAATTCGTGGAAATATCATAATGGCATAAACCTCGTATAATCCATCCATATTAATCATATTTAAAAAACAAAAAGAAAGTGGTTTTAAAAAAAGCGATAGATGCCTAACCTGCTTTCCGTTTTCATGACTTTCGTTCTTTCCACCCTGTATATTCCATCGCGGGTGGGGGACTCACGAAAACGCGTCAGACTCATTTCCGTAGCGCGCCCGACCTGCTTACTGTACTCATCGTTTTGTTGGCACGTTTCGGACCCACAACGGAAACATTCGGTCCGAACGACACGTTTATTCACACACAATATATTGTTCATTTTGTGCCGCCATCGCCTGGCCGAATGCATTCACACCCCTAATCTGAAATGCCGGCATCCTGTGTCCGCAGTACGTAATCGGCTCGCAGTTACAATAGGAAAGTTTCAATTAATATCACAGTTTCCGTATTTAAAAGTAGGACAATACAAACTTGTCTAGTCACAACTATTTACACTTTGCTACACATACTAGAAACAGTAAGTCCTCGATACGTCCGAACATTGGGCATTGTCTTGCTGTCACCCGAAGTAGTACTGAGCGTTCGAATATCGATATAAACTCCTTGTGTTAGGGTCCGTTTCGCTTTGCACCTGCACTCGAGGGAGAGTCTTCACTGCTACTCCTCTGCCCAGCGTGCCATGTGGCATAGTTCGAATTGGCATTTCTATAGGGAATTCAGCAACCTGTCCGTACATGTTTGTACTGACGTGTGGGTAGGTGTTTGGCACGGGTCGTCCAACGTATCGATTGATTTTAGGACTGAGGGCGACGTTTGTAAACTGCATTTCTGGCTTCAGACCTGAGTCGACGGTATCGACGGGTCCCGAGAGGCTTGTTATATTAATATCATTATCCACTTCTGATATGCTATCGTTGAAGCCATTAGGGAGCTCTGTGGTAGCGGAAACATCTGGGCCTTTAGGCTGCTCAGTGGCACGCCTGTTCACGACACATCGGACGATGCCAACGACGATGCACAGTAGAAGAGATACCGCGACGGCCGCTATGATGTACACGTACATCATCTCGAATTGATCTGCGAACAAATAATAATAATAAGAAAGGATTTCTTCTTCTTCTTCTTCTGTTCTCGAGTCATAGCTACTATTTTTGAATATTTGCTTGCAAATGCAGGTTGGTGACCAAAACCCTGAGCTTTGTACTTAGCACACTTTGCCCGAGCTGGCAATTGAGCTCAGAACCTACGGATATCAGGACGAGTGATTGCGCGGCCACGTTTACAACTAAAAACATTTTATTTATTTACCAAGAAATTTCGATAAAGGCAAGATGACAAGATAATATAAAAGGAAGGCAGAGTAATGGTGACTTTAACAAGCAGCAGGTTTGCCACTGTTGGATAAATCATTCCTTGACCAATGGCGTATTTGGCAAATTACATAATTTGACGAAAAGAGGATTTGACGAATTAACAATTTCTTCAAGTTCTAATTTGACGATTTGACCAATATCAGACTTGACCAATGTCGTAACATCCAGTTATTTGTATTACAGCTAGTGTACCTCATGCTCTGCGACGTATCACCCTGAATCATTGAATATCTATGACCTACACCAACTCGGTAGAAACCAATTTTGAGTGTACGATATTGTATTTGTTATTGCGTTCCGTTAGTTAAAAGTAAAATAGCCAGAACCTCATTGGTTGATGATTTCGGAGAAAGTGCACTTCGATCATCGGTATTATCATCGTTTACGTTTTGTTAGTTTGGTCTTCCATCAATAATGTACTAGATTCCCTATGAGCGCTCAAAAAACCGTTAGCAATTTTGGGGTCACGGAGCCACAATGACGTTGGCGGCGATGACAGTAAATATTAAGTACAAATATTTTGAATCTTTATGGTTAAGGTTTAAAGTTTACAGTAAGCTGAAGTTGTTGATGCTATCCAATGTTATGTTTAGATTTTGTTATTCGAAATTTAAATGTACGACAAAACAGGACCCCCTTATTCCTGATGCATTTTTGTTCCGGATCCGTTATCTAGTAGACGTCTGCACACCAGACTACCACAAACAGAAAAATTTTCTCAATAGACTTTGAACTCTGTGTCTATGGCATACGGTTGAACATTTATTAAAGAAATTTGACAGTTTTAAATAGGTTGCTTTGCAGACGTCTGTACATTATTGATCGAAGGTTTACGTGCACTTCTCTATAATATTTGCTGGTCAATGAAGATACAAATAAAACAAAAGAGGATTACCTTCACGTAGTAGCAATAAATGTTAAATCCAATGGGCACGAAAATAAAAACTTTGGTAATGTTGAAACTTTCAATACAAATGTAGAAAAGTATATTATTTAGTATTTTATGATAATTTACTAAGTTTTATTTGTTACGTAGCTGGTGTATTAATATTGTATTAATTATCAACTGATTGGTCAAGTTAATGGATGATGCTTCGAAAGTTCATGCCAATGATATAATTAAAAACTAATTCTAACTAGCGGATACCACAAAATATTCTCGTTTATATTTTTGAAACAAAACAAAATTCTCCTACCATGATTGTTTTCTTCTACTCGTATTGCTGATAACGGTTCTGTGGTCTCAAGTAAATAGATTTTGAAAATTGACTTTTCCTGAGTCCACATAATTTTAATACTGAAACTCTCGAAAACGGTATGAACTCAACTTAAATTCAAAATGCTTTATTGCATGCTACATTGATGTACATAGTAATAATAGAGGTAGGTAGATACAAAACGTATTCAGAATATACAATTAAAAATAATAAATAATTCCAAAACATTTTAAAAATTGGATTCCAGAACGACAGACTTATGGGCAAATATGCCCATATATATTTTTTAGTTGAAAAACTCCAAATAAACGTTAACCATCAGATCAAGTTGGTATTATACTCACATTTTGTATACATCTTAATCGTTTCCTAACTGATAGACAAAACAAATAATATGATTTGCAAAATAACCCAACAAGTCTATTGTTTGAAAACAAACGTTAAACATGAAATGTCTTATTACGCCATTCAAGTTAACGATGGGAATAACCAAGAACTCGTATAAAAGTAATACTTACCGCGTTTATAGAAAATGGCGGTCGAACTCTTAAGCGAAAGTTGAATTTTACGTTTTGAATTTCGGAGTCATGAAAGTCGAAACTTAAATTTAACTTTCAACGATGCGCAAAGGAATTTAATTTGCAATAAATTTAGTAATAATTGTTGCGGCTTTATTGACGCTAGGCAATCATTTATTTGTGATAAGCTTAGCTACTTCACTGAGCTGTTTGAATTAGACACTTCATCATCGTATAATCTCCTTGCAATTGTTTTGTGTAGACCACAGATAGGTAATCTGTGGTAGAGACAGATTTTTTATTTAAAGTCTGTAAGTCGTATAAAAGAAATAGGTGTAGGTATTAGCTAAATTCAGTTTCGATAATATGCCAGCTATGTGTGTTGGTTCTTCGGCGTTAATTATTGTTCTATGATCCAATCAGTTTCTTTAACCTTTTTACCGCCAACAACTTCTATAGAAGTTCGAGATTTTCGTGTCGTCCACGCCAGCACTTCTATAGAAGTTCTTCTCTGTACCTACTTTTTTTAAATACATTTATACGTTGGCGTACAGCGGGACATCGCGTGCAGGATAGTTGGGCGGTGAAAAGGTTAAATTCTAAATATATTGATGTTTTACTTTAATCTTGAGGTGTTTTTACTACTTAGCGTTTTATGACCACCAGCCCGTCTGGCATGAGGGATCTTGCGAAAAAATAATGGAAGACTTAGGGGGGCTTTTTCCAATATTTGCTCTTACCGTCTTTTCCTAGGTGATGTCTTGGTGGTGATGCTGAAGACTCCCTAAGAATACTTGTGGCATTAATGCTAGTTGACATTGATGGTCTTTGGGGAGGGACCGCAGCCACAGCGGGCGCAGGAGGCACTGCAGATTCCACCCACCATCGGTCACTAGATTCATCTGAAACAAAGTTAACGATTAAGACTGCTCATTTAATATTTATTTAAAGTAAACAATTAGGAATTTATTTATTTTTTATATGTTTTGTGCGATACTATAATAATATAAGTTTTATAAAATCTTCCTGTAACAGCAGTTTGTGCGTAGGTATAGTAGAAAAAATATTGGTGGTCATTAACACAACTACCTATTACCCTATAGAAATCCTTCTTGGGAAAAGAGCTAGTCCGACTCTATGGGGGGGAGGGGGAATAGATAAGATGGTGGTAGCTTGCCAGGCGGACAAACAAGCCTTACCACCAACCAAACCGAGTACACAAACATGTACTCCCAACTGGGAGTCGAACCCGAGGCCTCTGGGTCTAAACCGGTGGTCTTAACCACTAGACCACAGAGGCGGTTAAAATATAAAGCGCAATACAACACAATTTATGTTGCACCTACCATGTTATCTCTGCATCACCCTATGGTTGACTGGTAGAGAATGCTTCAGGCATTAAGTCCGCCATGTAATTTATGTTGGAAAAGTTTTTAATTAAATAAATAAATAAATGTGCTTAATGGATTTTTCATCCATTGCGAAATCCATTAAATCATCCATATCCATCCCATTCATTGTAAAAAGCTACATTCCCTTTACGATCAATACGTCTAAGTAGCAAAATGTCCAACTACCCTAAACGTCCAATTAGCAATGCGTCTAACTCGCAAATCGTCTTTATACCAAAACGTCTAACTATTGAACCACTTATGTAGCAAAACGTCTAATTAGCAAATCGTCTAAAAAAACGAGTACAGTCGTAAACATGTTTTGTAAGAAAAAAATGCATTATGAAACTAATTATTTTATTCATACTTATATTGTACTAGCTGATCCGGCGGACTTCGTACCGCTTTGACAGTTTCCATGACAATAAAACAAACAAATCATTTTGTATTGGAAAATTAAATTGTCGTTTTTAGTATTTTCCGTTACTTATAATTTATGTTTCTCACCTTTTAAACCTTCCATGAAGTTCCATAAATATTTCAAAATTAAAATTAGCCGAATCGGTCCAGCCATTCTCGAGTTTTCGCGACTCAACGAACAGCAATTGATTTTTATACAGGGTGTTACAAAAATGAAAGTACGAAACGCTACAACTTGGTTTCTATTATAATTTTGTTACACAAACTATACTTGTTTTACTGTAGTGGTCGTAAAAGAAACTCGCAGACGTTTTTGTTAGTTGTATGTTTATAGCGCACTATCCGGAGAATAAAGTGGTAATTGCAAAATTGCAACTTCACAGGAGAAAATAAAAACATAAATCGGTTAATATCTCAAAAACTACTGGTCCGAAACAATTGTTTTTGCTGTTAATTAAAAGCAGATTTATTTCTTAAAGTCTTGTAGGAATATAAAAATGAACTATAAAAAAATCAAAGAAATAATCGCATAAAAGCATAATGCCGACTACGTTCCTTAAAGTTTTTATTGTTAGTAATTTAACCACTTTATCCGCCTTTGCGTCTTGACTCTACAGCCGATGCAATAAGACACTGCGATAGTTTTCAATGTATTTTGACATAAATTGCACTGTGCGTAACATCATTTTGCCACTTTGTTCTGGTAAGTTTTTGATTATTTTTTTTACGTATATTATGCAAATGCTTTTATTCCCGGTCCATTTTATTTTATTCATTTCTGTAATAAATTATTGCAACTAAATAAATTTAGGATTAATACGATTTCAAAATCAATTTTAAAATTATATTTTTAATTATTCTTTAACTAGTAATTTACTAGTACTGTTACCAAACCCAAAAGTTTATAAATTAAAACTGTGTGATTGCATTTACGATTATAACTTTAAATGTGTTATCGATACAGTGAAAATAAAAGGGCAAAAAAACGACTATGGTAATTAATCAACGTTTATTTTAAATTCAGGTATATTTTCTGGCATACATAATTATAAAATAACTTCTATCACGTGATTGATATCTCTTTTTTAATTTTCTATTATTTTTCAAAACAAAAATCGTATTAATCAATTTTTTTTATTTCTATCTCTCTCTATTTGTTAAACTAATTGTAATAGTGAATGATATAAATGCTTTAGACTAATATTTAACAAATGACTTTATAAAAACAACACAAAATAAAAACTATATGACTTTAAGGAATAGGTCGGCTTCTCTATATTTCACATCAACTATTTTTTATTTAACAATTAACTATTTTTACTATAATTATTTACTATTTTTACAAACATTATGACATTAATCATGCTCTTCTTCTTCTGTGTCATTTTCATAAAGTTGATTAGATTCTTCACACTGAAGTGATTTGTAGAAACTATGGTAATACTTGGGGAAAGCTAGCTTTAGATGTACATAAACACATTAGATCGTTATGCAATGGTTTTGAAATGGCAAATGGCTTGTTATATGCTTGTTTTAAATCTTCTATTGATTCGGGGACATTTAAGTGGGCATCATGCTCCTTTTTTGATTTTCTACCACGTGCAGGCTTGAAAAATATTTTCAGGGACTCATAATCTGCTTCGTATTTATATTTGAAAAGTAAAATATCTGGTTCTGAACTGACCGAGCTAACTTGTTTAATTTTTGACCACATCACTTTATTACCTTTGCTATCACGTAACCAATTCTTTTTAATATCATATAAATCTGATTGCTGCAACTCTTTTAATTCGTATTTTTACCCTCGACTTTGGAATTTAATATTATAGCGTATATATTTGGTCTGGAGTGTTAATTATTTTCTTAGTTTTAGCCCTTTCTACTCAGGAATGCATTGCATCACCTCCAGATTGACTGTGACCAACTTCAAAAAATCTGTGTGTTATATTAATTTGGTTCTTTTTAGCACAACATGTAAATAAAGAGCAAAAATATATTTATTTTTGTTTTGACCAGCACAACAGTTGGAATAAAATGAAATATTTTGAATGAATAAATTATTTTAAATAAATTTTCTTGCTCAGAGGGCTCTACAACTTAATTTGATGTTTGATTTCCTGCTTTGGTTTGGAGAAATATTTATTTCATGATTTTGATTGGTTATATTTTCTAAAAAAGTGGTTTGAAGTATATTTGTTGAATTAATGGAACCATCCGAGGAAGTTGTGATATTATTATATAAATATAATAATAATATAGTAATATTATTATTGTTACAAAAATTTAAACTATAACAGTACTTTATCATATTTAAAAATAAATATCAAATATAATATCAATACCTTTCAATATCATACTTGATTTAACGATTTCCCGCCTTCAAAACACGGAGCCGTAAGTAAACGTCGATTACAGCGGCCTGGCAGTGTATTGTCACCAGAATAAAGTGGTAAGATTGGTTGCTGAATTCGCGTCTATGCGACGGTTCTAGAATAATATCGCAATGTACCTATACGTTGCAGGGACATTAGGTTTTGTGTCGTAACATAGGGTTTCCACTTTTTTCTCTTATAATATTTTTCAACCCTGTTTCTTGCAAAAAAGTGGTCTTATTGATTATTTCCATTAATATTGGACCTAAAAATGTAAAATAAATTCAGGAGATGGTGCAGGGACCCTAGAAGATAAAAATGGAAAAACATTAATAAGGTCGTAATATCGCTTACCACGTTATTCGCCGGAGGGTGCGATAGAACATTATTGGAAGTAAATTTATTAAATAAGAAACAAACATTGAATTGTTATACATAAACATTAAACGTATTAGGTAGGTAGCATTCGTAAACACAGAAATAAAAATAAGGAAACAAACGAAAATGAGCTGCCGTTCTAGGTACCATTTGGCTACGAAATGGATTATTTGAAAAGGAGCTGTAAAGTTTTTTTTTCAGTTTGGCTACGCAAAAGCTACACCTCTGATGTAGCTGATGTCAAGGGTGGCGGTGACCGCTCACCATCAGGCGGCCACACCAAATGCAGACTATTTAAAATAAATCAGGTGAATCACAACACACGTTCAATGAACAACACGTTCATAAAATACTTCAAAGTATTTCATCTTATTATTATTATATCAGACAATAACAATGCGGTGGGGTATTGGTAAATAGCCCAAAACAATTTTAAACAGAGTAGGACAGTCAGCAATCTTATAGAATTATACTATTAAAGTATCAAAATTACCATAGGTACCCGAAATTAGAACAATCATTCGTCAATTCAAAATATGAAAGAAACAAATGAATCAAAGACCCGTTGTGAACAAACACTGTACCTTAGAAACTCTTTTGTCTTTACATTAGAATTGAAGCCCACTTTTAAAATAAAACGCTACCCTTGTCTTTGATCTCAACAGCTCGACAAAGAAAATCAATACCTCAAGTTCGTTAAGATAAATACGAGACTGCCAATAAGAGCCTTCGGATAAAATGAAACGCGAAAACGCTCGCTTTGTTGTGCACGCGTAATTATGATGTCTGCAAATCTGTTTTTAATAATCGCTCTGCAAGTTTATAATAGACAGCTTGTTCTCTATACTTAAGTTGGTTCAATGAATCGCAGAATTTTCAATAATTTAATAATCACTGACAGCTTCGATTTGTACTTAATGTTGTTTAATCTAAAATACAAGCATTATATTTTTATGTACAGTGTTTGTAAAAAGATCATAATGCCGAAAAGGATGTTTTAAAGCATAAGCTAAAATAGAGAACCTTTGTAACACCTCTACTTCTACTACCTATTCCTATTCATTTATAAAAATACTAGCGACCGCTCGCGATTTCACCCGCGTGGTTCCCGTTTCCGTGGGAATATCGGGATAAAAACTATCCTATGTGTTTATCCAGGTTATAAACTGTCTGTATGCCGAATTTCATCCAAATCCATTTAGCAGTTTTTACGTGAAAGAGTAACAAACATCCATCCATACTTACAAACTTTCGCGTTTATAATATTAGTAGGATACTTAAATAAGAAAAAAGTGTGTCAATTAACGAATTAAGTACATATTACATCTGCCAGATCTGCCAACTATGAAACGCAGCTTGTAGTGGTAGTAATATATATGCAGCGTTGTGGGTTTCAAAAGAATCGGGATCGTGTTAGAAACGCGATACTGCGTTACCTCATAGTTACTGCTAATGTGGGCAAAAAGTCTGCCATGCTGAATATAAATGAGATTGGGCGGGCCACGTTAGGTGAGTATTCGGATAGGTGGGCAAATTTTTGTTCGCCCTGGATATGTATTTGAACACGGAGGGCGTCGTATAAAAAAGTATTTAAACTAATGAACAACTTAATTTAATTTATTTTTTTTATAAAAATAAAATATATTTTCATTGTTATTATGTTCTCAGTTTCAAAAGAATTGATATATTAGAAACATACTGCGTTACCTAATTATTACTGCGTATGTGGGCCATAATGCATGCTGAAATAGGACTAGGCAGGGCACGTTAGGCTAATGTATCTGAACAGGTAGGCAAATTTTCATGGTCTGGATACTTGAAGACGGAGGGCGGCATTTAAAAAAAAGTGTTTGAACTAATTAATAACTTTTTATTATTATTCACTTTATTTCTCTTTTTTCTTAGCCTAGGTTTCTTATAATATTAATCTAAAAGTAAAATGCAAAAGCACATACTAAACATAAAAATATTATAAAAAGCCTAGCCTAGGGTGCTGACGGCAATGGGGCAGGACTCAAGCTGCCGGTGGTTAGGGCTGCAGAGACAGGAATCTTCGGACTATCCGCGCCGTGTCCAAGAGTACTGCCTTCTGTTTCTGACCCTTAATCCAACCATTGAGCGAGAGTTTCTTATGCTGTTGGTCGAGAGTCTATGATTATTATTATATTGGCAGATTTTCTTCTCTCTTTCTGTTTAAGAAAGAGGTATATTATCTTCCTCTACGGGCTAATTATTATTATTATTATTATTATTGCCTTTATTTATTTTTTCTCATATAAATTTACATTTTTAAATATTTTCTAAAAACAAAATAAATAAAACATTTAAAAATATAAAAAATAGGGGTCCGGGACCAGGGTCCAAGCTACCGGTGGTTAGGGCTCCTGAGACAGGAACCTCCTTACAATGCGTGCCGTATCGAGGAGAACTGCCTTCTGAATCAGGCCCTTGATCCAGCTCCCTAACGAGAGGCTCATTAGATGTTGATCGAGGCTCTTGCCCATCAGGCCGTTGGCCGTAACAACAATCGGTACGATGTCAGCCGAATCCACATTCCACATGTCGACAACCTCGTTTGCTAACGAGATATTTGATTTGTTTCTCTTTCTCAGCTTTCACGAGGTTCTCGTAATGGGGAATGATGATATCGACAATCATCGTACGGCGCGCTAATCGATTTATCACCACAAAGTCAGGCTTATTGGCTACAATAGTCCTGTCGGTGATGATAGATCGATCCCAGTACAACGTGACATGGTCATTTTCGAGAACTGGTCCGGGCAAATGCTTGTAGTACGGTACCTCAGAAGCCACAAGTTTGTATTTCAAAGCAAGTTGCTGGTGGATAATCCTGGCCACTTGGTTATGCCTATGCAAGTACTCGTCGTTAGCCAGACGAGAACCAGCCAGAAATAATATATCTGATAGACTCGCCCGGACGGTGGCATGCCCGACATATGTCAACAGTCTAGTCCTTCATGATATATTTCCGGTAGTTATTCGTCAGCATAACTACCGGAATATATATAATAATTATTATTATGTTCTCAGTTTCAAAAGAATTGATATCTTGCTAGAAACGCGATACAACCTTAACTATTAATTACCGCTAGTTTGGGCAAAAAAACATTGCTAAAATAGGAAGGCAGGGCACGTTAGCCAAATTTATCCGAACAGGTGGGCATTAGTGGGCAAATGTTATTGCTCTGGATACTTGAAGATGGACGGCGCCGAATAAAAAAAGTGTTTTAACTTTAATGAATTACTTATTATTATTATTTTATATATGCCAGAACTGCCAGCAATGGAATGCAGCGTTCTCGGTTTCAAAAGAATCGATTTCGTGTTAAAAAATTGCTAAATGTGGGCAAAAAGACTGCCATGCTGAAAAAGGATTGGGCAGGGCACGTTAGCAAAATCTATTCGGACAGGTGGGCAAATTTTCATGCTCTGGATACTAATTAAAGATGGACGGCAACGTATAAAAAAAGATTTATCTAATGAATAACTTATTATTATTACATCTGCCAGATCGATCAGCTAAGGAACGCAAAGTTCTCGGTTTCAAAAGAATCGATATCTTGTTAGAAACGCGATACTGCGTTACCTATAACTAGTTACTGCTACAGCTAATGTGGGCATCTATACTGGCATGCTGATGTAGAATTGGGCACGTTAGGCGGATGTATCCTGACAGGTGGGCAAATTTTTGCTCGCCCTGGATACTTCAAGATAAGTGTTCAAGACGGACGGCGGCGGCGGTGGCGTGAGGTCGGCTGAAAAATGTTGAGGGGACGATCTCGACGTTTACAAAAGAGATTATTGGAAGATCGCCAAAGATGGAGATGCGTGGAAAGATTTAGTGGATCGCTTTTTGAGTTGTGAGACGAGGTTAGATACGTAAGTTTGTAATTAGCCCATATACTGTCTCACTACTGGATAAAGGCCTTTATCATTGAAGCCAAGCCATCGCAAGAATTTATAGTTATCACACTAATATTATAAATGCGAAAGTTTGTGTGTATGTCTGTATATTTGTTCCTTCTTCACGCTGCAACGGATGGATGAATTTGGATGAAATTCGGCATACAGATAGTTTATAACCTGGATTAACATATAGGATAGTTTTTATCCTGATAGTCCCGTGGGAATCTCACTATAAATATAATAAAAACGACAATTTAATTTTCCAATACAAAATGATTTGTTTGTTTTGTTGTCATGGAAACCAAACCACTCGATGGAAACTGTTGAAGCGGTACGAAATCCGCCGGGTCCACTAGTATGCTATATGCAGGTTGGTGATGGTTAAGGTGGGTTACTATTGAAAAAACCCAAACACTGACCAACACGAAAATTATTATTTTTTTATAAAAAAAATACAAGAGATTAAACAACTAAAATAAACATAAAGTTGTATTTTATCTTGCATACCTACAAATTACTAACTCATTAATAAAGTACTAGAAAAGGGTCTTGCCTATGAGCTTTCGCTTTCTAGGCAAAAGCTTTTCCAACTGAGTTGTAACGACTGATATTTGTTTCCGAGTTGAATTCTATTGTCAGTGATTTATTTACTTTCGATACGGTCAGCAAAAAAGTTGCTCGCTGATCACTAATAATACCATGTCAGAATAACTTTAATAGATGTTGATAAGCGCTTGTTAGATTCTTATTTGCTTTGACCAAGTACTAAAGTAATAACACTTTTGTTGCTGGCTGTACAATATCTAAGCTAGTAAAGCTGACCCATACTGTAGGTAGATATATTTTTCAAGCCATATTTTCACTGCGCTTACTATAAAAAAAGCATGCATGACATTCGATTTGATGGCCACTGGAGCTATAATAATTCCATTAATCAAAAAAACAAAAAAGATTGTTATCTTAGTACAGACGCTCAGACCGATTCTCACTTGAAGAAAAAACATATCTACAGGAAAGGAAGGAAAAATAATTCTCCCCGAGCCCCGTTCGCAAGAGGATTTCTGTAAGAAGCTGACGAGACGAGTCTGTGACGTCACTAATAGAGTTAGAATATGAGTCGTCACGAGCTCGCTCGCTCTCAAGGATATTTCATTAAATAATCCGTTTTTACACTGACAAAGCAAATAAGAGAACCAACACCGATCCAAACAAATCCTTGTAGATTGCACGAGTCCAAATTAAGAAAGGATAAGAGGGGCTTAAGCAAATTTCTTCGCTTGTGTCTTGCTTTGTATAGTACTGGGGATAATAAACTTCCTAGCCGATGATAAATTTCGAATCTGCTGTTTACGTACCCAAGTGAAAGTATTAGGAGTGAATCACGAATTCGTTATCTTGGCTTAAGCGTTAAGCCAGTTATTTTCGGGAACAATACATTACATATCGATTTTGGCAATTTTTGATTTACAACGTAAATTTTTGGTGTTCATAAGAGATTAAGAGCTTGCGAATAAACAATACTTATAGATATATTTATAGGTATAAAGAGTTTATTTTGTAAAAGTATTGGCTGTGTAAGTCACACTTTATTTCAGCACTTTATTTGTTTCGATATTGAAATGCTTTAACCTTTTTACCGCCAACAACTTTTATAGAAGTTCGAGATTTTCGTGCCGTCCACGCCAGCACTTCTATAGAAGTTCTTCTTTGTACCTACTTTATTAAAATACATTTATACGTTGGCGTACAGCGGGACATCGCGTGCAGGATAGTTGGGCGGTGAAAAGGTTAACAAATATGAAATTAAAGAAACAAAAGGAAAATTAAGCATACTGGCTATAATATTGAGTACAGGTTATTCGCGTAAAATAAAAAAAATGCCTAAAATAGTTTATACGCATTTTTAAGGAAAGTGACAAACACGAATAATTGTTTCTGCAATACAGACGTCATACTGCAGCTGATTATACTACTTCTCTTTGTGTGTCATGAATGTAAATAAATAACTGTTCGAGGTATTTACAACATATTGCAGGTTTTTAAAATATAATATTATATAATAAGCGTTCACTTAGCCTTTATACTACAACAAACAACTTTTATGGATTTGTTTGGTTCTTTAGTTTACTCGCGTTACTATAAAGAAAAAAATCTTTAGCAATACAATTTGTCAATACGATTTTTCTAAATAGAAATTGCATGGGAATGACAATCTATGACGTCACTATTTTGTTCCGTCAATTGAGTGTTTTTTAATAACTTTTTAGGTTACAGAAATGCATGCTTAGGTCAAATAAAAAAAAAACCGACTTCAAAAAACAGGAAACTTAAAAAAGTAAAAACAGTTCTAAAAAGCAAGAAATAATATTGAAATCATATTATTAATTACCTAGCTACTTACGCATGTCAGTTTAAAAAAAAATCTATTGAAGTCGGGTGGGGCTTTTTGAAGGCGGTTTTTTTTTGTTAAAAAAGATTTTATTTTACGATTTTTAGTAATGAGTAGACGTAGACCTAAAAAGGATGCTTCTCGGATGAGAAAACGACGGCCTAGTAGGTAGTGGTATTCCTATGTAAAACTTGAATAATGAATAATGAATAATGAATAATGAAATAATTTATTGCCTCAAGATATTACAATTTAAAAAAAAACACATAAAAAAGTAACACCAGGTCAGAGGCAAAAGGGAATGGCTCAGCTTTCACTGAGATTTTCACAGTGCTGGTTTTCAGCCGTTCCCCTTTTCCCTGAGATGAAGCGCGGGAAATATTGTACAATTTACTTAGTAATTCAATTTTTTTAGTGTGTATAATTTTTTAACGAACTAAACATTATGGCATATTGAACCGTATGAAGTAAGCCCAACAAAAGGTAATCGTTGAATTCCCTCGACTGACTATGGTCTCCATCATCAGACCTGTAATGGCACTTATAACCCGTATGGGTGTAAAGTTCTTATCAATAGAAATGAATTAAGACCAAACACAAGGTAGCTACTGTAAAACGTTGAGGAGTTCCCTTGACTGTCCTTCGTCTTCATCATCAGACCCCTAATGACAGTCACAACCCGTCTAGGTGTAAAGTTCTCATCAATACAAATTAATCAAGCCCAAACACCATGTAATTGCTGTAAATCGTTGAGGAGTTCTCTTGACTGTCTTTCGGCTCCATCATCATATCGACTCCAGACCTTCATTAAATAGTAGTGCTTTAAAATACTTAATGAAAACAATGATAAACGCACTAGTCGCACTACAATTTTCGAGGGTTCCCTTCGATTTCTCTAAGATGCCATCATCAGATCCTAGTTTCCTTATCATGGTACCATCCTTGGGATATCTCCTTTCCAACAAAAAAAGAATCATCAAAATCGGTTCATAAACGACGAAGTTATCCGAAGAACACACATAAAAAAAAATATACGACTCGAATTGAGTAACCTCTTCCTTTTTTGAAGTCGGTTAAAAAAATAGACATGTATTAAAGAGCTGAAACAACTTTTACGGATCTGCTCGCGTTTATTTAATACTTTAGTTTAATTAATGTTTATCCTGACGTTTCGAACCCTTTGCAGCGTCCGTGGTCACAGGGAGACTGAGGTGTTGGTCGTCTCATAATTAGTTAGTAGCTTGTATACCGTCATTTAAATTTAATTACGTGCGTTCCGTTCTACGCAGAAAAAGCTTACAGTATCTTTTGGTCTAGCAGTATGGTGTTGGGGCTGGGATTTAATATTTTGTATGATGGGATATGGCATATGGGGTTTTTTGCTATTGCCTTCTCGCGAATCGTGTTATGACTTCCTCCTCTTGAATGGGTACGTTTTTGTGAACGTGAGAAGTGGCAACCCAGTAGACGGTCTTCTGCCAGTGACGCTCTAAGCCAAGTTTTGAGCCTTCTAAGAGTAGAAAAAGACCCCTCTGCCGACGCTACACTAACTGGTAGGTTAGCAAGAACACATAAAAACTTTTTTACATTGGGATACATTTCAGCATCACAATTTGCCATCAAATAAGAAAATATTCGTTAATAATTACTGTAAGTGCGAGTTGTTTAACCCGGCGTCGTCGTGGTGGTGGAAAATTACTACATGAACATGGGGGTGGGTTATTATGACCCGGATACTCTATTTAAGATAAATCAGTGTCGTATTAAAGCAACAAGTTAAACTTGATACATGGAATGCGGGGATGGGTCGTAATTATCTTTTTTAACTTTGGATACCCGCAGCTTCTAGCGCAGTGGCCATCACACAGCGGATTCTTTGCCAAAAACGTGTAAAGGAGTTCGGCAACTCCAGCTAATGAGAAGATCGGCAATGTTGCATGCATAGTTTTTGAGCTGTAGGCAAACTAAAACATGGCGGGTCATAATGACCCAACCCCTATGACGCCGGGTCGTTTCTATGTCCTCATTAGTGCCTACTTGTATAATTGACTTTCGGAATAAAAACGCCTAGTTGAAATAAATTAAATACTTCAGGAGATAGACGGTCTGTAGGTCGTGTATTATAAAATCTAGAAGAGGTATGTATACGGCCCCGCGGAAATAATCTTCAACTGATTGAGCAGGTTGGTTTATTGACTCTATGTATTTGTCTTTTTATTTTGGGGCACTTAATTTCTACGTAGTATTTTTATTTAATTAAAATCAATGTGATTAACACAAACTAATCTGCATCGGGTGCGACAGAAAACCAGCGAGCGCTTAGAAGCTCTTTGAGCGAAGCACTATGCTGAGTCGTTGACCCTTTCAATGTTGCTCACATAACTTAGTAGTATAGGATTTTATTATTATTTATAGTTTTAAGTAAGTAGGTAGGTAGTACACCTACCTATAATTATATGTTTTAATTTAGTATTTTTATAATGTGTAGTGTTCACGTAAACTTTAGATAACAATATATGAAAGAGCTGTTACGTGATTTCATATTATACGTTAACCGCCTTACAAATAAACAAAGAATAAGGTCCGAACAGTTATTACGTGTTTTGTTCCTGTCATGTAAACGTCATTTCAAGTTAGAGTAAAAGAGACACAACACGGAATAACTGTTCGGATCTTATTCTTTGTTTATTTGTAAGGGGATTTTGTTTTAATGTTGTGAATTAGTTATTGTTGTTGTCACCATCTCTATTACAAAGCTTGCCCTAATAGTGCTTGGTGATCACAAACTTAGGCTTATTTATACACTAGCTGTGCTCGCGACTTCGTCCGCGTGGAATAGTGACTTTCGGCAGCATTTTTAATTTTTTAGGCTCTTTTCCCGTTTTTGCAACATTTTCACTGATGCTTCGCTCCTATTGGTCGCAGCGTGATGTTATATAGCCTAAAGCCTTCCTCGATAAATGGACTATCCAACACAAAAAGAATTATTCAATTCGAACCAGTAGTTCCTGAGATTAGCGCGTTCAAACAAACAAACAAACAAACAAACAAACAAACAAACAAACAAACTCTTCAGCTTTATAATATTAGTATAGATAAAAAATCCCTGTGTGGTGCCGGGGATAAAGAATTGCACCACCCCATCTCTTCCCGTGGGTGTCGTAAAAGCCGGCTAAGGGACCATTCCAGAGGATGGGCAGCAGCATCTCTCTGAGGTTAAGTCTCAACTTACTGCGATCGCCAACCCGCCTGCCAAGCGTGGCGATTACGGCAAATACCCCTCATATCCTTGGGGGAGGCCTTTGTCCAGCAGTGGACGTCTTTTGGCTGAGATGATACATAAAAAATCCGAAACCAACCTTGCCCGACATTGTGAATTGAACCCAGGGCCTCAGAATTCCAGACCGAGCGACAACCACGAGGCCATCAAAGCATTAATAACAATGAATTTTCTATTCAAGAATGTCAAAACTAAATAAACTTATTTATATTTGATTCAATCCTATTAATATTATAAACGCGAAAGTTTGTTTGGATGTTTGTTACTCTTTAACGTAAAAACTACTGAATGGATTTGGATGAAATTCGGCATACAGATAGTTTATAGCCGGGAATAACACATAGGATACTTTTTATCCAGATATTCTTACGGGAACGGGAACCACGAAACTACTAGATGGATGTGGATGAAAGTCGGCATACAAATAGTTTATAACCGGGAATAACACAAAGGATACTTTTTATCTCGATATTCCCACGGGGACGGGAACTACGAAAATACTGAATGGATTTGGATGAATTTCGGCATACAGATAGTTTATAACCGGGAATAACACATAGGATACCTTTTATCCCGATATTCCCACGGGAACGGTAACCACGCGGGTGAAACCGCGAGCGGCAAATACATAGTTACTCCATAATAAATATCCATAAATAAAATACTTACTACCGAGAATTAATTAATTTAGTTATATAGAGCAACATGAACGAAAACTAAAGCCTTTAAACATTGTAACAAAACACATACCATATAAAAAGATAAAACTAACATCTAACTTCTTCTACTTACTTACTAGAAATGAGAAGTTACAAGTGCGATTAGCTCGAAGAAAGATCAGTGCGATCCGAATACTTTTATGGTGCCATAAAGTTAGTTGTAACTAGTTCTACTCGGTGCAATTAATGTAATGAATGTTAGGGAACGCAATCCCTTCAGAGATTTGCGGAGATGTCTGACTATCTGCAACTTTATGGGCAGTCGCAATCGTGTCTTGCACCTTGGATGGAGAACTTAGAACGTCAGTCGCATGACTTTTATAATAAACTAATATAGTTCAAGATAGCATTTAAAGTACAAGTCATTTACGAAGAAAAAAAATGAGCCTAAGAATAAGCATACAAATGCTACTTTTGACAAACGAGTTCTAGTATTTATCGAAATAAAGAAAACATGTTAGTCGCTTGATTGTTTTATTAAAATATTTGATTTAAAGTAGCATTGAATCGGTGTAGAGTAGTGTAAATAGAAAGTAGAAAAAGTCATTTACGCATATCCAACAAAATATAAGCCAGAAATAAGTAAGTATAAGTATAAAAAACATATTGTTTTCTAAAGTTTACGCGAATACTACACGTTGAAATGAAACAACTTTTACGGATCTACTCGCGCTTATTTTACAAATTACTTATAAATAATGTTTATCCTGACGTTTCGAACCCTTTGCAGAGTCCGTGGTCACAGGGATACTGAGGTGTTGGTCGTCTTATAATTTTAGTAGCTTGTATACCCTCATTTAAATTGAATCAGGCGCGTTCCGTTTCACGCAGAAAGAGCTTACAATTTCAATGTATAAAAAACATTTTAAAGTTTGTTTTTGAAAAATTGACGTCTACGCTACGCTTAGTAAGTTCAGAAACATACTATAACAGCGGTTTACACTACTACAGTCCGTCTTTTTAGTAATAAAATATTAAGCTTAAGTCAGACCTGAAACTGTCTGCACTGAACAGAATCTATATAATATTTAATGGGTAAAAAATTTCACATAAATAACAAACTTCCACAGAAGGTTGTAATGCACATAAATTAAAAGTACATGCATGTCAATCAAACCTTCATGAACAAGTGTTATTGTTGCAGTGAAATCACTATAACACTAGTCTTCCGTTGATACCTAAGTTTTGTGTGAATGACACCGCGCTGTACATAAAATTGTATTTGTTATACAACTGCCTTAAACCAAAACAAATATTTATCTTAGTAATAAAACAAAAGAATGTTTCTCCTTTACAAAATGTGCACGAGAAAAAGGTTGTTATGATTTCTAAAAATAGCAAACTTGTATTGTAACACAAAACCGGATAAACAAATAGCAGCAGGAATTTCTGCGGCTTCTCCTCGGTAAAAGGTCTCTACAGCGGAGTTTTTTTTTATGTTAAAAGGAGGTAAACGAGCAGGCGGGTCCGCGGATGCGTTGCCGACCTTGAGGAAGGAGTTGGATCTTGAGGAGGGAGTAGGAATTGGGAGGAGGGAGGGGAAAGAGATGGGCCTCCGGTACTTTCACTCACCGGAAGAAACACAACAGCAACGAGTTTCCGCAGTTAAGGCAAGATTTTAATATTTAGTAATACTTTTTATATATTTTTTCATTGAAAAGTAATCAGACAATTGTTTCACTGCTGGGCTGCTGTAATTGGAATTGGCTTAATCACCACTCGTACCAAATGCGGTTTGGTGATCACAAATTTCCATTAAGGCCCGTCCTATCTACGAGTAGGTACTTATCTACCTAGTCTGCCTATTATTATAATATATAAGCCATTGCTGTCCCACTTCTGGGCAAAGGACTCCCCACACTTTTTCCACACCTTCCGGTCCCCTGCAACATCACGCCATTCCTTCATGAACCTATCAAAGTCGTCCCGCCATCTTCGTCTTGGTCTACTTGGTCGTCGCATTTTGTGGGGTCCACTCCGTTGAGATCTACGCCCACCTCTCAATCGGCATGCGGTAGACATGACCAGCCCAGTCCCACTTCAGCTCGGCGGCCATTCGAGTAACGTCAGCAATTGTCGTGTGAGGGCGCAGCTCTCAGTGTTTCGAACGTGGTCTTGTCGCTTTACTCCTAAAGTGCTGCGCTCTATCGCTCGCTGGCACACCCTGAGCTTAGACTTCGAAGCTTCCGTCAAAGACCAAGTCTGAGCACCATACGTCAGGATGGGGAGAATGCACATGTCCATTAGTTCACGTTTTAGTGACATTGGAAGGTCACCCTTCATAAAGTCTGCCTGTACATCTAGCAATTTCTAAGTATAAGCCGCCTCTTTTTCACATCTTTTGGATCTGTCCCGTGCAAGCCTGTTCCGTGATCTAATCACCCACCGAGCTGGTGGCGGTAGACCAGGCTCATATTAAAATTAAAAAAAGGTTTACTAATTTACTATTCCGCAGATTATACATGGTACGGTAAACCGCTACGGGTTTACTTTTAAATCAAGTGTGTGTGTGACATATTTCATCTGATGACATGCATAGATCCATTACGTTGGTGAGCGTGCGAGACCGCGTAAGTTTTTTAGGAGACAGTTTATAAAAACCACGAGTCAGCTTTTGCAAAATTTTGTAAAAAGACAAAAATATCTAGGTCATTTAAGTATTATGGTGTTGTTTTTTTTTTAAAGCATGTAAGTATGTAGTGACCAGCGAGGAATTAATAAAGCAATTAATATTAATAATTGATCGTTTTATTCCGTATACCACAAATTACAAAATACCATACGTAGGTTTATATATTAACAACGATCCGTAAGGCAAAGGTTCACGATCATAATGCCACCAGTAATATCTTCCACTCACAATAGATGGCGCGGTCGTAACACAGTGTCACCGGGCTTTGTGTTGTTGTTGTTCGCCTCAAAGAACCATATTCAGTCGGAAAAAGGCGTAAGAGTAGTTTGTGGGTTTTGCACGCTCACCGACGATAAGTAGCTGCTAAAATAGGCGTTTTAAACGGTCTAGGCGTCTCCAGTGAGAATGCCTCCAGAATATACTAAAGGTTCAAAGAACAGGAGCCGTGATAAATTTTACACTTGATTAAAAAGTAACCTCAATTTACATAACAGTTGATTTCGTAATTACTATAATATATGTGTATTGAAACTGTTAAATAAAATAAATATGAGTTAAAATAAACGCACGGTACAAGGGTGCCGCTTATTTCAGGTTGAAATGTCTTCCAGCAGGCCGAAAGGAAACATTAAGAAGAATAATAGACTCAGCCGCTACACTCTTGCGTTTTTAATTTAACATTACGTTTACGTTGAAATTTTCAAACTAAACACTTGGAGACGGTTAATAAAACAAACCGACCATCATTAAAAAAACATATAATTATAAAAAATATAACCATTATATAACTTTTACAAAATAGTAAAACTGTGATAGAACCCGCCATAAATATGTACCTCTTTACTCAACTTAAACATTTCTACCAACCAAAACAAAAATAAAAACCACAAACAAACAATATAGACAAAGTTAATCCTAAAGCCATTAACGAAAAAAAAAAGTTAATCCTAATAATAATGAAAAGAGTCCGTACTTACCTTAAATTTGGAAAATAAAAAAAAGTTAAATAAATAACAACAAAAAGTTTTTATTCCACCTCGTTTCGAGTAAAAACAGTCAAACATCATCCAAGAATAGAAAGATTATCGTCTCAACCGCCAGCTCACAATTCAAGTGCCACTTATTTCACTAGAAAAAAAAACTTACCGACATCGTCGTGTTCCATGTCCGACACGTCATGGGCAACCTCGTCTTCCTCAGGAGCACTTTCGTATCTCTCCTTCAGGACAGTCCGCGGTACTGCAAAACAAAAAACAACTCTATAATCTCGCTAACAAGCACCATTTTCCGGCACCACCGACTCGAGTGTTCTACTTAATACAGTGGCTCATTAAGGCGAAGATTCTGGGGGATGTTAATTTTAGATTTAGGGTGCTTCGGCTTAAGGGTATTTTTAAAGCTCAAGTGAGCAGACGCTTTATGACAAAGAAGCCATTTTGGTGCTACGTGGCTTGTTATTTGATAAACATTTTTTGTTTCTCAAGCACTTTTAGAATATATTTTTTTACATTTTGTCGCTGTTTCAGGATTTTATTATGCGTAGATTATTTCAATACCTGTGTTTTGCTTTTTTTAGTTCAACAATCGCTCAAATTCGTTTTTTACAAATAAAATTTAGTCATTAGACTTTCTGACATGTATGTTTTGTTGGAACACAATACGTGTGTCTGACAAAGAATCGTCGAAACCAATTTAACTTTGACTTTTTTTATCGACACGAATGTTCTATTGAGGTGATATGGAAGCGCATTTCATTTGATCTACCTCAAAGGGCTCAAAGGGTTACTCGCCTCTGCTAGTGTTAATTTTTCGAAATATCCTGCTTTAAGGTTTTTCAATATCTGGCCTTTTATGATACTGAACCGGCAAACAAGCATACCCACGCGCGTTGCTGACATAAGCTTTTGCTCTTATACTTTTAACTAACTCTATAACCGCCCGAGTCAGCTTAATCCGACAAATATTTACGAACCTATTTTAGCTGAGTCGCAATATCCTCATTTCTTCGCAACATATACCTATACGACTAAAATTGGCAAAGATCGACAGCATATTTCAGAACCTGGATTGTGTAATATGCTGGGGATACGACAACAGAAAAAATCCGGGCGGTGAAAAGTTAAAAATGAAACAATGCTCTACTAGAATAGACAAAGGTATTAGAATAGACGCCATTCTATTGAATTCTGGGCGAAATCCTACCACAAGTCTTAAATATTGTTCTTGAAATATTTAGTTAGTTGTTTTATAACTTTTACAAGCTAAGTGAGTAGGTATTTCCGTTGTGACGAAGTTGTTTCGCTAAGCCCGGTTATTAGTTTAGGAGTATACTTTGAATTTTGAGCTTTACTTAATCACTCTGATAAACTTCAATTGGGTATTATATTTTGTGATTCCGTTTAACCTCCATATCTTTTGTTTTCTGATTAAATATAATAATGGTTAAGTGTTTGTATTTATGTCGATTGTTACCAGTAAAATTTAATTTTTTTTAAATAAATCCTCTAATGTACAAAAACGCATGTTTCACATGACTTAATACAAAGATAAAATTGAAAAGTGTCAATTCGGACACTGTGTCCGAATATAATGTGTCCGAAACGTCAGCGAGCTAGGTGAGTGTACCTTTAGACGCAGTCTCTTTAAGCCAACTCTAGGTGTTAAAAGGAAGTCTGCGAGACTCATAAAATGTAAAATACTAATAAACATACAAAAACTAAAATTTATCAGATTATATCACTTTAGCTTCACAAAAATTCGTTTAAATTTCCAAAAAAGACCAAATATGGCTTTTATGGAAATATAAAATGATACTCAGCCTTACATTGATTAAACTTCTAAACTGAGTGGTGGATTATAATTTTATTGGTCGGGATACGGAGCCATATAATTTTATGTCATTCGATAAACTATCTAGAAGAAATGTCTTGGTAGGTAAATTGGTGGAGCAGCCACTCATATTACGAATAGTCGTGAGGTCAAATCTCGCCTGAAGTAACCATTTTGTTTTGATGTTACCTTATTTTATTAAAACTGGTTTTGAACATTATTACCATTCTCAATATTTGTTGCAGTTTTAAAGATTCATTTGAAAAATTATAGGTACATCTTTAAGTTAATTGGTTCTCCTTCAAAGAGTGAAACTAATCTACAAACTTGAAATTATATGTGTCTGCTAGATACTAGACTAGGTTAGTTCTATCTAAACTGTCTAAACCTAAAAGTTACCTATTCACTTACACCTAGTCTCAATACGGGAATTGGACTGATGTTGGACAATTTAAAGTGCTTTACAATTAAGTGAACTTGAATAAAGAAATTTCTACTTTAGTTTTGACTTTGACTATGATCAAAGAAAACTGACTCCAATGCACCACCCTAATGGATCGCCGAGGGAAGCAATTATAATTCTCTATCGGTTTGTAAACAACCGAACGACACTAAAATTGAAAGAGGGGTAGGGAAAAATATTTGGCTCGCGAGAGATATCCCCAAATAAATTATTTTCGGCATCGACTGACGACGGGATCCAAAGAAAACAAAATAATAAAAAAACAAGGGCGAAACTTTTTGACTGATTGGCGAAGGATACCACCAATAGGAAGCGGCAATGAAAACTGGTTGCCTTCCCTCAGATCTTAGGGAAAGTCGGCAAGAGCGAGTCACTCCTTTTTGTTTAGCTCGCGATCCCTTTCAAATGAGGTTACATTGATTTTTTGAAACCACTGGCGAAACAAAAGAATGTTTTCTACAGAGATTCGCTGTGAAAGCATACTGGTGACTCATCAAGTCACTCTCCACTTCGCGAAATGATTAGTTGAACGCGTCAACTTTTTCTAGATTGTGATTAAATAACACGAATTGGATTTTTTTAAAGAATAAATTAAACAGATTACTGTACAGTTCTTTAAAGTATAAACCATTAATTGGCAAAATCGGTTCAGCAGTGAACTTAAACATGAATAAACAAAAAGTAGAAAACGAAACAAGCCTGGTAGTTGATCAGCCTTATCATGTATATCGATTTCCACAAATACCTACGGTGCAAGAAGCTCCACTAAGCGGAATCGTAATTAACAAGTCCACATTAAACGCTGTTAATAGAAATACTGGAATAAGTCCACAAATACAGTCTCACAGATATTCATTATTTGTATCAGGTTTTCCGCCTACGGATCTCCAAAGCAAAAGAACTCTTAATGAAATTCGTTCCCCCAGGCATGTTTACTTACAAATCATTTAATATCTAGTCGTAGCTGTATCGTTGGACAAAATTGAGATTCAGTGTAATGTCGCCAGTTTGTCATAAATATTAATGGTGAAGGTTCGAAATAGGTAATTTGGACGAACGACTCGTAAAAATATCTTAGAAGATACCGGGAGATGTTATAAATTGTTTAACGAATAGTTTTAGAGTAACGCAAAAAGATCGGCAGAGATATTTTATTATCCCTGGTGAGGTAAACCATTACAAACGTTCAGACAACATTAGAATAAAAAGATTACTACTACGTTTTATTTGTTTTAGTTTCTGATATTTTGACCAAATTTATTTTAAGTAGCATAGTGTGCTATTAGCACGCAATGTACCTGAATACTCTTTCATCGTGTCGGCGCGAGACCGCTGCGAGCTGGTACCTGGCTACGCAGTAATTTTATACTGTGTTTGGTACAGTATTAGACACATTAAGTGCTATATCTCCAAGTAGGTACACTGCTATTGTAGTATAGAGTAAAAGAGTACGCGCCGTATTGAAAGTGTGAGAGAAAAAAAAATTGAATTAAGTAGTAATTTTTATACTTTTCTTCGCTTTTCTCCTCCACCTACAAATAAAGACTACGCAAAGACAGAAGCACATAGGATCTTAAGGCGACGCACCGCTAAACAATTAATCTAATACGGAGCGTTTGTGCCCCGTACCATAAAGACGCGTCCTCACTCAGAGCATTCGCGTGTAATGAGCATTCGGCGTCGGCTATTCGAGTGGTGTGGACGTTGAGCCGAGCGTTACAAAGTTAACACGCGAGCACGAACTTCGCCGGTGTGGGTGGACGTCGCAACGCTGTTCGCGGATATGGCTCGCATTCGAATGTTCACGCAAACAAAACGCTCGAAAGCGAGTACTCAGATAATGAAAATGAATGAGTATGTATGTAGGAATATTACTGGCCACTTGTAAGCAAGGAACAGTTCCTTGATCGTGACCTTCTTGGTCTATCGTATTATCGTGTTTTTGTCAATGTAAATTTTTATAACAAAAAATATTATAATAATGACATTTAGTATTCGAATGCTCCAAGCTCAGATGTTCGACTCGAACGTTCATAGTTTTGCACGAAAGTGAATTTTTAGTTCGCTAGGCAGAATTCGTTGCTCGCTGGCGATTAGTCGTTTACAAATGCTCGGGTAAGAATGCTCTCAGTGAAGACGCTCCTTTAGGTTGCCCCAATACAATATTATTTTAGTTTTAAAACAGTGGTCTTTTAGTTATACAATATATGTTAAAATAGACATTTAATTATTAACTACCCTAAATCCTTAGTCGTGGCGTGATTCGGAAGGCTTATTAAGGCGACATTTACAACATTTACAAAACATATAAAAGTGATATTTGATGACATGATTTTTCATTTAATTGACTTCATTTTGCTAGATGCAGAAACACGATTTGTCAACTTTTATAACAGAGAAAAAAATATCAAAGTAACCTCTTTTAAAACATAGATTTGCATTTTACAGGCAAACCAGACCGATTTAAGCATCTAAACTTTCTTAGTAGATTAGTCTTAACACACTTCAATATGCTAGTTCATTTTTTTTTAAATGATTTGTAGTTTTAATTTGAAGGAAAAAACAGTTTTTTATAAGGCAAAATTAATATATCAAAATTGCTCTGAAAATAATATATTGAAATAATATCAATATTTACCTTTTCAACTTGGGTAAATTACATGGCAAAAATAAGACGCATCTGAAATTTTATGAGAATCAGCTATATAAACTATGTCCCATGTAAACTTTCTTTATATTGATAAAAGTATAAAAAATATAGGTATCTATTATTACATTTCGACAAAACAACGGCAAGTTCGGAGCATTTTACTACATTCTATCATTGAGAGAGTCTATAAAACTTATTATGTAACTTGCAATAAAAACCATGTTCAAGAGACGTAAAAATATATGCCCTTGACGAAGAAAACGTAAAAGTTGTGTACAAATTTACGATCCAGAAACTGGAATAATAAGTTCTCACAGAGTCAGCAACCGACTGTGTAAACAAATTTTGAGTAGAGCAAATAAGTAAATAAAAGCCTATGTAGTGTCCCACTGCTGGGCAAAAGCCTCCTCGCAACAATCGAGTCATCGCTACAATTGATGGGTATTGGCTTAATCACTACGCTACAACGAGATTAGTAGTATTTACAAAAAAAACAATAAATAAATAATATAAATATTTTAATTATTTTTGAATTTTGCATTTGCAATTGTCAAATATGGTACTTACCTACATGATAAAATTTTTACTAGAAAAATCAACCAGCCTCAGAAAGCTCGAGTGGGAATCGAACCCACGACCTTTGGATAACCGATCCAATGCTCTGACCGCTGAGCTACCGAGGCCCCGGTAGCTCAGTAAAAGTAAAAATTATATAAATAGTGATGAGTTGGTGATCCTTATCATCATCATCATCATCAGCTATTTTTATGTCCCCACTGCTGGGGCACGAGCCTTCCCTATGGATGAATAGGGAGAACGGACCATAAACCACCACGCGGGCCCACTGCGGGTTGGTGGTTGTTAATGACTGCTAATGCAGCCGGGACCAACGGTTTTACGTGCCTTCCGAAGCACGGGGGAGCTCGAGAAGATAAATTTTTTGGTCACCCATCCGATGACCGGCCTTTTCGAAAGTTACTTAACCTCAGCACTCGCAGACCGGGGCGCAGTCGATCTTTATCCTGACTTAGTAAAGAGGTAGTTAAGTAAAATAGGTTGAAAATTTAAGGTGGCTTAGTGAAGCCAGTGTAAGTTTTGAACTTACTTATTACATAAGGCAGTTAAATGTAGTAAAAGGATATGTGATAGGTTTATCTTTAATTATTTATGAGTATCTAGGTTTAGTTATAATATAAGTACATATATCCAAATATATGTATATATTTCTTATTTATTAGTGAGAGTCTGGAAACGAACGTCACCAAGAATACCAGCGCCGGTGCCGTTGCGATGTGACTTTCTCACACCGTAGCGGCATATGCTGAGGTATGATTGGCCTGATTGGCTCGTCACACTGTTGTGTTTGTTAGTTATTTTTTTGTTTTTGTATTTCATGTCTTTTTTTATTATTTTCTCTATTTTTAATCATATGTGAGAATCAATTCCCCGTGTGGTGCCGGGGATAAAGAATTGCACCACCCCATCTCTTCCCGTGGGTGTCGTAAAAGCCGACTAAGGGAATATTCCAGAGGATGGGCAACAGCATCTCTCTGAGGTACCTAACCCTCAACCTACTATTTTTAAAATTAATTTAGAAGAAATAAAAGAAATAAAAGACACAAGAACCACAAGAAAGTATAAAACAAATAAAATAGATTGGAATAAATTTAAAGAAGAATGTAAAATAGAATATGAGAAAAATAAAATTAACTCAGAAGAGATAAATAAAATTAACGAAATAAATGAATTAGAAATTAAAGTA
This sequence comes from Eudonia lacustrata, assembly GCA_947562085.1. Classification (NCBI taxonomy): domain Eukaryota; kingdom Metazoa; phylum Arthropoda; class Insecta; order Lepidoptera; family Crambidae; genus Eudonia; species Eudonia lacustrata. The sequence continues at coordinate 7,175,936 of OX387342.1, forward strand.
GGGAAATATATAGAAAGTATAGAAGAAACATGTAATAGAATGGTAAAAAAAGAAAAAAGCGAAAAAGACAATAAAAATTGCGTGGTGGTCCGAGGAGCTAGAAAGTATGAAGAAAGAAAAGAACAGAATGAAAAGGAAGATTAAATGGGCGGCGCCAAACCGTCTGGCAGGCGTCGTTGAGCAGTATGTAAAGACAAAAGAGAAGTATCAAGAGGAAATGGAAAAAGCCAGGATCGAAAGTTGGAAGGACTTCTGTAAGAAACAAGACAGGGAAACAATGTGGGAGGGCATCTATAGAGTAATAGGCAGAACCAAAAAGGCATACGAAGACCTGCCGATAGCTAGGGATGGCAAAAACACCAGCCCAACGGAGTCGGTGCGCATAATGGCTGAGAGCTTTTACCCGGAGGATACCGAAGTGGGGGAGAACGAGGAGCACAGAGAAGTGAGAAGAAGGGCAGCCGAAGCGAATGATTGAAGCAAAGATGATCTTTGCGACCCTCCATTCGCGGAGGCTGAACTTCTTCAAGCGGTGAACTCGTTCAACCCCAAAAAGGCCCCGGGTAATGATGGCTTCACAGCCGATATATGCGCAGCAGCCATTAAAACCGACTCCAATTTATCCCTAGCCATCTTCAATAAATGCCTAGAGCTCTCCCACTTCCCAAAGCCCTGGAAAATAGCAACAATTATTCTACTTAGAAAACCTAACAAAGAAGACTATACGCACCCCAAATCATATAGACCAATAGGGCTCCTGGCAATTTTAGGTAAAATTTTAGAAAAACTGCTCATTAAACGAATTAGATGGCATGTGCTGCCCAAACTGAACCCCTGCCAATATGGCTTTGTGCCACAGCGCAGTACCGAGGACTCCCTCTATGATATGACCCAGCGGATCAGACAGAATCTCACTGAAGGGAAGATTATGGTTCTGATCTCGCTGGACATAGAGGGGGCCTTCGATAATGCGTGGTGGCCCCAAATAAAATGTCAGTTGAAAGAGAAAGAGTGTCCAGCAAATCTGCGAAGGCTTGTGGACAGCTACCTGGAAGACAGGAAGGTGACGGTGAAGTATGCGGGGGAGCAGTACAGTAAAAATACCAACAAGGGCTGCGTCCAAGGATCAATTGGCAGGCCCTTGTTTTGAAACTTAATTTTAGACCCCCTGCTCAACGAACTCACCGTCGCCAATGCATACTGTCAGGCCTTCGTGGATGATGTTGTTTTAATAATAGAGGGCAGCACAGCCGGTGAAATTTCTGCTAGGGCTAATTCCATTCTCTCCCGTATCCAGAAGTGGGGCGAGTCGAACAGACTCAACTTCGCGCCACACAAGACAAAGGCAATGGTTATTACCAAAAAGTTGAAGTTCGACACGCCCCGTCTGGAGATGGGAGGTACGGAAATCGAGATAGTCGAGGAGATAAAGATTTTAGGTGTCATTTTCGACAACAAACTCCTGTTATTAAACAGATACAATATATATGTAATAAATCAATAGGAATTTATAAGGGAGTTTGCAGAGCGGCGAGGGCTTCGTGGGGACTGCACCCGGAGATCATCAAAACGATCTATAAAGCTGTTATCGAACCCGTGATCTTGTACGCAGCAAGCGTCTGGTCCAAGGAGGCGAAGAAGGCAGTCTCCCGAAAAGCCCTCGATGTTGTATTGAGAGGTTTCGCGCAGAAAATTACAAAAAGCAATAGGACGGTTTCCCTAAACGCTGCTCTAATACTGTCGGGGCTGCTTCCGCTGGATCTTCGGATCCAAGAAGCTTCCCGGCTTTTTGAGGCAAAGCGCGGGAAACCCCAGGCAGTATTGAGTGGCAGGAGGGTCGAGCAATGCGCACCATTCACAGAGAACACCCACCCCAGTAGGATGCTAAATTCTAAATTTACCCTTTTGGAAAACGCGGAAGAAGATAGCGAGCTGGCAGAAGACTTGATCAAGATCTACACTGATGGCAGCAAGCTGGAGGGGAAAGTCGGAGCCGCCCTGACCTGTTGGAAAGGGAAGGTCGAGATGTGTACCCGAAAATTCAGACTGGAGCCATATTGTACGGTCTTCCAAGCCGAGTTGTACGCTATCCTTCAAGCGACCGAAATTATCATTGGCAAGAAATTCAAAGAAGCGGCTATTCTGAGCGACTCGAGGTCGGCTCTCCAGACGCTGATGGATCCAGACTCCTCGCACCCAATCACGAAGGCGGTACAGGGTAACCTGGAATTCCTGAGAGACAACCACCAACTAGTCTCTCTTTACTGGATACGGGCCCACGTCGGAGTGGGAGGGAACGAGAGAGCGGATGAACTAGCGAAGGAGGCCGCCCTCAAACTGAAGACCAGAGCGGACTATGACTGCTGCCCCATCTCGTATGTTAAACGTCATTTACGGGCGGAAACAATCGAGCAGTGGGACAGCAGGTATAGGACGGAAGCCACAGCCGCGACCAACAAGGTCTTCTTCCCAAATGGGGTGGACGCATATAACACTGTGAGGAAGATGTCCATCGACCGAACCGCGTCGCAGGTCTTGACGGGCCATGGGGTATTCTGTGCATACCTGCACAGGTTTAAGTGCAGGGACAGCCCCTCATGTGCCTGTGACCCGACGGCGGACGAGGACATCTTCCATATATTACTTGACTGCCCAATACATATACACGATAGGTACACTCTGCAACAGAAAATCGACACAAAACTGAGTAAAGACACCCTAAAGAAGATAATGAGCAATAAGAAAGAAAGGAAGTTGTTAATGGAGTTTGCCAGAAAAATTGTAAATATAGTAACCAAAAGAAATAAGGACGACTAATAGTTAAGTGTTATTCAATGTAATTAAATTTTATTAAAACTTTGTGTCGTCAAACTTATCATGGCAAAGCAGGACCACAAAAGTGGCAGGAATGTATTGGGGAAATTAATAAGAATTGTAATAAACATAAAGTAAGATGAGAAAAGAAAGAAGTAAAAAATATGAATATAACAAAGAAAATAATGTAAACAATAAATATAAGAAAACATAAGAAATGTACTAGTAATAAGAAATAAGTATTAGTATAAGAAAAAATGTAAACATTAATAAAGAAGAAAATTGTAATAGAAATAAGACTGATATTGTTGAAAGAAAAGAAAAGAAAAGAAAAGATAAAAGAAAAGAAATAACAAAAAGAAATAGTAGTAGAGCACTTATAGCTCCAATTTATTTAAACCCCCAATAGAAAAAAAAGAAAAGAACAAAAAAGATAAAAAAAGTCCTGCGAAAATAGCGGGGAGTAGCTGCTAAAAAAAAAAAAAAAAAAACCCTCAACCTACTGCGATCGTCAACCCGCCTGCCAAGCGTGGCGATTACGGCAAATACCCCTCATATCCTTGAGGGAGGCCTTTGTCCAGCAGTGGACGTCTTTTGGCTGAGATGATGATGATGATGTGAGAATCAATATATGTATTTTCTTTCTTTCTTTCTTAATTCAATCCAATTCTTTATTTTCATTGTGATTGAAGATAGCATGGTTAAGTGTAGCAGGTAGCAAATTGGAGATGGTTTATATTATAGGATCACCTAGGACCATAAGGCCTATAGTAAAAATATATGAGAAAGTTGAGTGATTTTTTTTTAAATTCTTTATAGGCAAGTATTTGACCGCGATCTCGCCGGATGGTAAGCGATGATGCGGCCTAGGATGTAGCATACTTGCCTAGATAATGCCTGTTCACCCTTGCCTTGAAAATGTCCAGGTTGTACGTGTCAGGAAACAGATCCGCAGGAAGGGAGTTCCACTTCTTAATGTCCGCATCAAAAAGTGCAAGCGCTTTGTGCGTATAGGCGGTATGTTGACAGCATAAGGGTGTGATCTCAGTCCGCGGCTAGTTCCCCGAAGATGAAAAGGAGAAGGTGGTATCAGTTCGTGTAATTCCATCGCACACTCCCCGAAGTGTATCCGATAAAATGCTGAAAGGCAACCTTGCGTTGATGTTCAAGACTCTGCAGCTTGGATTCGACGAGTTTAGAGGAGGTATTCCACGAAGCACACCCAAACGAAGCACACCCAGACGAAGCACACCTAAAGTATTCCACGAAGCACACCCATAGGTTGAGTCGCCAAGGACCTTCTTATACTTTGTACGTAGTACGTACGTAAGTACTTTGTAATTCCTAATACTTGAGAGACAGTTTTGTGCGTAAGACGAGAGGAGTTTGTGTTATATAATTTTGTCTGTGGCCATTTATAACTATCATCATTAGCGGGTAGACCAATTAAAACCGGTCAGTGAACCTGGCTCCCAACCCACTGTTTCAAATCTCACGAGGGCTTAATGTTTGAACAAACAACACAAATATTTGTGCTTAAACATGATGTTTACATACCTACATATTTATTTACCTGTTATCTGACAACCATAATATTAGTTCTAAGTTCTGCTGTGTTTAATATTAAATAGACTAGAAATAGATAAATGTTTAATAAATCTTTAATGAAATTTCACCTTTATTAGTATTTCTGTATATGCAAAATAATATCTATATCAAATCTTTTATTTTAAGATTTTATGCTATTCATATAGGTAATAATTTCGCGTAATAATTTCACATTCGCCAAACGTTTACAAAGTCATTAAAATCTTATTGACGTTTTTAACGTATTGTCAAATAAAGGGTAACTTAAAAATTTATAACTTGTGTGTTGTATTTTATAGTAGTTGGTATCGTGCTAAATTTTTAATTACATTATTTATGTTTATTTTTATTAATGTTGTATACACCTGTAAAAACAGTTCAATCAAAAATTTTTTTTTGCATTTGATAGCCCAGTTTTTGTGGAAGGCTATTTAACATCACACTATAGCAAAAAAAGGTTGATGATTTTTTTTAAATAAATAAAATACTTTTAAAAATATCTTACCGCACGTGTACACCACTTTGAGGTACGTCCGACTGCCCGTCCGGCACGGCTTGCCGAACATGTTGCTGTCAGCTGAGAGCACGCAGCGCCTTTTGCCGTGGCACTCTCGCATCGACGTCTCCGTGGCGTACGGCTCAAGGCAGGCTGCACAGAAAGGAACAATTATAAGTAGGTATCTTTATAATTTATTTTTTCGCATTCACAATGCTATATATAGTTACATAGTTTAAGTAGTTAGTTTTGCTATTGTTAAAATTTATTAGAAGTTGAATTAAGTATACATAGCTTTTATATTTCTATTCACGTTATCCAATGCCAAATCTCACACACATCCGTGCGCGCAATGTGCATAAAAAAGGAGTAGGGACAATAAAGATTTTTCTTTACGTATCTGTATATAGGTATACTAGTGGCTCGCTCGCGACTTCGTCCGCTTATGAACACCCGTATCCCACGATGGACCCTATTCCAGCGCCACCTACCGGGTCCAATTGTAAATCTATACCATTCTCGAATGCACTTGAACACCCAAAAAATTTCATCAAAATCGGTCCAGCCGTTTAGGAGTTCAATTACAAACACATGCACAGAAGATTTATTTAAATAAAGATTAGCAATTTCCCTAGTGCTAGATATTCTCAGAATCCAGTCCTTGGTTCAATTGCCAGGTCGGGGTGTGTTTCGTATTTTTCGATGCATTTTGGGGTTTGTGATCACCCTCTCAACGCCTAACCGATCATATATGATCAGTGAAAAACATTCCGTCAACGCCCGAGCGATGAGGGTCTGAGGGCCCCTCAGGAGCCCTGAGGGCCCCTCAGATGCCCCCCGCACTATATATACTATATATATATATATCATATATGATCGCTCGGGCGTTGACGGAATGTTTTCACTGATCATATATGATCGGTTGGGCGTTGAGGGGTTTAACCCTAAGCTTCAAAAATCAAATCAAAAATTGTTTATTATTACTTTTCAAGCAGTTGTATACAACAGTTGTCCGAGCCCCCTTTTAAGCTTGTAATTGATTCGATTAGATTCCGCTCTTTCTTAAATATAATACAGATATATCTAATTGACTTTTTTTAAACAATTTTAAGTAGGTAATTAATTTTAAGTTTCACTACAATATTTTTAGTTATATGTAATGTTTTAAGCGGTTACCAATCAGTTTTATGATCATTTAAGTTTGACTTCAATTTATAGTTAAAAACAATATTTTAAGAGAATCAATTTTACAATCATTTACGAATTTTAGTTATAAACAATATCCCAAGAATGTATCAAACATATTGATAATTAATTTTTAATTTTAAGTTTCACTTAGCCGCTTTTATTAGTTCATCGTGTTATTCCATGATATGTATGATATAAGTATGCATGTGTGTGTGTATTTACGTGTGAATGTTTGTATATGTGTATGAAAATGAATATAATATAATATGCGTCTAAGTATATTATTATTGTGCTTAAATCCAATAAAAATAGCGATAACTTGATTTCAATGATATAGGCCTTGACCTATCAGCGGGGCAATTATTATATAGGCTATTTATATACTTTATCCAGGTACTTTACTGCCAACTAGATGGTGATTACCGGTGATTAATTACCCTAATAGCTCTTTCTATCGTCATGCACTAAATCTATTTAGTGCAACTGCTGTTTGTGTTCATGGCTTGTTCTAGTTATCACCTATCAAGCTTAAATAAATTTTAAGTAAGTACAGTCGCCCACAAATCACATTATACAAAACTGACAAATTTTTTGTAGAAAAATTTCAACCTTTTTTAGAATAGAATAGAATATATTTATTTTGCGTATGACCAGGGTACATGGGGAGATGTTATAATATTGTTAGGCTTATCCTAGCTAACTATGGTTTCATGCAAAAGTAAATTAAGAAGTATAAAAATTTAAAAACAATAACATCATAAAATTACAAACAAAATAAACATCAATCAAAATTCATTTAAGGCTGTATGGTGTAGTTCCTCTGCCTTTTTTTGAACAACTGTGTCAATTAAATAAAATTGATTAAAATTCTGTCTTGTCCATGGCGGAAAACTTCTTTCAAGGCTAAAGAGTTTTAGAAGTAATATCGAGCCGTAGACCGTAGAACAATAAATTGAACAATTATATACCTTTATCAAATGTCAATAAATTGCTTAAAATATTAATGCCAAATGAAGAATCAAGTTATAAATACAATTAAAATTTACTACAGTCCTTATACAATTTAAAATTAGAAAATAATATGTCAAGTACAAAACATTATAACAACGATTAACACTCAATCACAATTCACGAATGCAATGCAAGTTTAAGGCTTATACAAAAAAGTTTAAAGTCTATAATGGGAGTTTTACAGTTTTGGTAGTCCGACGTGCAGGCGTGTGTCCGAAATGCTGCTATCCAAGTTTAATTAAATAAAAACCAATTGTACGTACCTACACCTACCCTTGTTTAACTGAATAAAAAAAACAAAACGGCATCGTTTATTTACTTTGATTCGCGCAAAGCCGTCAACTAACTGAAATTAAGCGAGAGGACCAAAATCAAATTTACCCTATAAACAGTTCTCAATGGGCTGTTTTGCATATCAAAACGAAATTAGCGTCGCCACCCGGGACCGCGTTAATTCACCGGAGTGAATGGACTACAATTTTGTCAACACCCTTTGTATGGACTGATGGCAATGATTGAATGAGCGCGCGAATCAGACATACGAGGCTGTGGATACATTCGGAGTTCTTTTATGACTTTCAATCAAACGGTGGAAATCGTAAATGGATTTTTGGATTTGCGTTCTGACAAGCTGTTCGAAAGTTATATGTTGGTTATGTATTCAGTTTTATTGACGTCATTGGCAGACTATAAACGTCCCACAGCTGGGCTCAGGATGAGATGACTTGCTGACGATTCGGACACAAAATATTCGGACACTTTGTCCGAATTCACATTTTATAGCGCCTTTATATTGGGTGACGTCATGCGCATAAGCCAGCAGCATTGATCATAAATCTAAGTATGCAGAGGTTAATGAACCACTATTGCTGCGACTTGTTTATTCTGATGATGTGACGCCACATAAATATTTAATTAAAAATCGCATGACAAATTAAAGCTAATTTATGTCTAAGTAACTCTGCATACAGGATCTAGTTCGGATACACTTTAGGACTTTTCAATATGACCACACCTATCTGATACACATTGTATAGTTACTGTCTTATTGCTGGGCAAACAAATCCATGATTGAAATTAAGTTATTGGACAATAGATGGGTGTACCTATTGGCTGGAACGCTTCGCTTGCTAAATACGGGTTGTTGTAATTTAATGTAAAGAAATTAATGTAAAGAAATCATTAGAAGTTTTTTATCTGACTGTACAAAGCAGCTATTTTTATTGATGTCCGAATCATCAGTGAAAAATATAATAAAATTAAAAAGTGTTAATTCGGACACTGTGTCCGAAACCTCAGCGAGCCGAGCTATGCATCGAATAATCCAAAACACAGTTTATCTAAGTTTATTTTATAAACCAAGGACTTCCGGATATCAAGCCAAGCGCTTTTCCACACGACCACTGGGGCGTGCAAACCGCTGATGGTACCAATTAAATGAATAGAAATAATTTTATTAAAAAAAAGACAACAATATGTTCTTTCCACAAATCATTTACTGTATATGCAATTAGAATGTGGAATAAACTGTCTGACAGCATTCGTGAGACTTCATCGATAGAATCTTTAAGCACAAGCTAAAAGAGCACTACCTGTCAAACTTAATGGTAATGGTAATTAACGGTAAATTAGTGAAATCGATAGTTAGGTACATAATTCGTGTTAGTTATAATAATTATTAAATTATAATAATTAGCTTGGGATAGAGAAGAATGGAAAAGGCTACACCGTCAAGAGCGTGACTCTTAAATTGACGAAGAATGATGTGTATTATGTGCGGTCTGCGAGACTCAGGTGCGATCGAGTATGGAGCATTGTTCCCATCCCCATGGAGTAGTCCCATGACGGCTCCGCTAAATACCTCCTCGATGCACTTGATAGACTGCAAAGGCGAGCGGTACGCATTATTGGAAATGCTGAGGTTACAGCCTCTCTTGAGTCTCTCAGTGTCATCTACCGGAATTACTACGGAGAATGTTCTGAAGAACTTTTTGATCTAATCCCGCTCTCTCCTTTCCTCTCCCGGACTACACGTGCTGGTCTTAGGAACCACCATCATACTGTACAGACAATCAGTACTCGTACCAAAAAAATTAGCAAGTCTTTCCTCTGTAAGATCATTCGGCGTTGGAATTCTTTGCTGGCGCATGTTTTTCCTAGTTCCTATAGTCCCGGGTCTTATAAGCGGGGCGTGAAAGGGCATTTATGCAGGCCGTCATGAATGGGTGCGCTTGTTACCGTGCTTGTAAGGAGCGCTCTCATTACCTTGGACTGCATCGGCTGCTTACCATCAGCCAGGATGTGGTCACTATGACGTATCAATATAAAAAAAAATATGTGTGTTTAAATTTCCATTTGATAGGTCTTAGGCAATTTTTATAAATTATGTATATTACTGCTATGCTATTTAAACGAGACTAATCGCAGACTTGCCTTCTACACCACAGCTTGGGTTGGCCGGAAGAGATCATCTAGAGATAAACTCACATTTGTATAATATAATTATAATGTCCTGTATAACGTGTATTTCAATGTTATATGATTTTGTGAAATAAAGGATTAATTAAATTAATTTTGATTCCATTATTATTATATTGAAAGCTTATAAAATTGTTTTCGTATTAATTACCTACCACAGCTTTTGGGTGAGTCGACCGGATTAATCCTATCAATTGCTAGTATTAACTTTATCCGAATCATATTAAAATTAAAGGTTCCAATATGAAGTGTGGCGTGTGTGACTGAACTTTTTAACACGATTAAAAAAACAGTGTTATCTATATAATTATATATTTTATGAATGCTCGTTTAATTAGTTAAATAATTAAGGAAAGGTATCAAAATGTTAATGATAATAATGATTTAATAAAAAACAACAAACTCGATTTTGTTTTGTGCAAAATAAAATCGTTTGAAGACCCTAAGCTTGTCTTGCGAAATTTCTTTATTTAGCATTTTTTGTAATGCCACAACGGGGAAGCAACTACAACCCTGGTTCAATTCCCAGCGGGAAATACAATTTAGTCAGTTTGGTAACAACACTTTAAACGGTACTCGCAAGTCTAATAGAAGTTACTTATACCCTTAAACATTTTTGGCTTACACTGTAGGATCTGTTTAATAGAGTTGTTTGTTAAAAGCAATGGAAGGCAATTACTAAACTGAATGGTAAAATTTATTGTAAATCTATAATTGAAATGGGAATACCCGCGTATCTATGGACTCCCGTACTGTAAACAGATAAAAACAGCTACCTACCTTGAAGCACTTGCAATTATTATAAAATATTATAAACGCGAAAGTTTGTACGTATGGATGGATGTTTGTTACTCTTTCACGAAAAAAACTACTAAATGGATTGGGTGAAATTTGGCATACAAATAGTTAGATAGATAGATTTATGGGAGAGTCTTATAAATAAAGTTTTAAATTAATTAGTTTACTAACAATCTTTATGTATTGTACTACTAACTGATATGGATTAAGTTATCTGAAATAAATGGTTTTATTTATTATTTTATTATTATTATTATTATTATAGTTTATAACTTGGATTAACACATAGGATACTTTTTATCTGGATATTCCCACGGGAACGGGAACCACGCGGGTGAAACCGCGAGCGGCCGCTAGTATTTAATACATTGACTCTTGAGATATTTTATTTAAAGCTATCCTATCCTAAACCTATCTGGTATTAGAAGGAGCTCGATGGCTCAGTGGTCGACGCAGCCGATTTGCGATTTCTAAGGTTAAGGTTAAGTAACTTTCGCAAAGGCCGGTCATTGGATGGGTGTACAAAAGTTTTTCATCTCGAGCGCCGTTGCTCCAGGCTGCATTAGCAGTCGTTATCAACGACCAACCCGTACTGGGCCTGCGTGGTGGTTTATGACTCGTTCTCCTGATCCATCAATAGGGAAGGCTTGTGCCTCAGCAGTAGGGACATAAAATGAGCTGATGAAGTTGATGATGATTAATACATATAAGTATATGGTGATGGATGAATCCGGCATTGCGAGAGTAGCACTTAACAGGCACGATTTCAATCCAGCGCTCTATTTACTACGCCGCCGCTAAGATCTTAAAATGAAATGAAATGAAAAATATTTATTCGGAGCATCTATGACAACTTGACTTAGTGGACATTTTAAATTTATAAAAATGCTACCGAAATGGTCACCACTCAGCTTATGGCATGACATTGACGTGCCAAGGCGCTGATATTCTGAGGAACGAGTAAGAGAGGGAGGCGCAGCTCCAGACATGAATTTAAAAATTCTACACAGTGACAGCTGTATACAATATTATTCATAACGTACAGTACAGTCAACAGCAAAAGTAGATGATGTTTAATGAATATCACTACAAATCAAAAACCGGCCAAGTGCGAGTCGGACTCGCGCACGAAGGGTTCCGTACCATTATCTATAAATACGGCAAAAAAATCATGTCTGTTGTATGAGAGCCCCACTTAAATATTTAGAGCCCCCCTTAAATACTAATTTTATTTTAATTTAATTTTTTATTTTTAAAGTGAATAATATAACTCAATATTCTGTGAACATTTCAAGCGTCTACCTGTTGCCGTTATCAATATCGAGCTAAAACGAGGAAAAAAAATCACGTTTGTTGTACGGGAGCCCCCATAAATATTTATTTTATTGTTTTTTAATATATTTTGTTGTTATAGCGGCAACAGAAATAAATCATCTGTGAAAATTTCAACTGTCTAACTATCACGGTTCATGAGATAAAGCCAGGTGACAGACAGACATACAGACAGACGGACGGACGACGGCGGAGTCTTAGTAATAGGGTCCCGTTTTACCCTTTGGGTACGGAACCCTAAAAACTGTCGTTATTGCACAAAGTGGGGCGAAAGCAGCCTTTAAAAAGTTTCATATTTTCAACTTTTCTTTTCTTTTGCATTTAGAATCTGTATGCTATTCTCTGTAGTGTCATAATAAATATATCGTACGAGTTTACTGTTTCTCTATTAAATTTCTATCGATAATAATGGCCGTAACATGATACTACTTGTGTATCTACCTATACATTGGTTCAAATGTCGATACCGGAAGTATCAATTAATGTAAGGGACAAACCACGATTTTACAGGAGAGCCAAAAAGCTTTTTTTTCGATATCTGTCTGTAACTTTTTAGCGTTTTATCCGATTTTATTAACGTACAGGACATAGTTTTTTAGTTTTATCTTCTCTTTCTTAAAATTGTTGTTAAGTTTCACAAAACTTAGTAGTTTCAAAGATAGCATGTCCCTTACATTAAAAATAAATGTTAACATGCTTTTAAGTTACTGAAATTTAATATATAAATAAAAAATAAATGATGAAAATAATGTAAGCGGCTAGAAGCTTTCGAAAAATATACGTTAATTTACTGTGAAGGATAATTTTAGTGGCGAAATTCAATGTAAGTGAATTATAATCAAATAAGTTTGCCAAAATCGTTCTAGATTGCCTAAAAATAGCTAAAGTAAGAGACATTTTTTGAACGATAGAGTAATTCTAAGTATACCAATCGATAGAGCAGAAAATTCTAAATCCTAATATATACTAAACTCATTTTGGCCAAAATGTCTCTTACGTTAATTGATACTTCTGGTATCGATGTATCAGAATAGAAGAGTATAGATTTTCCCCAGTTCATATTTACACAAAAAAGGAGACTGCCGAAAGTAGGCTTCACACAAAAACGCTCGATCAACACACATAATAGACAACACACGGACACCGAATCTCGCAACAGCTGCGCTCGGACTGTTCCGACCGGTGGTCCCGAGAATCGTGCAAGGAGTCTAACCGCCGTACAGAGACGTCAACTAAGTTTTAATGACAATTAAATGTATTTCCTTCTCTATTTAGTACTATACATAAGAAAGTGACAGCAAGAGACTTAATTGTCATTAAAACTAAATTGACGTCTCTGAGTACGGCAGTTAAGCCCGGGCTCGACCGCGAAATTAGTGAGGTCATTAATGAGCCCTTTTAACTCGCAACGATAATTGTCATGGTTAGCCTCTCCGCTAGCCTCTTTCGCAGTCGAGCCTCAACTATGAAAATTGTTGCGAGTTAAGAGGGCTCAATAATGACCAATGATCAATATTAATGTGCTCGCTCATTTCGCGGTCGAGCCCGGGCTTTAAACTTACCTCCTGGGTCTTCTTATTTTCTTATATTTGATAGTACTTACTTTCCTCCTTCATGCCCCTAGGCTGCGGACATTGTATAGAGTCGTACTCGGTTCTGCCGTACTGTGCGGAGTATATCGCAACTCTGGAGTGTGGGTTGCAACTCAGGTGAAGCACGTCGTTCTCGCAACCCACTTTGCTGCGGAACTCGTCTGTGGGAGAAAAGGCTTGTTACATTGTTGTCTACATTGATGACAACAAGCTTTGTGGGTTCAAAGAATTTGTTCCTCATAAAACATGCAGTTTACTTAATAAGATACACATAAGAATAAAATATTGTAAAACTGTAAGACACTTGGTGTACTGTCGATGTAGCGTTCCATATTATACAATGTACTTTCGCTACTGTGACCCGTCGATGGAACGTTTTCAATACAGCGACCGTCGATGTTGTGACTGTCGATTTCGTGAAATAGACTAACCCTTTTCCTTCTGGAGCAACGACAAAATAATTACATTGATTTGAAAAAAGTGTTAAAAGAAATTCCTTTTTTTCGAAATTATGTAACACAAAAAAAATTGCGATAAATTAATATTTAACTATAATCATAACTATTATATTGATGTTAAATATATTATGTTGCATCAGAACAGTATTTTCATTTTACTCATCAACATATTAACCACTCAGTTGTTCTTAAACCAGACACAATAGAAATTCAAATGTTCTATGGCACTGTGGTTACATTGGGCATCCAAGTATTCTTTTAAAGACAATTTTACAATCGCGATATTGAATGTCATATAAGGAAGCTTATAATAAGTACAAGCTGTACAAGAATTGATACTCCAATATGGAGGTTAGCGGGGACATAGATCGCAATACAATGTGTGTGCGATCAATATTCGATATTTTTATTGCGTACTAAAAGTTTCTAATCGCCGCTGTTCAGTGATATCACTGTTCTTAGACAAAGAGGACCCGGATTCGATTCCCAGCGGATAGTATATATTATTGCACTCGGTTTATTTGGTACCATAGATTGTTCTCAGTCTGCCAGGATAGGTACTAGCATCATTAGTCGGTTGTCACCAATTCAGTCACAGTAACTACATTATTAGTAGCTTTCGCGAAGTGGAGCTCGAGAAGAGGAGCTCGATTGCGCAGTAGTTAATGCGCCCGGTCTGCGATTGCTGAAGTCAAGCAACTTTCGCAAAGGCCGGTTATCGGAGGGGTGACCATTTTTTTCTTTTATATTAACGGGTAAGCACAGTGCCTTGATCTCAGCTGATGTAAAATGATGATAAGGCCAATGATGGAAGCGCACTTCACCCGGGATCCTCAACTAGTGAGGTACTGGCTATCTTATCTCTAGCTGCCGGAACACAACAGTGTTACAAACATTGATGTTAAGGCGACATATTTAGATAAGATAGTGGTAGCTAGCAAGGCGGACAAACAAGCCCTACCACCAACCAAACCGAGTACACAAACATGTAACCCCCGCTGGGAATCGAACCTGGGACCTGGGTCTAAACCGGTGGTCTTAGCCACAAAACCACAGAGGCGGTTAAACTTTATCATTTAAAGCTCTTTCGTGCTTCGGAAGGCACGTAAAGTATTGGTCCCGCTGCATTAACAGCTGTTAAAAAAATTACATTGCGGGATGATAAGAGTTTCAAGAAATTTCAGAAAAATAAAATGTGGGACTTTACGGGAATCACACGACGACTTCAAGACGATAATGGAATTGCAAAACTGATGTTTCACTGTTTTGTTTCCGCTTACACGTTCTCATGCATATTCACGAACACTTAAATGTTAATAAATTGGTTGAGCTTTAATGAATATGGATTATAAGAGACCTTGTCGGGAACACCAGATAGGAAAGAGGCGCGATGTTTACCACGAAATACAACCTTAATCTGAGAGTCCTCAAAGAAATTAAACTTCATTGAATATCTATACCTAATATTTTGTAAATTTTAACCTTGGAAAATAGTGACAAATAATTTTGTAATGTAATGTAAATTTCTCAGCAACTGAATGTTCTATGAAATTCTTTTGAGAAATAAAGTTTCTATAACCATAATAATACGTAATATTGTCTAGAATGAGGATTTTGTTTATAAGATAGAGCTATAATTGATTATTTTAACTTCACAACTTGGATGTGAACACCTATTCAAAAGTTACCTCGCTTGTAATAGTAATTTAAAAAGTTACTAGATATTATGTTTGAATATACATCATAATCATCATCATCATCATCAGCCTATACTAGTCCACTGTTGGACATAGGCCTAGCCACCGAGCACGATCCGCGGCTACTCTCAACCAGCTCTTGCCAGCCACCTTGCGAAGATCGTCGCTCCACCTAGTCTGAGGGCGTCCTACACTACGTTTGCCGATACGGCGGTCTCCACTCAAGAACTCATTTACCCTAACGGTTCTGCGGCTAATATGACTCAACACATTGGAAGCTTAACTTACAGGTCTGCATCAACCTAGCTGCAACATTTTAAATGCTAACATCATAGTAATAAACTTGAAGACTGACGTCGTTTCCAACTCGCCGTTGTCTCTAAATATGTAAAAGACTGTCATCAAAGCAATTTTGTTCTGACAGGCCAACTACAGACTGATAGTAACAACCTTTTGGCATTACAAATAAGAGAGACTTTTGAATGGTCACCCGATGTGTGATCTGTCTAACCCTTACCACAAAATAAGGACACTGCAGAATGTAAGCTAAATAAATAAACTAAATAAACTTTCCTACACTCGCACCAATAATCTAGCCCAAGAGAAGCTTCGTTATGAAACTCGTTAAATGGTTACTAGACAACGGATAAACATACTTAAAATACTTAAATACATACTTATAAACACCCAGACCCGAGACAATTTAGAAAAACAATAATTTATAAGTTGACCCGACCGGGGATCGAACCCAGGGCCTCAGAGATGGCGACACCATGAAAACCGGTGTACAAACCACTCGACCAAGGAGGTCGTCCTAACCTTAATACATATCGCGCTCGAGCAACGCACACAAAGACAACCTCTTACTGACACGGAATCTCGGACCATCTCGAACCAGTCCGGTTGCAGAGTGTGTATGTGTTTTTTTTGAGAGACTTTGCTGATTGCCACTGTGCATTTTCAGCTTCACCGGGCTTTTTTGGGGGCATCGAGAAACTTAAAGGGTTTTGCCATCTTGCATCATCTCAGCCAAAAGACGTCTACGTGCTGGACAAAGGCCTCCCCCAAGAATCTCCACAATGACCGGTTTTGTGCTTCTCACATCCAGTGGCTTCCCGTGACCTACACTAGATCGTCTCGGTCCACTTTGGAGGCCTGCCCACACTGCGTTTTCCGGTACGTGGTCGCCACTCGAGAACTGTTTCACCCCAGCGACCATTAGTCCTGCGAGAGATGTATTTTTTTGGGGAGAGATTGCTGATTGCCTCAAACGGCATTGTCAGCTTCATCGGGCTTGTTTGGAGGCAGCGAGAAACTTAAAGGGTTCCTCAAGCCGTGTGAAACGAATCACCGTCAGAGGTTTTCTAGAGGGACGGCATCACGCACTAGTGCGTGTCCCCGTTCCCTACTAGATTCTCCGAGGGGTTCGGATCGGATCTGAGTGTGTATTGCGCGGCGTTACGTATTAAACTAACTTTCTGCAAGCTCGTTATTTAGTGCCCTTACAAAGTAAATACAGCGGATAGTCAGAGCTCTCATCACGTGACGTCGGTCGGCAAAGTTCTGAATGTGGCTTAAATGGTGGTCTGTTAAACTCTGATAGTGGAAAAAGGGGTTGGGCGCGGATTACATTGTTCCGAAGTTGAGGAATTGAGGAAATATTTCGGTGGTTTTTCATTGAAACTGAATTTGGTTGTAGTAGAGGTTCGAAATAGTTCCTATGGACGGAGCATCGCTTTCAATTGGTGAAGTTGGACAATTACGACTATTGATAATATCAATTATCGAATTTAGTGCCATACCTGCTATCGACAAAGCTATACAACCAATCGTCTTTGTAGTCTAGTACTGAGACCTACAATTACAATTAATGCTGACAGAACAAGTATAATTGTTGTTATTTTAGATCTATAAATGAAAGGAAAAAAAGGTTTTTTTTCCTGCTGACCTGCTGGTCCAAAGTTAAAAAGTACATTTTCAATTCAGCTTGTATCTTACTTGTAACAATAATAGCAGAATAATAATTTTATTCTATCTTCAAC
The DNA here is from genome assembly GCA_947562085.1 of Eudonia lacustrata. Classification (NCBI taxonomy): domain Eukaryota; kingdom Metazoa; phylum Arthropoda; class Insecta; order Lepidoptera; family Crambidae; genus Eudonia; species Eudonia lacustrata. The sequence continues at coordinate 7,193,429 of OX387342.1, forward strand.
GAAAATTCTGGTAAGAAATCGTCTATGGTGTAGTTATAAATTATATTTTTTTACTGACACAAACAGTATCTTCCCAAATTGGCATAGTTCCAGTTCAACAAAGTCCTAGTAGTTGTACTAAGTCCTGTTCCAACAGATTGTCTCCAAGTACTTAGCGAACTGTAGCTTACAGAGTAGTCTTACACAGTCATATCACTTTGATAGCGTCGTTTAGATTTACAGTTTGGGGGTTAATTGTCTCGGTGGTCTAGTCGTTAGATCTCAAGCCAGATGTCACTGTATACTTTGGTACTTCCAGCTGCTGATAACTATTGCACTTGGTGTGGTAAGATTTACCATCAAATATGCTACATGAGTAATCCAAGAAGTTTTGTTTACTGATCTCCAAATTTCAGTATGAAGATGGCACTAAACGATGATGAAGCGAAGCAGGTCAAAATGCTTAGGACATATTTCTTATAGAGTGACGCTTACCGGAAGGTAAAATGTGGAAGAACAAAGGAAGATAGAGTAGGAATAATATAGTCACAAGCTCGATGCGCAATACACAATTATTTATTGTATTTTCACAAAATAAATCTATTCGAACAAAACAGTTTGTTATTTCTTTTACAAGACAAGTGACATCAATAGAAAAAACAAAACGTCCGTCATCAATACGAGGAGGTAAGACTATGTACAAGCAAAAGAGTATTTTATGCAAACTCCTTGATGCCGTCCTTAACACTTTCCCACATCAATGAGTTTCAGTCCCAGCTTGTCTCTGATCCTCTGTAGACATGGCTTCGGAACTGCCTTCGTAAGAATGTCAGCCAACTGATCTGCAGAACTTGTCTTCTTGACTTCCACTAGACCTTCTTGTACTGCTTCCCTTACAAAGAAGTGTCTGATCCTAATGTGTTTTGTCCTCTTATGGAACTCTGGATTGTGCGCAAGACGAATCGCAGCTTCATTGTCTACATGTAGGATAGGGATCTCTTCCACATGTGTCAGCTGTGTGAATATTTGCTGTAGCCATATCAGCTCACGAGCACCTTCGCTTGCTGCAACTATTTCAGCTTCGGTCGTTGAGATGCTAACTGATGCTTGACGTTGACTGAGCCAGGAAACTGCTGCTCCTCCAAAACAAGTTATCACACCAGTGGTTGATCTTCCAATTTCGGTACAACCTCCGTGGTTAGCATCACTGTATCCAACAATGCCGCTTGTTGTTGTCGAATCTCCATATTGAATCCCTAATGATAAGGTGCCTTTCAAATATCTGAAGTTTCTCTTAACTTTCAGCCAGTCACTTGCGGTCGGGTTTTCTAGGTTTCTAGAAACTACTCCCACTGCGTAGGCTATATCGGGTCGGGTGCCCGTCATCAGGTATGCCAAAGCTCCTACGGCTTCTCGATAAGGAAACCTTCCTACAGCTTTCCCATTTTCGGTACACTCTCTTTCTATAGGCGTAGTGACTGAATTGCAGTCAGACATTCCAAAACGTTCCAGTATTTTCTTTGTATAAGCTTCCTGCTTGACCAGGATGGAACCATTTTCATGTCGCTCTATTTCGAGTCCAAGGTAGTAGGACGCTTTCTTGGTCGTGATCTTCAGTGATCCGCTCAGTTCCTTTAGGAATTGATCAGCCAGTTCCTTGTCTGTAGCGGCTACGAGCCCATCATCCACGTACAGTGTAATGAGGATCTTCTTATCTCCAATCTTCGTGGTAAAAAGGCAGCTGTCTGCGGAACACTGGTTAAATCCTACAGGAATTCCAGCACCGTGGCGCTTGCTTCAACCCATAGAGGCTCCGTTGAAGTCTGCATACCCTTGAGGTGCCGTCGTTGAAGCCCTCTGGTTGCTTCATGTATATGTCCTCGTCCAGTTTTCCATTCAGAAAAGCTGTGGAAACGTCGAACTGCACACAGTATAGGTTTTCTTTGACATTGACACTGAGTAAAGCCCTTACAGTTGCCATCCGGGCCACCGGACTGTAGGTTTGTTCATAGTCAATCCCTTTTCGTTGTTTGAACCCTTTAACTACAAGACAAGCTTTATATTTGTCAATCGATCCATCTGGGTTTCGTTTGATTCTGAACACCCACTTGCACGGGAGTGCCTTCCTATCTGCAGGTAATTCACTCAATATCCATACATCATTGTCAGCTAGAGATTTCATTTCATTCATCATGGCCTTTTGCCATTCAGTGCTGTCTTCCCTCTCAATAGCTTCTTTAAATGTTTCTGGGAATTTCTCAATTCCTACGAAGCACACGTAGTCTTCAAGTTTCTTAGGAGTTTTTAGTGTAGATCTGTCTCTCAGGTGGTATCTTGGCTCTACTTCTATTTCAGGTTCCACAACTTCGAGTTGCTCTTCGCTGGCATTGACAAAATCTCCATCCTCCTCCTCGGGAATCGGTATGGTCCGAACTTGGTCTTCGGGATGAACTTGGTCTTGACTAGGTCTATCTCCCTCTAGGACATGTTCATCGTAGTTGTCATTATGACGTTCGGTAATGTTTGGAGTAGGCTCTCGCTCTTACTCGAAAATACTGGTGGTATCATCTTCATTCTGTGCTCCCTCTGAATTTATAGGGATTCTGGTTGAGAAGCGCAATTCGACTTGGGTGTCAAAAGTGATGTCTCTCGACTTCACTACTTGCTGTCCAGTCCAGATGCGATAGCCATCGTCCATTTCGTAGCCAATTAGCATGCCTTTGATCGCCTTTTTATCCATTTTCTTACGGTGTTGTTTAGGAACGTGGATGTAGCATTCACTGCCTATAATTCTCAGATGGCTTATCTTGGGTTTTCGCCGTGCCACAGCTCGTAGGGTACCTTGGTGTCCACTCTTGATGGACCTGTCCTTTTGAGCACATATGCGGCTGTATTCACCAGCTCTGCCCAGAGTGCCTTCGGCATTTCCCCTCTCGCGGCATTGTAAACCTCGCTGCTTCTACAAGGACCCTGTTCTCCCTCTCACTACAGCCATTTTGTTCAGGAGTATATAGCATGGTGAGCCTTTGCGTTACTCCACGAGCATCAAGAATTTCCTTGATATCATTGTTGACGAATTCGCCCCCATTATCGCTTAGTAGCATTTTTACTATGTGACCAGCAGCTTGAGCTTGGTTCAGCATTTGTGTGAGCTTGTCTTTAACTTCGGACTTTTGTTTCATGAAGTAAACGAAGCGGTATCCTGAATAATCATCTTTGAAGACGACGAAGTATTTATTCTTTCCGATGCTTTCAGCAAAGGGTCCGCACACGTCGGCGTGAATTATCCATATATACAGCCTTCACGTTTCAGCTTATCAGAGCTCAACTGAATGCCTAACTCGCGTTTAACCACGCGGATGACATGTTTCTTGTCTTGATGGGCGAAACGTTCATGATACAGCTGTAGCATGCTGGAGTCTTCAGTAGCATTGACTTCTGAAGTCATTTGCTGGGTTGTTGGAATGACTGTCTTCATGTCCAACTTGTATAGTCCACCTTTATGGACTCTTCTTCCAACTATCTTTGTTATGCCTTCCACTTCGAAGCGACATTCCCTATCCTATCCTATCTAGGCTATCCTTTAGTCTGTCTTGTGCTGCCAAAGTTGAGAACAAATTCTTCTTCAAGGATGGTACTAGCCAGACCTCCTGTAGCGCAATCATCCCTTTGTTTCCATTGACGTTCGATTCTACCACTACTGTTCCTTGACCTAACGCACGGATTGGGGTCCCGTCCGCTGTAGACACAGTGTGATCTGAATCAAATTCATGAATTTCGGTGAAGAAGTCTCTTCTTACAGCAATGTGGGTTGTTGCTCCATTGTCAACGAACCAATCATCTTGTTCTTCATTATTGACATTTAGGCAATCTTCCACGTTGAATGCATCCATAACCGTCATTTGGACTTGCTTGGTTTGGATTGTGCCTGGCGTGCCTTGAGTTGACTTTAGTGGTCTTCCATCTTTAATCCACTTTCTGCACTTGCGAACCCTGTGTCCCTTCTTAGAACAATATCCGCAAACCAGCTGCTCGTCCTTATTGTCCTTCGCTTGACGTCCTGCAGGCATCGTCACTAGTGCTTCCTTCGCGGAGCTCTCTTGACTATCGCCAATACGTAGGTTTCTTTCGAATGCGCATAGATGACTCGTCAAACTGTCTACGGTCTTCTCAGTCTGCTTTAGCATAAGCCAGCTTGACTTGAAGTTGAAGTATCTGTCATCTAGAGTGTCTAAGACTTTACATATCAGGAGTACTTCCGGGAGCTTTGCGCTAGGATCAATCTTAACGACTTCTACGTTTATTTCGTTCCAGAGATTCTTGATTTTGGACATATGTGTGGGGATGTCATCCTCCTTACTATGTTTCATTCCAAAAAAGTCTAAACACAAATCGTAGATGATGCTCTCTGCCTCTCCGTCGAACAGTCTATGTAACTCCTTCCAGACTTCATGTGCGGTCTTGTATCGCATCACTTTTTTAAGCGTATCTTCGGTCATGTTCGTGGTAAGCATGAGCAGAGCGCCAGATTCAGTCTTCTTATATTTGGCCAGGGCCTGTTCATAAGCGCTTTGGGTGGCGTCACCTGCAGCTTCACTTGAACTTTACTCCAAGGTAGGTTTCTGAAGTCTACCGTGAACAGCATCGCTTGCACCGTCGGATCCCTCCAAGAGTGCCGAAATGTTGTATTTCCACGTAGCCCAGTTCTCTTTACCCTTTAGCTTTGCGATCTCGATCCTAGTTGAGTATTCCATTCTCTCTTCTTTCCTCGGCGGGCACAGAACCTCTTATAGAGTGACGCTTACCGGAAGGTAAAATGTGGAAGAACAAAGGAAGATAGAGTAGGAATAATATAGTCACAAGCTCGATGCGCAATACACAATTATTTATTGTATTTTCACAAAATAAATCTATTCGAACAAAACAGTTTGTTATTTCTTTTACAAGACAAGTGACATCAATAGAAAAAACAAAACGTCCGTCATCAATACGAGGAGGTAAGACTATGTACAAGCAAAAGAGTATTTTATGCAAACTCCTTGATGCCGTCCTTAACAACATTTTGGTGCAGAAACGTACGCGCAAACGCAGATGCACACGCTCGTCCTCCCCTCCTTGATCTAGTGGAACGGAAGACCGCTACGACTAGTAGAGGGTTATGATGATGAGTCTGGCCGACAACAGCAGCTATGCTGACTATCGCCGCTCTCTAGGCCATCCACCTCGCCTTCTTCTACGATGATGATGATGTAGTGTTCCGACGGTTAAGATATCTAGCTCCATCCAGTTGAGGATTACCTACAGGTGAAAAGCACTTTCACTTCCTCAAATTTTTATTTTCTATTAATAACTAAGTGTGTATATGTGCATATCGTGCAGGTCGTGTTAACAAGTAATAGTCGTGGTTCTAATCACCTAATCACCTATTTACTTGTATATAACAATTATAGTTCTGTGGATGAAGTTTTTATTATAGTGATCGAAAGCTATTTAATAGTTTTACATTTTTACTTACAATCCGATAGAAATCTTGATAGCGCGATTAAGTTTCTTACAACGCAGTGCAGCGCCATTATGTAATTATTAAACTAAACTACTTTTTGTATAAAATAATTTTGTATAAGGTTTTGTAAAGGTTTTTCTCTACATTCAGCTCGAATAATCTTTTGAACGATAGTGTCATAATTTCGTCTGCTATCAAGTGAGCAGACGAAACAACAAATAAGGTTTTATTCGCAGGACTATTTGATAATCAAGCTATCTTCTTGTCAGCTACTATACTTACATGGACGGCATTTGTAGGCGACTTCCACGAACCGCCTGGAGCCTGGGCAGGGGTCGACCCCAAAGGCTTTGGGGCTGGTGTGAAACTTGCACTGGCGTTTCTTCTGGCACGCCTCCACCACCGTCTGCAGCAAGGAGTACTGTACACATTAGTTAGCATGCCAGTTCTATATGGAAACCGGCAACTCATTATCATAACCTAATTTATTTAAGGCGTCGTCGGTAGCCCAAAGTATGGATGCTCGGGTTTATTGCGAGAAATATGTTCATGCTACAAACGCCATCGCTTTATTAGACTACTGACGTACTCCCACACCTAATCAACCTTTTTAGGTAAGTAAACAAAACTGTTATGTGTTAATAGCGAATCAACAAGTTGTTTTCTTTAGGAAATTCGTCAATGTTGGGATCTGTAGTTCTTGGTGCGCTCTCGTATTCAACGGCTCTCAATACCTCTGCCTTTACCAGGGGTCTACCTTGTTGGGCCACCGTAATCCCCAGGTATTTATTTACAAAGATAATAAAGCATTTTCTTCATGCTAAAAAAGGTACAAAGTAAAGAGGTTTACTTATTGGGTGTTATAGCGAATTAAGTAGGTGTCTTAATCGAGCTGGATGCATACCAATCAAACTGGCCCTGCAGATTGGACTGCGGATTGCAGCTGGCAAAGTAGAAAGAAATAAGGGAGGCATTTAATATATTTTCTGAGTCGGTATAAGTACTAGAGTTCCATAAAATGCTATTTGCAATCACTCATCGGTAACTGCGTTTCAGGCCTGCGAGTCTTGTGTGGTTGCCCTCTGTATACATTTAGATTGTTATCTGTACTTGCCAAATAAAAAACTTACTTATTTATTTAGTCAGTCAATCTCTATAACTTTCTTGTTAAGTGGCTTTATTTATTTTTTACAATGACTTGTAAAATGTAATTATAATACTTTTATTCTTATATTGATGATTAACTTCAGAAAAACGATTTAATTCAACCAATATTAAACAGTATTCGAATAACAATGTTCTACAACTAATTTGTGTCTTAGTCAAAATTTAGGCTCTTCTAATACTGTTAAAAAGTTTGTAGTGACTATTCAACAAGACCAGTATGCAAATAATGAATTAATTGTGGTTTAAAAGCCGTTTGAACTTGCCATTTAAATATATAATGAAACAATAAATCGAGACGAAGCGTAAGATTTACAAGCTCGCACAAGATGTCTGTAAAATAGCTAGACAGTGGTTGTAAACATTTTATGAGAAGATTTTTCAATCCTTTGATCAAACTTATAGTCACATCGTTATTGTAGATTTATCAAACAGCAATTTTGAACAGAAAAAAGACGAACATTGAACATAACATAACTCACTTACAAAGTTACAGTTAGGCGGAATATATCGCTATAATTTTTCCAGTCAATAAATAGGTCTTATAAGTCGTCGTATAGAGAACTTCGTTGCCACAATCAGTGTTGCAATAAAATCAAATCAAAAAGGTTTATTATAATTGAGGCTTGGAATTATATACTCTGTGCTTGGAATTTACAAATGAGCTAAGTGCCAAAACACAATTGTTGAGAAATAAAAATTAATTTGTTTTTTAGTCATCATTTTATTGCAGCATTCTGTTATCAAAAACTAAATTAAACAGGTACTGTTTATACTATACTTATTAATCACATTAGTTTTGAACATATTTTTATTAAAAAAAACCTTATTTTTAAAGTCAATTAAGAAATGGGTCAAAATGCAAGATATTTACCTTTCATCGGGGCTAAGTACCATAACGAATGTCATTGGAGCAAAGTGCCTTTAATTTAAAATAATAATACTATTTTAACTAAACCTTACTTGCTTTACTTTACTTTTTTTTTATTATTATTATTATTTTTTTTACTCAGTTTTAATTTATCACATTATTTCTTTGCATTTGCATATTTTCTGTAATAAATTACGCTGAACACAGTTGTAAATATAAATGAAACAATATTTAAGTAAATAAACAATAACAACGTAGGTACACACGGCGGCAGATCAATCTACCTAAAACTGTCAAATTTCTACAATCAATTTTGAACTTTATCTTTTGGTTATAAGGATCAATATTCATTGGAGAAATTTGACAGGTTTGGGTAGGTTGATCTGCCGCCGACTGTACCTACTGACCAGCATAGAAGGTAGCCTTTTTGCCAGGATAACTTTTCCTTTCCTGTTAACATTTATTTATTTATTTATTTAAAAGAACATACACAATCCTTACAGGCAAAAACATAACTCTTTCCTCGTACTTTCAAAGATTTTTTTATTACAGTTTTATATTTATTTTTATTCCCTGAATCACTCATTTTCAAAACACTTTCAAATATTTCTAACAGACAAATCTTAGCATTTGAAATGACAGTATATACGGCGACAGCTAATCAGTGGCGGTAGCCAAAATAACATTCAGAAAACAATAGCGAAGTTCGAAAAGAATAAAATGTATGGGATTGACATAAGATTGACCACGTGATTTAGCGCGGCTTAAGTTAATCACATACATTTTATTCTTTTAGAATAATGTTACTTTGGCTAAGCCTACAGATGACCGACACTGACATTTACTACGATCGGATACACACACGACCCATTTATAAAGAAACAAAGTTTGGCAGTTACACCCAACGCCATCTATGAAAAAATCTCAAAATTAGAATAAATTTTTGTAGGCACTTTGCACCTTTGATATGGAATGGCTGTCCAACATAGCACCTTTGAAAAACAAAATCTCGATTTTGTTTTTTGGCACTTAGCCCATTTGTAATTGTAAATTCCACTCCTTTTGCTCTCACGGAATCAATCATGAACCCTGCAAGAGCGCAGCAATTTTGAAATATATACATAAAATCATAATTATTTAAAAGCAATTAAAAAAACTCATATTTAATATTCATTAAAATAATTTAATCTGGTGAGGTGGTTTCTCGTTCTTAAAGATAAGAAGTTAGTTGTTAGACTTCATTCAACTGTAAACTCAATACAAATACACTAGTAATAACTACGCTTTGGCTTACAAGGTAGGACGAAGCGCTATTCCGGATGAAAAAATAATAAGAGCTAAGTGTACATTACTCTATAACTTCCGACAACGTTGCAATTAAGGCTCTTTGAGCAAACTCCCGAAGAACTTCTGAGCAAAGGTCGTTTGGGCTTGGTAACAATTCGATAAATTTAGCCAGAATTTTGTTTCCCAATAACTTTGGAGATGTTATGGATCTATTGTTCAGTTTGATTGACGTAATAGGGCCTTAAAAATGAGGAAGTGTCTAAGTTTGGCTTTTCATTTTGTTTTTTATATTTTCTTAATTATCTAACTAAACGCCTCGTTGGCCTAGTGGCAAAACGCTCGGCCGAATACCTGAAGGTCCCGGGTTGAATTCCCACGTCGGGCAAAATGTGATGCATAGCCCGGGTTTGTGATCGATCACCAACCCTCATTTTGCAAGCATGGTAATTGGATAGTCAACGATGGAGGCCTTTGCCCAGCAGTGGGACAGTGAGACAGACAGGCTATTTACGTTACCTTACTTTACTAACTAAAACCTCCTCCTTTTTTGAAGTCGGTTAAAAAGTAACAATAAATCAAATCATTAAATTAATAAAAAAAAAAAAAAAAAAAGTCGTTTTCCTATTAATAATGCAAACAAATGAAAACATAGTTAGATACGAAAGTGGCATTTATCATCAAGTAATCAGAGCCCTCGCCGACGTCGGATAATTGGTGACCGATTTTTTATTACTGAAACTGAAACGTATGGAATTTTATGGCATAATGACGTTCATAAGAGCTATTGGTAGCCTAAACTAAATAAAAAAAATTGAATTTTGAATTTTGAATTTTGAATTTTGAATTTCGAATTTTATGTTCCAACGCACACATCCAACAAAACGTCTCGGCTACAAAATCGGTATTAAGCCCTCGGCAAAATACTAGGTCCGATTATCGATTCTAGAAAAAGTCGGTCGTGGGCTGGGAGCCGTCAAGCATGCATGATGCAAGCGTGATTCTAACTTGTCATCAAGCCCCACCACCAACCAAACATAGTACAAACATATACTGGCCTGCTGTAGTTTTAGGAGCATTTTGCCGTACCGTAATAATATGTTCGATGCGAGCATTCACACGGTCAGTACAGTGAGCCGAGCCGCTCGCCGTGATCTCCGCTTGCTCCGACCTATTATCGGTTTTTCTGCAAATCCCTTTGAATGTTACGAGCAAGCACGAGTGTTCTTAACGAGCACTGTTATCAGTCAGTCAGCAATGCCATAACGTATTAAGTATGTCGAGAATAGTACCTACGTTACAGTTACGTTACAATGATACGCTCCGGTCAGTCGCCACCTTACAGGCTAAAGTTGATGCAGCTCGGAAATTGGCCAATGCACATTTGTTCTTGGAGCTGTTGGCCGCTTGGGATAGTAAAGTTCTTGAGTGTCGACCGCACAGTGTAGCTCGTGTAATATAGTTTACCTTCAACAAAGTGGACTGACAACCTAGTAAATATTGCTGGAAGCTGCTAGCGTTCGCCTACTTGTATCGTGAAACTATCGCTTACATTTTATTGGTACCTACATTATAAATATACAAAGTAAATACGTATAATGTTACGAACACTATATACAAGGTGTCCCAGAATGGGTAAATCAAACTGTTATAGGAGGTGTTTTGACCTCTGACCCACCCCTAAAAAATATAAAAAAATATATAACGCTCATGACTATAATTTTTTTAGTACAGAAAAAAATATTAAGATAAAGTGCTCTGAACTCAAAATTTAGTTATTATTTTAAAAAGTTTGTTTATAGTCAGACCAAACAATTACTTATAATTATTTTTGGTAAGAAAAAAGTGCAAATAAACTCAAAACGCTATAATTATAGGAATAAACTTAAGAAGATTGCATACAATTTCAATAAATAATAAAAAAAATAATTATAGCCATGGGCGTTATTTTTTTTCATATTTTTTAGGGGTTGGTCAGAGGTCAAGTTACCTCTCATAGCACTTTGATTCACCCATTCTGGGACACCCTGTATACACAATAATTGATGGAGACCTAGCCCAGATGGCCAGAAGGTAACTATAGATTTTTGAACATTTCTCTCAATCTACTTAAAACTAGCTTCTAACTTTACACAGCTTAAATGTTAAAAAATTAGGTAGTTGGCTGGTTAGTCAATACTATAGAGAAACTATTTTTAGAAACTTTCAAAACGCATTTTTTTAAAGAAATTGTATGGGTATTAAAATTATGACGTCACTATTTTGTTCCTATTGATAACTTTTTGGGTAACAGTTTTTTTTTATGTTGACACGTCATAGTGGCTACATCCTGCCTGATGGTAAGGAGCCGATGCAGTCCAAAATAATGAGAGCGATCCCCACCGTGGAACAAGCACGGTAACAAGCGCACCCATTTATGACGGCCTGTATAAATGCCGTTTCACGCCCCGCTTAAGGGTGGGCCGACCAAAAAATGCCAAAAATGCAGTTACGGTTAAGTAAATATAATTGAAAATACTATCGTATTAAATGAACAAAATATATATTTAGTATCATAGGGAACGTGTTTACAATTTGTCAGAACCATAAATTCATAACACGCTATAGTTTTTTCTACAATATCATTTAAAGTTGGGCAAAAATCAAAAAAGGAGTGGCGGCGTTTAGTAGATTTCTTATAGTTTATCTAAATTATTGTACCTCTGATTTTGTCTAAACAGTCATCAATGGATAAACTACAAATTGCTAGACTACATTTTCGATTCATCAAGTGATTATTTAAATAATTATTTTTTATTAAGCACCTTAAATTCCCCATACAAAATTAGTATGGCCGCGCGGCATCAAATAAATATGGACGACGACATTTCAAATAAAACATATGACACTTGTCACTTATGGACGGCGCACCCTTAAGAGACCCGGGATTATAGGAACTGGGAAACACATGCGCCGGCAAAGAATTCCAAAGCCGAATAGTCTTACAGAGGAACGACTTGTAAAATTTTTGCCGGTAGGTCAAATCAAAAATTGTTTCATGTTATAAAGAACTGTTCAGTGATTTCATTTATAAGTCTAATGTTCTGGAATTAATTATTGTTGTTGTTAACATCTATTGTAACCGAATTAACTATTGTAAGAGAGAGTGGTATGCCCGCATTGGCAAATCTTCAGCGGTTAAGAATTTCGTGTGAAGTGCGCTTCCACCTTCTGAATATATTATCTATTAGTGGACGTATCGTGTACGTTCCATCAAGTGATTAAATTCTCTTTGGTTTCCATGACAACAAATAAAACAAATCATTTTGTATTGGAAAATTAAATTGTCGTTTTTAATATATTTATAGTGTGATTCCCGTGGGAATATCCGGATAAAAACTATTCTACGTATTAATCCAGATTATAAACTATCTGTATGCCAAATTTCATCCAAATCCATTCATCCGTTGCAGCGTGAAGAAGAAACAAATATACAGACATACACACAAACTTTCGCATTTATAATATTAGTGTGATTCTGTGCCTTTGGCCTTATCGTCACTTACCATCAAAGGAGACGAAAGCAAACTGTTGTAAAAGAAAGTACCTATTCTGATGCCACCATATTTTATATAACGTGATAAAACATATAACAAGACAACGCAAATTTGTTTTGCTACTTTCAGCATCATTCCCTCCCAATCTCAAAGTAAAGAATCGCATAAAATTGTTCAAATACACACGCGAGCGATGTCTAAACTCATTTTTCGTGTTTACCGAGATTATAGGGGTGACAGTAAAGATCGACTGTTGATCGTAAAGCGGGCTTATTGCCTTAACATATCAGAAAATGAGTCGTAAAACAGCAGACCGGGTAGACACAGCTATAAATATGGCAATATGTTTGCTAACATCCGAGGGCTGGTTCTCATTAATGTTATTACTGACTACTAATACTGGAAACCGAAACAGATTGTAATATTATGTTGGATAGGGACCACAGTCAGTTTTATGTCAAGCAAACCACTATCTAAAATTGGAGCTGCCAAGATAAGGATATCATTTCTAAACAGGTTGTTTTAGTAATAACCCGCATTGGATCAGCGTAGTACTTTATGACTACACTATAAATCTCGGAAACTTTTAAGGCAAGATCAGCAGTTTTTTTTTCTTTATGTAATTATTTGTAAATAAAATGTAGTGACTCATAAATTTTATTACTTTCATATAAGGAGTATTTAATTGTCTATTAAACACAATTTATTTCATTATGCTAGCAATATTAGTTTCCGAGATTTATAGAATGCTTTAAGTGACCCGGATTCATTACTATCGAGTGTAGTTTTACTTAATTTGAGAAAAAGAGACAAAACAATGATTAACTAAATATTGCTTAAATAGCTTTTATGAAAAAGGGGGTTGTTTATGTGTAAAAGACTTTGAACATAAGTGGATCTTTTGTAGACTAATGATGATAAAGCTTGAAGACATTATCTAAGCTACATAAAGTTACTACGCAACATTTTTGAGAATATGGAAGAAGGCTATGGCAGAATAGCGAAGGTTATGTAACCACTGTGACATATTCCATTTTATCTCTATGTTTCGTGTAGGCTTTTAATAATTATACATAGTAAAAAGAGAGTTAGTAAAGTAAGTAAACAGCCTATAATTATCCCACTGCTGGGCAAAGGCCTCCATCATTGAAATTAAGTCATTGCTACAATTGATGGGTAATGGCCAAATTACCACGCTTGCGGGTTGCGCCACCAAATGCGGGATGGTGATCACAAACCCGGGCTATGCATTGAAAAATCCGAAATACATTTTGCCCGACCTGGAAATTGAACCCGGGACCTCCGGGTATCGGGCCGAGCGCTCTGCCACTCGGCCACCGAGGCGTTAAAAAGAGAACCGACACGAAATCATATTATGTTTTTTGTTGTATCACCATCATTATCATCATCACAGACAAAAGAAGTTCATTAATGGACAAAGGCGTCCCCCATGGATCTTCACAACGACCGGTTTGTTTGGTCGCATCCAGCTGCTCCAGATCGTCAGTCCACCTTGTTGGAGGCCTGCCCACACTGCGTTTTCCGGTACGCGGTCGCCACTCGAACGCACTGTTCTACCCCAGCGGCCATCAGTCCTACGTCCTACTATCTTTCTATCTATCTGTAATGTACCTATGTGCATCGGGGACAGATAAGTCCACACTTATCTGAATATTCCCCATATACTCCCCCATACCATATACCCATACTTCCATAGCGGACTTTCTTCTAACCTGTAAAGCGCTCGGCCACGTAGTGCCGGACAGATAAGTATAACAGACAACCATATCCTCATAACATAAACCTTCTAACTTGTAAAGCGCTAGGCCACGTGCAAGAAGTATCGCCCACTACTTCCACCGCCACCGGCTGATACTCAGCCAGCTCAAACGCACAAAATCCTTGCGATGCTGAAGCTTCATACTGGGCCACTGCGAAGTATCGCAGGGTATTGAGGGTGCTATTATTAGTAAATAATAGTACCCTCAAAATGGATAAGTGTAACCATATCCTCGTAACATAAACCTTCAACCTGTAAAGCGCTAGGCCACGTGCAAGAAGTATCGCCTACCACTTCTACCAACACCGGCTGGTATACTCAGCCAGCTCTGACGCACATGACCCTTGCGACGCTGATGTTGTTCTGTGCCACGTGAATATTGCCCGTATTGCCAAAAATATATGTGTAACGATATCCACATAACATGAACCTTCTAACCTGTAAAGCGCTAGGCCACGTGCAAGAAGTGTCGCCCACCACCTCCACCGCCACCGGCTGGTACTCAGCCAGCTCTGACGCACAAGACCCTTGCGACACTGAAGCCCCATACTGTGCCACTTGGATGCTGATGGTGGTGCCTCGAGGACAGATAAGTGTGACCATATCTTCATCACACGCGGCTTTCTGGTGGGTTCGAAGAGTGCCGAGAAGCAGTTCTGTGGACAAAGGAGGTTGCTATTATAACTAAGTCGTAAGTAGGTACCTACAGTATGACGAGGCGGACTTAGTGTTGTGGAAGTAATACACAAAGTAATCTAAAATACACACAGATACGGTCTAATACGGTATAATAGACACAGGTACGGTCTTGCGTGGAGTATTGCTCGCACATCTGGGACGGTTCCGCTAAGTACCTTCTCGATGCCTTGGACAGATTGCAGCGTCGCGCTAAACGCATTATCGGCAATGCAGAAGTGGCAAATATTCTTGAATCTCTGCAATTGCGTAGAGATGTTGCGTCACTCAGCGTGTTTTACCGCTTATACCATGACGAGTGCTCTGAAGAGCTCTTTGACCTCATCCCACCTTTTCCCTTTCTTCATAGGAGTACACGTGCTGCTCTTCGGAGTCACCGATTCACTGTCTCAAATATCCCATCGCGCACAAAGAAATTTGGTGACTCGTTTCTTTGTCGCACCTCCAAAAGATGGAATAGTCTACCAGCACACGTTTTTCCTCCTTCCTATGATATGGGGTCCTTCAAGAGAGGCGTGAAGAAGCACCTTGTGGGCCGGCAGAGTGAAGTTGACTGATGCTACGTTTGTTTCCACGCTGCACCAGTTGTCTTCGCGTCTGGACTTCATTTCCACTTAACATCAGGTGGGATGGAGTCATTTGCCGAGCTAAGTATAAAAAAATAAAAAAAAAGATATAGGTAGCATCGGTCAATAAGTAAATTGTTCTTACAAATAGAGATAAGATAGTCAGCCACATAGAGAATGGAAGAAGCAGTTATTTGGACTACTTCAAGTGTTATTTGCCACGTACAATTATCTTTCTATGCCCTAATTATAAAATCATTTTGGACTACAAGTACCGATTGCTGCTTTTGAAACTAGTTAACTCATTTGATTGTACTTAGTTATAAGGTAATATCAGTTTGAATTTGAATTCCAACTTCGGCTTTGTTGTAAAACAACACTAATGATGCCAAAATTTTGGTTGTACAATTCTTTATTGTAATATATTAAACGTTTAACTTCATGATGACATGAACGTTCCTTTAAATTTTTTATAGAACAACTTAGACATAATTTTATGAAACAGTTGGTAGGTAGGTACCCAAGCAATATATTACAAAATACTTTATTAAGGCACTACGCCGAGCCAGCGAAGTAATGAAGGCCGAAATCCATCCATCACAATCTCTATGGTTTTATTAAAACACTTATTTTTTTACGTTCAAATAAGGTTACTGACACGAAAAGCTAAACTGATAAAAATAAAATGTGAAAGCAAAAAATATTTTTTATTTTGAGTAAGCTCATTTTCAGAAAAAAAATTAATTAGTCATGACTATGTTACCGATTTGAAATGCTTTATCTATCGAGAAGAGCCCGCCAATAAACTCTATAGTTAGATTGATAGATAGATAATACTTTTATTGCGACCATACAAAATAACATTGAACATAATTTATAAAGTGATAATTTGGCAGTGTTATCGCATTACGAAGCATAAATCCGATCTTCTCCAGACGGATGGAGAGAGCTAATAAACTTTAAAATCGGAAGTGAAAATTATTTCAACATTTTTTTTTTATATTGACGGGTAAGCACAGTGCCTTGATCTCACCTGATGTTAAGTGATGATAAGGTCGATGATGGAAGCGCACTTCACCCGGGATCCTCAACTACTGAGGTAAGTACTTACTGGCTATCTTATCTCTAGCTGCCGGAACACAACAATGCTACAAACACTGATGTTATCGCGACATATTTAGAAAGATGGTGGTAGCTAGCCAGGCGGCTAAACAAGCCCTACCACCAACCAAACCGAGTACACAAACATGTACCCCCCGCTGGGAATCGAACCCGGGACCTCTGGGTCTAAACCGGTGGTCTTAGCCACTAGACCTCTGAGGCGGTTAAAAACATACTAGAATAATGTGTATTTATATACCTACTATTTTTTTTAATCTTTTCTTGCTAAATAGTTCAAAAATAATAGTTCTTTATAGTACAGGTGCTTCTTGCACTCAAAAGATTAGAGTGTTTATTTAAAATGTGCCAATAAAACAAATATTATTTTAATTTTAGATACCTATAAAACTATTGTACATCTAAGTTAACAAAGAGCCAGCAGCTACCGGGTCAGCGTATAAGCATTGCTATCCAACGTGGCAATGCTGCTAGCATACTGGGCACTCTGCCTGATGGGGATTTTTTTTATTTATAGTTAGCAGTAGTTATAGTTTTATAAGTTTAGGTAGTTTAATTTACTTGTTATTGTCTTAATAAATTTATAGTTATCAAACATTCACAAAAAAAGGTATAAACGAGTACTTTGCCCTTCAAAGCATCGTGAAACCTCCCCCGAAGCCTTTACGTGAAACACAAGAGCGAAAGTTTCCGCACATAGGTAGGTTAACAACCGCATGGGTTCCAGATTTGAGGCAAAACAGTTTTCAATTCCGAGCAACATTTCGCAGATTGTTTCACTAGGTAGGTACGCCATTGTAAGTTCGATTCCCCAGTGAATGCGGTGTTTGATTGGTATCCAAACTAACTTTATGTGTAACGCGGAGACAAAGCGGTGTCATTAATACATTGAGTTCTGTAATTGTGATGGAATTGATTTGAATTATTAACGAGAACATTTCGGTGCGCTACTATACTACAATTAATATAAATAGACCCCAGAAAGTAAGCTTAATACTTATCGCGTTCGAGCATAGACCCGAGAGCAAGGCTCGGAAACCGGTTAAATTTTCAAACCGTTATCGCCCTAAGTTCATAAGAACAAAATAATTTCGTTTCCGTTTCTTGAAACCGGTTTCGAGAACGTTATTTTCACAATAAATTTTTCGGTTACGTCTGCGTTCTTTACCGGTTAATACCGGTTTATATCGTGTGGAGAGAGAAGTAAACAGCGGAAAGTACTCGCGCATTCATACTTGTCGTTGCAGATTTGAGGCTAACGCGGGCGGGCCGCGCGCCCGATGCGTAAACCGGTTTATTTCGGTTAAAGAACGAAATGGATTTCCGTTTCGCTCCGAACGGAACGTTATTGCGGAGAACGTTATAGAACATTATTAACCGTTATTGCTTTGTCCGAAAGTGTGCGTACATAGACCCTTTTTCGAACCATTCGAACGAAGTCCTTGTACAGCTGTTGCGAGACTCAGTGTCCGTGAGAGATTGTCTATGTCTCCGTTGCTGGAGCGCGTTTGTATGGAGCTTAACTTCTGCAGTCTCCTTATTTTGTGTGTAGGTATACGTTGAGTGTTAATCGGTACTTCGTACAATTATGTTTGTAATGAGAATGTGTAGGTATTATTTCGTTTATTTGATAAACATATATAAGGTAAAGCGTGTGGTGCGGCAGTTCGAAGGAACAAAATGGTTTGGCGAGAAGAACAAAAAATGGCGGCGCGGGCGATGTTCTACTATTTAGTGGACTGTATTTTTTATTGGCATTATAGGTATTAGAATATAGAAGGTTTGAACTGCTAGGGACTGCGATGAGGATAAATGGATCAGCAGTTCAAGGAGGTAGAAAAGGAATATACCTTGAACAGCGACAGCCGATGACACGTGTGCAGGCGGGCGAGCAGTCGTAACCGGCACGAGGTTGATGGCAGGTAGACACGCTTTGCTGGAGTCCGAACTTGGAACACCAGCGCGTGACCTCTCACAGGTTTAACACTCCTAACGCAGATATTAAGATGACCGAAATGTCGGTACACAGCGGGCGCGGGCGTCTTCTTCAGACGTTGTCAAAGCACGGCGGCGCGTGCTTCCTTCTCAACCGTCGGTTTTGCTCTTGGTTTGCGGTAGCCACCGCAGGCCGCAGCGCGCTCGTTGGCGTGCGGGCGGCGTTCCACATTGCGTTTTAAGTAGGTATGTATGGAGGGAGATGGCCTGGTATAGCGTCACTACTTTTATCAAATAGAAAAATTTTATGATAGCGAATTGCACGTAACTCCTTTTGCGCGCCAAATTTAAAGTTACCAACTGGCGCAACCAGTAGTTATGATAT
The DNA here is from genome assembly GCA_947562085.1 of Eudonia lacustrata. Taxonomy (NCBI): domain Eukaryota; kingdom Metazoa; phylum Arthropoda; class Insecta; order Lepidoptera; family Crambidae; genus Eudonia; species Eudonia lacustrata. Next base: position 7,212,247 of record OX387342.1, read on the forward strand.
TTCTTTGGTTGGATATCGAAAATGCCAGAGTACGATTGATGTTTAGTAAGACAGAGTTTATGTAGCTGGTGTTGGTATTATGCATGGTAAGCATGGTACAATTCAATGTAAAAAAAAGTAAATAAATAATTAAGTATACATATATATGTATATATATATATATCTACACATTACATACATTACAATTTGGTTCTAAGATCAGTGTCTAACCACGAGAACATAAAGCGGGTCATATTCAGTCAGGATTTATCTTTTCATATTTATACTTACGAGTATATAGATCCCGTCAAATCGCATCGTTCACATTGAAAACATATGTCAGGTGGAGGGGATCCGTGAGCAGAGCTGTCCAAAGCATTTAGCTAGCGTGTGGGTGACCGCAAATGTCGTTGACTTATAACACAGGTATATGACGGAATTCATACATAAACAGTAGCGAGCACAGCGAGCGTGTCGGAGTCGTTACTCCGGTTTTAAGCTGCTTGTCCAGACCAGCAGAACTCGAGATATTTTTGTTACCTAGGTATAGATACCTACTAATTACTAACTATTTTATTTTATTTTATTTTAAATTTATTTGGAAAACTTACAGCTAATACATAAAATAAAAGTGTTTATAATTTAAATACGGCCAAATACGGTCAAATCTCTTCGATTTTCAATGGAAAATGGAAAATGTTGGTAAGCCTTTTTTTTACAAAAAGAAGTTATTATTAAATTTGTTTTTAAACTGGTTGAGGGATGAGTTAAACAAGTCTAGGTTCAAATCCTCAACACTATTATACAGTTTGGACTACTTACTATATCTATGTAATTAATCGCGTCTGTGATCTAGTGTTTAGCACCAAGAGTCTCAGGGCCTCTTTCACCATCTAGGTACAAGTATAAGTTCCCAATAGCGTTTACTTGACAGATAGTCAATACAAAACTTTTACTTTAGCTGTCAAGTATCTCCTAATCAGACATTGTGAAACAGGTCCGGTCATTAGTCCCGGGTACGATTCAAAGCGGAAAGTAATTTGGTGGTGTAAGGGCTAATTTTGAATACATCTCGGTAACCCCAACTGCTTTTGTCTAGAGGTTAAACCATGGGTCTTCGACCCCAGAGGTGCAGGGTGTACCTACTGTGGTTGGTTGGTGATAAAACTTTTTAGTCCGCCTAGCTCCTACCACCATTTAATTCGCCAAAACAACTTAGCACAGTTGTGGTCCATCAGTTAGAGATAAGCTCGACAATTCCTCAAAAGTTGAGGTTTCCGGGTGCAGCGACCATCCACCTACGGTCTTATCGTTACTTTTCATCTGGAAAAAGGTAGCTAAGTGCTTCCTACTTGTTAAATAAAATATATTTTAAATATAACAAACGACAACCGCACGATCCAATGCCTTTAGCAGCCTTTTTTTTACTAATAATATTCCCGTGAAAAGTGCATGATTCATTAGTCTCCAAAGAATAAAAATTGACGGTAAAATATATGTAAAATAATGATAAATTTCCCAGCAGGGATATATTGGACGGTGGATCTATCATTTAAATTTTCATCTTCATCTGATAATATGGCCGCAACAATATGGTGAGCGCATATTCACCGCAGGAATACTATAGGTACCTACGTAAAGTTCCGCAGATACGTCATATAGTACTCATATAGTAGCTAGTACAGTAGGAATTGTAAATGATACTTTATTTAAAATAGTTACTAGTGTCTCGTAGAGTAGGGATTGTGAATTTTGATACTTCAAAATTACACTTCGAAGTAGAATTACTGTACTTTACTTCAATTTATTAGTTCAATTGAAGTGAAGTTTCTGATCTCGGCTTAAAAGCTGAATAGCTGCTATATTAACAGATACGTACAGTTTACTTTTTACCCGACTGCGTCAGAAGGAGGCCTATGTTTTTCGAGTGTATATGTATGTATGTATGTATGTATGTATATATGTATGTATGTATGTATGTATGTATGTATGTATGTATGTATGTATGTATGTATGTATGTATGTATGTATGTATGTATTTATGTATGTATGTATGTATGTATGTATGTATATATATGTATGTATGTATGTATGTATGTATGTATGTATGTATGTACCTATGTATGTATGTATGTGGGAGTGATATAGGCTATAAAAAATAAAACAAAAACCCGACTGCTAAAACAACTATATGAAAAACAATAATATACTCGTAAAAACCAGACCAGCATAAAAATGACTGCAAAGAGAAAAAACTGGAAAAAAAAACAAGCTCTACGATCCCAGAATTCAATTTAAGTAATGTTGAATGCAGTGTGAAATATTTCCTTGTCCAATACCTACACTTCAACCAAATATGTCTCATCGCTGGAAAACTGCTTAAATTCAATAAAACGAACCCCTTGTCTTATTGTTATAGGTGATGTAAACATAAATATTATTGGATCCATGGTTTCTGAGGAAAATACATCAACTTATCTTACTCTTCTGTCTGAGCAAGGTCTAACTTCTTGTGTAAATACGCCAACCCACATTAATTCTTGTATAGATCACATTTTTATCCCGGCAGCCATGATAGCAGAGTCTGTTGTTTGTCCCACTGTCCTGACTGACCACAGTTTGGTTATGGTGGGGGTAACAACGGTATCCACTCAGAGGCACGCCAAGAAAAGATCCAAAATAAAAATTGATTATGATGCTCTAGAGACGGAGCTCAAGCAGATTTGCTGGTCGGATATAACGAATAAACCCTGCCTCGATGATGTTGTTTCCACTTTTTCAACTGCTCTTACAGACGCGATAGCCAAACACTCACATCTTTATCGTGTTAGTCACGCCAAATTTAATATTCAACTCTGGATGACTCCTGGCTTGATACGATGCTCAAAACACAGGGATAAACTTCATTTGGACACCAAAAAACACCCTCAAGATGCTATGAAAAAACTGATTTATTGTAGGTACAGAAACTTTTATAAAAGACTCCTTAGAAATTTAAAAGCAGAACACGATAGCACGGAAATAAATACAAATAAGAATGTGCCAAAAAAGCTCTGGAAAGCCATAAACAAAGTCACACATAGATCTTCGAATAAGTCTAACACCACTCTGCAGGATATAACAGGCATCGCGAGATCCCTGGAGGACTCTCTAGAGGCATGCAATACCTATTTTTCATTGGTGGGTCGAAACCTGGCAAACACCATCCTAGCAAAATTAAACAAGACGCAGGAAACCCTATGTACGAAATATCCGGTTAAAGAATCACTTCTCGGGTCTTTCTTTATGGCACCGACAGACCCACAAGAAGTCTTATCGCTCATTCAGAGTCTAAGCTCAGATAGTTCTCCAGGCCTTGATAATATAAACAACAAGGCCCTTAAAGTTATTGGACCCGTGTTGGCAGAGCCTCTGGCGACAATTTTTAATATGAGTATTGAAACGGGAACCTTTCCAAAATTATGGAAAGTAGCAGCTGTGACTCCTGTTTACAAAAATGGGCCTAAGACGGATCCAAGCAATTATCGCCCGATTTCTCTACTAGGAAATATTTCTAAGTTGTTAGAACGTATCATAAATAAGAGACTTGTAGCTTTCATGGAGGCAAACAACGTGATATTTGATCGGCAATTTGGCTTTCGTCAAAACAGATCCACAGAGGACGCTGTTACTCTCCTCACTAACACTGTAGTCTCACAGCTTGACAAAGGTTTCAATTGCATTAATGTCTTCTTGGATCTCGCAAAGGCTTTTGACTCAATATCTATTCCTATTCTTTTAAAAAAACTTGAAGCCTATGGTGTTAGAGGCAACTGCCTTAAGTGGTTTGCTAGTTATTTTTCGGAGCGTCGCCAATGCGTCAAGATCTCTGAGTACAAGAGTAGTTTGAGGCCAATTACATTCGGCGTCCCGCAAGGTAGTATTCTTGGGCCTACTCTCTTTTTGCTGTACATAAATGACATTGGTTCGCTTCATCTACAAAATGCTGAACTCTTCTGTTATGCTGACGATACCGCTATCATTTTCTATGATCGGTCTTGGTCAGCGGTTTATCAGAGAGCGGAGGAGGGTATGGGACTTATATCAAGCTGGCTCGATAGCAATCTTCTTACACTAACTACCGCTAAAACTAAGTTTTTGTGTTTTCACAAAACAGCCGCTTCGGCTCCTCATCTTTATTTTCTACCCCTCGAGAGAGCGCAAAGGGGTGTAATAAAAGTTGCACTAAAAAAATCCATAAGGTACTCTACCAATTCTCTTTATGAAGAGGCTCAAGTACTAAGTGTCAGAAGACTGTACTTGATGAGAGTTGCTGTCCATGTTCATAAAACAGTAATAAGAACTGATACGTACAATGAGATGCTACTAAGAAGAGTTTTTAAAATACCAAATGTTATTGTGGCTACTTCTTTTGCCCAACGGTTTGGAATTTTCCTGTACCCGCATATTTACAATAAGTTTGTTAACATTTGTAGCTTTAAGCAGAGCTCTGTTCGGGAAGCGAGAAGCCTAGTCACAAAGACATTGTTAAATTGGACATATGAAAAATCTGAGAGTGTCTTGAAAATTACGAGGTAAAATATAATTACACTTTCACACACACACACACACACACACACACACACACACACACACACACACACAAACACACACACACACACACACACACAACACACACACACACACACACACACACACGCGCGCACTCACGCACACACACACACACACACATACACACACACACACACACACACACACACACACACACACACACACACACACACACACACAGACACTAAAAACTATAATAAATGAGTATTTATAAATACATTGAATATTGATAGGTTGTCGCAAACGGGGACAACCATCAACCAAGCGGCCGGTCGTGGCTAGCTTAATTAAATCCGCACTCTCTTTGGTTGGAAAATGTGTGTCCAATATGTTCGCCGATTACAAGTATACCTACACAGTTGCCACAATGTAGTTACTGTCGTAGGAAAAAATTGTTTTACAAATATAACACGATGAAGACTAAGGGCCCTCGCCCTCGCGCGTTTGTCGCATTTGCAACGCGCTACAGAAGCGATGCCAACGCATCGCGACTGTATCGATGCAAACGCGCGACCGTGGAGACATCGGCGAGAGAACGGAGGGAGGGTGGCCCGTGAGTGGAGAACCGAGCGTTTGCATCGCGACTGAATCGCGGTTATGTGGGCGAGGGCAAACAGCTAGCGACCGCATCACGAGTGTATCGATGCGAACGCGCGACAGCATCGCTACTGCATCGCTACAAAAAGTCGCCGTGGGTGAGGGGCCTTAGGAGAATTATAAGAGCTGAAGGCGGATCGGGACTTTTACTCTTTTGTTTGTAAGCGACTGGATACTGGGACGTAGTGTCTGGTAACTGAACTTTTATGAAGGAATAACTGGGAGCAATTTTAAGTCGGGTGGTGGAGGTAGTCGTCCTCTAGAGGGGGCCGTTACATGTAACCCTTGGGGTGCCTTGAGGTTGTAGTCGATGCGAGTCTGACACAAAAAAACAACAAGTAGGACCAAGTACTCAACGTTTCTTCTAAGCACGAACAACTACGAGTTATTATTATTTCGTTGACCCTTTTTTACATCTTACGAGTGCGTTCATCTCACCTGATATTAAGTGAAGAGTACCTGGATTAATGAAAGCTAGCTAGATCGATTTACCGCCCCCGAAACCTCCTGCATATTAAATTTCATAAAAATCGTAGGGCCCGTTTCCAAGATTCAGATTATATACATACATATACAAGTATACAAGAATTGCTCGTTTAAAGGTATTAGATAAGGCAAATGGTGGAAGCGCACTTCACCCGAAATGCTCAACTACAAGCTATTTTATCTCTTATAGCTGCCGAAACCCTCATATCATATCATCAGCCCATTTTATGTCACCACTGCTGGGGCACGAGCCTTCCTATGGATAGATAGAGAGAACGGGCCATAAACCACCATGCGGGCCCAGTGCGGATTAGTGGTTGTTAACGATTACTGATGCAGCCGGGACCAACGGCATTACGTGCCTCCCGAAGCACGGAGGAGCTCGAGATTATAAATTCTTGGGCACCCATTTGATGACCGGCCTTTGCGAAAGGAGCTTAACCGGGCGCGTTAACCACTGCGCCATCGAGCCCCTCACCGAAACCCAACAATGCTACAAATCTTAATGTTACTTCGACATATTTAGGAAAGGTGGTGGTAGCTAGCCAGGTGGATAAATAAGCCCTTCCACCAACCAAACCGAGTAGGTACACAAACATATCCCCCACTGGGGTTCGAACATGGAACCCTCGGAGGTTAAGACTGGTAGTCTTGACCGGTGACCCATTTGGTTACCCGACGTTACAAAAGTAGCTGGACTTGCAATGTTGCGCAACATCTGTGCCATCAAACTCCTTTAATCATTGTGTTCCCTGATCCTACAACCTGGGTATTTTTAAGGCAAGAATAAATAGGCATTCCATGTAGTCGGTTATGAAATACAATACTACTATACAGTACGAGACGCTTACCGATACGCGCCACCGACGACGACGGCGACTGTCGGTCGAGCACGGAGGCAGGTATACTTATACGGGGGCAGTATCAATAAAAAAAATATAATAAAAATATAATTACATATTAAATAATAACAAATTTATAGAAATATAGTATATAGTAGTGACTGAAGGGAGCAACTTAAATGATTCGTGTAGTTATATTCGCAAAGGCAACCGCAGTAATCGGCGGATACAGGAACTTCCGGGTTGCATAGATCATCGCGCTACATCCACATATTCATAACCCTGCAATAATTCAACTAGCAACGGAACGGTACCAAATGACAATTATTAATGGCGGCAACAACGTTTCGATAAATCGGTATGTGAACGGAGTAAAAACTTTTTGTAAATTTACATACTTTTTTAAATATTTCTTCTACAAACTGTCAATGCTCCTTTGTTTCTACTTTTTTGCTGCTGGTCGCTTTGTTAATGAGCTGCGTATATTTCTTGCTTTGAATAACTCTTGTTTAATTAATTATAGTTTTTAGTACTTTTCTTTCGCTTTCTTTCATACAGTCAATTCGTCCGTATTGTATGAACGAAGGAAAGAAGAGGAAGAGATGTAATAAACTTAATATTTTTGTATTGTTAGTCTTCAGGATCTGTTTCATTTTTAATTATGTTTATTCTACATTGAAATTGCATGACCACTATAAATCTTGACCTTTTTTTATATCGTATGAGAATAACTGCGAGTATATACGGCAATCGTGTAAACGAAAACTATTTGTATAGAAAATTTGCAACTCAAAAAACTCTGTAATGGCGACAGATACAGATAACATGTTGGTGGGTAGCTAGCAAAGGAGATGGTTTGAGACCTATTGAATTAAGTAACAAAGGCGGTCCATTTAAGTTAACCTAATTTGGTTCCTAAAAATAATATTTCTAACAAAACCTCTAAAACAAAACATAAATAATTAAAGATTTACACAGTATTACTTAATCTTTAAACTTAATAAATCTTGTGAAACCCACACCGTCACCTTAATCAAGACACCTCTTCAAAACAGAATCTTAAGCTTTTTATACGATAAGCCTACAACCATCAGTGCTCACGCAAGGTTACAACCGCCCAAAGTATTATAATAACTATCTATTTCTTCATAGCAATTAGGAATTAATTGCTTAACGGCGTTATAAAGGGCAGTCGATAAATGTGTTTGTTTGTATTAAAGGTTTTACGGCGGTTCCCGACCACACACTCACGTGTTGATAATAAAAACTCTCCAGATAAAAATATTTATAATGGCCGACTGTTCATAACATGGGATAATCTCAAGAGCATGTGGTATTAACGTTAAGTCGACAAGCAATGTACACATACAGATAGGCGAATCCTTTTGTGAGCTTTTTAGCGTTGCGCAGATTTTAGCTTTCATAAAGAGAAAATTGGGAACACATAAGATTGTACTGTTAAGATTTGTTCATTGTTTTTTTTTATTTTTTTATAAATTTTACGGGTAAGCACAGTGCTTTGATCTCACCTGATGATAAGTGATGATAAGGCCAATGATGGAAGCGCACTTCACCCGGGATCCTCAACTAGTGAGGCACTGGCTATTTTATCTTATCTTATCTTATCTTATCTTATCTTGTTTAATTATAAGGCTTTCTGTTGTGCAAGATTAGATAGAAGTATAGTTTAAGTTTGAATTTCTAACTTTATTGCTACTTTGTGGTCTAGAAGTAAATTCATCAGCGGTATTACCTTGTCTAATTAGGGGATACTCAAGTGTAGGTACTCGGTTTGGTTGATGGTAGAGCTTGTTTTAAGCCCACTTATCTAGTTACCTCCATCTTCTCAATGTCTAATAGCGATGTTGTGTTCCGATAGTTACAGATACGACAGCCAGTTCCTCATATTTTGTTGAGTTGCGCTTATACCTTCAGTTTCATTATTGTCACTTATCATCCATCAGGTGAGATGATATGTGTCATGTGCTATCTCATTGTAAAAGAAAGCAACTTCTTATTTGAAGTGAATTTCTAGCTGTGATAAGTAAAAAGAAAAACGTTATCTTAATATCCGTAATAAATATTTAGCTAAACCCTCAATAAAAAGCAAATTAAATGCATTTCCGAAGAAATTTTCAACAGAAAGTAACAGGATAATTTATATTCAAAGCAGAAAGTGTATTTTTGAAGAAGTATAAGACCACTTCGGAAACTGTAGGCACTTAAGACTTCAGACTTATGAATTTATGAATCTATATTATTACTTTCGATACTGACGTGGAAAAATAACGCGTTGTAAAGGTCTACAAAATCAGCCGTAATGCTTCAACAATAAAGTTCTTAAGGTTCTTACAAACTATTATAAAGGTGAGATAAAAGCTACAAAATGAAAGTCTTATTTTAGTTATTATTCCTACTTGATACTTTATAAGATCACTAACGGTAACAGAAAAATAATATGACAGTTTTCTCTGACCAATTTCAGATGAACGTTTGATAAAATTCTTTGTTCAAGAATTTTTACGTTGATAATATATATTTTTATTGTTATAGGTACTTCCTACTTCGTAAATCTATTGATATAATCTTAAATTTACTTTCATTACATTTTATCGGAGTAATTACGCACGGCCATTTAAATCTTACCGGTACTCTAGAAATTAAGTTTGATTAAAATACACCAAATTTTCTAAAAAATTTACTATAGCGTTGTGTTAACAAATTTGTAGTATTTCATCTGCAAAGATGAACTGCATAGCCAACGGTTGCAATGACCGTTGAATAGATGGCGCGCTGTGCCGCTATTAGCACTCTAAAAATTACAAAAGCAGTGACAAGATTCAGCGTCTACGTCAGCCTGCCCGGTAGCATAGTGGTCAGTGCAGCCGCCCGGATTGCGGAAGACCCAGGTTCGATTCCTGGCTGGGTCGGGTAATTTTTTCACTGTATTTTGTAAATTTTATAAATATTTAAAATACACTATCAAACAGTGACAAAAGCAATATTATTTACGACCTCTTCATACGATAAGAGTATGTTTGAAGAACACTGTCAACGCAGATTAAAAACATATAAAAATTAAAATTGATTTTTCAAGTTTTCGGACCATTTGGTAGCTATCAAGAGTGATCGAAGCATCTTAAGGTATGCTTCGATCACTTTGATGTTATCTGGGTGCATAGATATATGTTTACCCATATATACACACACGCACTTGACTCAATCTTACATACTTGCACTCCACATTCACGCATTGCACCGTCCAATAATTAATTTATTTATTATTTGCTATTGTCAGAATCATACTGTATAGTTACTGTTTGTGACGAATAACGACATCGTTACCGTTCCTATAGAATTGACCCCTACGAGCCAGGCCTAGCCTAGTGTGGGAGTCATTGTACATTCCTGTAACACGGCTTACTATTAATTTTGGTAAATAAACAGTTTTAATTTAATTTTATATTTTTCCATATATTCGCCGGTCACTTCTACTGTGGAAGGAAAACCCTTAAAATTGATGACACATGCAGTATGTCATAGTAAATGTTTGCCACCAATTCAAAAATCGCCCCCCTGAATCTCACATCCCTTGAGTCGGCATCAAATCAACTTACTTACATTATCAACACCTCTGACACATCGTTTGCGTTCACTATATGATACCCGCCATAGAGCTGTCAAGCTTACAGCTATTATTAGATGGCATCTTTAACGTGTGTCAGGACGGATATAAATAGAATGAGGAGAGAACCCAAGTTTTGTACTTTTGTTGCAAAGAGCACCCTTTGCACATTATTAGTTCTGTACTTAGGAAATTTATATTCTGTGACTTAAAAATATGCTTTATACTTCGATTTAGAGTTGATCCTGTGTTGTAAATGATGTTTTCTCTCAATCCTTATATCTTTCTTTATGTTTAAGCAGTCGGGCTCCATCTCGCCTGTTGTTAAGTCATGATGAGAATTAAAATAGTCTTCAAAATAGTTAATTACATAATTATGTATTTCTAATTTTTCACGGAGTCCCTTCACATAAATCCGTTATCTTTAGAGCATCCATGACGTTGACGTGCCTTTATAAAAATTCGATTCCAAACAGACACAGGATTCAACTTAAAACAATTTAAAATATGTAGAAAATAGATGGCAGACTCCTCTGAACTTTTTTATTATAGCGTCGCTAAAATAATAATCTGAACGTAGTAGGTACAACTTCAACTGAAATTGTGTGCGCACACCGAAATCAAGTTTCTCATTCGTGTTCCGTTCCAACTTGAGACAACATCTGCGCTTAAAGCGTTCGAGTCGTTAAGAGACCGCCTAAACAAGGACTCATTAAGGGTGCGGGCTATAAATAAACAGAATACAACTGTATTTCATGCTAAAGGGGGCGTAATACAGAGCACGTGGCGAACTGATGGATGCGATTGACACGGCTCCAAGGAGAGGGAGCGTGTGCGCCGCAAGCACTTACTCTGTGTTCGAATTCGATGTAAGTGACTTTAGCTATCATGTGGGTAAGAGCGTTTATACATTTTGATTTGCCGTATAAACTTCGAAGTACCAATTTTCTCAAACCAATACTTATGTCAATTTTAATGGAGCTTTCTATGTAAAACACGGCGAAGTCAGTAGTTAAAAACAAGCTTGTAATAAAACGTTTAAAAAAATGTTTAAACATTTCATAGCCGCACGTAGTTTTAAAATGTTTCGTACTAATTATTTAGATATCTGTTAAGCATAGCATACAAAGTATTATTAATATTGGTTTGTTCCATTGGAAACTTAGAAATATTAAGTTTGTTTCTATATCATTTATGATTTTGTCACATATGTAAATACTTTATTTATCAACCACAGCAACAGTGGGTCCGATATCTAATAACGACAGGTAAGCGAATGTTTACACAGAAAGGTTATTACATCGAAGTTTATTACACCGAAAGCTCAATACTTTTATATTTAAAACATAAAACGTATTTACTTTGTGTCCAATTTAGTAGTACGCTAAAATACTTTCGGGCAGAGTGAATTTTACGCAGACGCAAATATTTAAATTATTACCAACTGCTGTAGAAAAGTAAATATCGATATTTTAAATATAGAATTCGGGAATTTTAATCAACAATGAAAAAAAATGCAACTACGCTACTATCAATGTGGGTAGAACTGACCCCAGCTGTGGGACATTTAAATTCGATTTGTCGTATCTACGATTCAAACATATTAGATTTGTCGTACCAAAGACGATAAAACTTTTTGATGTAGCCCATTTTTTAACATCATCAAATTCAACACAGCATTAGCGCACAATCGTTTATCAGTAAACATCCAAATGTCGTTCTATATTAGCCAAGATTTCATTCATGACAGCGCGACAGACAGTGAGCGGCGTCTGACGAAAGAAGTATAATAAGCATCTTCAGAATAAAAAACATCGGCAAAAAAATTCGTGACTCGACTGAAACAAAAGCCGGCGGTTGAAGGATCTTAACAAGGCACCTCGAAAACGAATCAAAGTACTCAAACAAAAGTGGATTGGGGAAACTGCATTGATTGATTGCTACTTCCATACCCCCATCTTGTTCTTGGGACTATCCGTGACGTTGCAATATTTCTGGGTCGAACAGATACAGCTTTCGGTCTATCGAAGCGGAATATGTTTTGATATATCTATTACGTAACAGTTTTTCCAACTTCGAAGTGGTTTTAAGTAAAAATCCGCGATCAAGAAATTATACTCATGCAATACAGTTTGTGCCAACGTCATCATCTTCAAATTCAAATTCAAATTCAAAAATCATTTATTCAGTTTAGGCTACAAGTAGCTCTTATGAATGTCGCTATGCCATCGGTTCGTAAGTCTACTCTGGGCGGGAGATCTTGCACTGAGAAGAACCGGCAAGAAACTCAGCAAGTGTCCAGCTCTTTTCTCCCTTACAGCGTCAAAAAAAATAAAAATTGGAAAATGCCCTATCATAGCAGGACACTTTCCATTACAAATAAACACAAAAAATATAGAAGACAACTACAACATGTAAAAAAACAAAACAAATAAACAAATCTAATATATCAAATTTACATTACTTCATTATCATTATCATCACCATCATAATCAGTTCTTATACTTTTTACAACAAAAAAAACTTAGCACTTTAAAATATTCGATTTGCCTCAAAAAGTTTTTTTTAAGTGCTATTTTCTGTTTCAATAATAAACACGGCAATTTGCAAATAAAAAATATCAATTTTCGAAATGCGAATATGCGACGCAGAGTGCAGTTACAAGTTTTATTATAAAACCTGTAACCGCACTCTGCGTCGCATATCACGAGTACATGCGAATATTCCCGGTAAGCTTTACTATTTGGAAAATTTTCGAAATTTATTATAATAGTGCTCCATTATTAACTCTTCCTGAAATACAAGGTACGTTCTGTAATTTGTGAATGTTGTAAGCAATTTATCGAATTGAATTTGGTTCGAAAAAGGGTAATCCCCAATAACAATCTAGGGTATTGTCAACGTTTCAGCTGATTAAAAGCGATAAATTGATTAATAGTTTTGATTAAAATTGCCGAGCTATGACGAAAAATTGGATAAGACGAGCAATTAATTTGAGGATTCGGAAAACCCTAAGGACTCTTTAAAAATGGAGACGGGGAGAAAAAATGCAAAGACGAAAGCCAGCAGAAATTGAAATAGGTATCAGCAACAAAAAAGTGTTTTCTTTTCAAATGCTCTTCGCTCTAATGGAAAGGAATTGGATACGCCTTAGGAAAACAAGTACCCACTTTTTGTGTAGATTCTTGAAATTGGCGTAATTGCTTTTTATTATGTTCATCGTTCATATCAGGAAAATAAACACCCGAAGAAATATTTTAAGGGATTTTTTTAGTTAAGATAATTTCTTGTTATTTTTTTAATAATCATAAAAAAAGTAAAGCCATCAGTCAAGTGGTAAACTGTAGGTATACAGGGTGACAAATCTTAATAGGTTATAAGGGAATATATTATCAGTTTTGGATATCCTTGTATTGACCCATTATAATATATCCAGCTGTGTTATGTTTACTAATTTAACATTAAATCAGACTTGTTTCACAAAAAGTATCTCAATATAAAATACGCTCCGATTTCAAAGAATCCTCTCGACATCAAAAGCTCTATCATTACGATAAGTTTTAAATATTCCTTGTGACAACAATGTCTTTTTGAAGTCCTCTTTAGGGCACAATTATTTATGTTCCGGGAATCACTCAAAGAGGTCGTTTTACGATGAAAAAAAAGTTTGACAGCCACGAGAGGGATGACTTGACGTTAATGCCCGTGGAATGTATGGTCCATGTGTGGCATTAAGAATTTTTACGGTTACAGTGTACGGTTGGCAGCGTGAACTGATTGATGCCGTTGTAAAATTAAATCTGTGTATATGTTTGTCATCCTCACTATAAAAGTGTTAAACTTTGATGACGATGTTGAATACAAGAAAAAATAAACATTTCCGTTTTAATGTGTCACAACTTCATTTACGGGGTTTACTATTTACATCTGCAAATTTTATATAACGGTCTCTTTTATTACATTATTACAAGTCGGTATTGTATAATAATAATAATAAGAACAAATCTTCTTTCGGTGCAACAAAGTCACTTTTGGAAGTTTTTTTTAAATAATTTGTGTTTACGGTATGTTTATAAACTTTTAAAATAATTAATTTAAATAATTTAATTATTTTTCAAATCATCAGCATCATTATTATCATCCATCACCAGCTCATTTCATATCCCCACTGCTGGGACACAAGCCTTCCCTATGGATGGATGGGAGAACGGGCCATTCAAATAATGATTTTTCAAATAATGTTTATAAATTCTAATGTTGCAAAATCGCTATTTTGCTGACGTTACCGGTCAGTAGAATAGTTAAAAAGACTGATTTAGAGTGGTGCAGTTGAAAAACATAAAGAATACAGCTGCAGACATCTTTAGTGGCAAATGGGCCGTAACAGTTTTATGTGTCAGTCCAAACTTGCCAGAATGTTAATGTTACCATTCTAACGATTGTTTACGAATTTCTGGTGGTCCGACTTTTGTAGTTATACTTATTATCGTTTTATTGTAGTTATAAATATTAGCCACTAAGCTATATTGCCCTTTTATGCTTCTGTAGAACACATGTCAATAATTTAAATTTTATCTATATCACACTAATATTATAAATGCGAAAGTTTGTGTGTATGATGTGTGTATATTTGTTGCTTCTTCACGCTGCAACGGATGAATGGATTTAGATGAAATTTGGCATACTGATAGTTTATAACCTAAATTAAAACATAGGATACTTTTTATTTCGACATTCCCACGGGAACTTTAAATATATGTATAATCAATTCTAAGAAAAGCCCGTCCCAACTGTTCAGAATAGAATAGAATAGAACTTTTTATTCCGATATTCTCACGGGAACGGGAACAACGCGGGTGAAACCGCGAGCGGCCGCTAGTTATTGATAAAGAGGTTAAGTTTGAGACTTTGTTTGTTTGAGGAGGGGTAATCTTTGGAACTACTGGTCCAATTCCATAAACTCTTTTACTGATACGATAATACAGTCTTTGCGGGTATAGGCTAAATTTTATTATGGTACAAAAATGAAGCATGAAAACAATGCCGACGAAGTCGCGGGTAACTGATAGATATTATACTATATAGGCACATTTTTTCAGTATATTTCTCTGTTTGATTTACCAGTATTGGTAAGTAACAATCAAAATAAATAGATCATATTTTTGTTGGCGTTAACATCTCAAATACAAACATAAATTAAATTTTTAGTAACAATAAAGTTGCATTCAATTATAATAAATACTTTCTGAACTTTTATAACTTCATGCTTAACTTAGGTTATAAGAAATGCAAAGTTATAATTCCAATCAACTATAAATGTCTAGATGCGATGTCTGCTGGATGAGAGTAGCCGCGGATCGTGCTCAGTGGCGTGCACTTGGAGAGGCCTATGTCCAGCAGTGGACGTGTGTAGGCTGATGATGATAATGATGATGATAAATGTCTGTGAAAAACGTTAGCTGCCTGGCAGAGCAAGACTAAAATCCGTTTCACTCAATTCGAACTCATTAAACCGTTTGGGTAATAACGTCGAAATTATTTCCGCATTAAGCATCCGACCGACTTGCGACGTTTCGAATCAATAAGTCGTCAACTCAGCCGAAAAAATGTCATAACAACATAAAAGAGATTACAATGTCCCGGAAGCATCAAAACAGAATCCTGAAGTAATCCAATGAAAATATAATATGTAAAAATTGAATGTTCATGAAGCGAAAAAAGGGCGGACGAATCCTCCAAGTCACATTCACCCCAAGAAACAGAAAACATAATGCTCATTCTAATTCAGTACCTATTACCGAGGCATAAGTTATATGATGTCACGTTTTACCTGATGTGGAAAAGTATGAAAAGTTCTATTATTCCAGACGCAAGTTTATGCTTTTGAGGGAATTGTGCCCTGAACCGTGAAGTATTGAATAATGCTTGCATTGAATAATTTCACTACAAACAGTGAAATAGATTTCGGATTCACATTACATACAGAGAATACTCAATGTGATTTCATAATAGAAGCTTAAGAGAATTTTTGAGGAAAATATTGCATTCTATTTGTAATTCTAGTTTTAACTAGGTCAGTGCCCTGCGAATATTTCCTTTGAATTTCTTGTAGCTCGTTGTGAATTAAATAGTTTTAAATTGTAAGTTGAATGTTTTGAAGGATGCACAAGATGTTTTATAAATGGAGATGTTAGCAAACGTAGAATTTTGTTTTTGGCCTGTTTGCCAAGTTAAACTTTCATGATTTTGAATTATGTGCTGTACCTATGTCTGGTAGTACAATTGTATCCAGAATCAGTTTCGCTAACACCTATTACTGCCTTTATGCAGCATTGAAAAAAAACAAAGAAAGAAAACATTTAACAACACGCACATAAATAAGGCAGACAGTATACAATACTAGAGAAAAAATAAGATTAACAAAAAGAGTACTTTAAAAGAAAGCAAAGAGTATAAAGTGTGCATTGTTCTGCGTTGCTGATTTTCTTCTTGAACCTCCTAGATCTTGTAAAGTTATAGGGTATAGAGGCATGAGAATTGAAGCTTTTGGATCAGCATCGCGTGCTTAAATCCCTAGGAGTAGTGGTAAGTGTCCGTCTGCGGTGCTGTACATACAAAAATATAAGTGTGATCTAAGAATCTATCAGACTAGCTTTAATTTGACCATCATCTATAGTGAGATTGTATAACATATAAAAGTTTGATACAACAACGTTGGCTAACAGTGTAACTCACAGCAACTTGAAAATGATTGCGAAAATTCGTTCATTTTGATACTCATAATGAAATGAAAAATGAAAATGAAAAAGTAAAATGGTTTTAAACCATTTTAAAAATTAAAAAATCCGCGTCAATTATTTGTTAACGTGAGCGTGGAATAATAAATTACTAATAGAACTAAAAAACTACAATGCCTGAATTCAAATATAAAATGAGTGAATAGCTTTTGGAAAAATGTTTTACTCCGTAAATGAGTTTTTGGCATGTTAGATTTTAACTATGTAATTTTTATATAACTTATATTCATATGCCGGTAAAGGCAAGATGCACTGGAACCCTATTACAAAACACTGTCAATGTTTTATAATTAAAGTAAACAATTTGAGTTTGAGTTGAGTTCGAGCTGTTGGACAGTTACAGCAACAAGTTACCTCGTTAAAACATATTTCAGGCAAAGGAACAGTGAGGTACAAACATAAAACAGACAAGCGCAACAATTCCGATGCCCTAGCCAAACATCCCTATGAACCTAGTAAAACATAGCGGCAAGACAAACACGAACTCGAATCTAGTAACAGAATACGTATGTACATGTGCGGTGTTAATTGGGTGACGTAGGAGTGCTGAATTGCTTCATTCAAATGGTTTGTTGAGCATAATTTGATTTTCTATCTCTAATTACTAGATATGTTTATTTTTTCATTAGTGGCGCTAATGTGCGGCGTAAACGCTCTTAAGCGTTCTACTATTTTATTGTCTATGTTGGTTCCTCTTGTTTTGTGGATACGTCACCAATTTAGGCCCCTCCAGAATACCAGCGTTGCAGCGGCTCTATGTCGCTGTAGCATGTTCTGAGACTGGGGCCTAGTTGGCCACACTTCGTCTGTTTTTGTTTTGTATTGTTATTGTGAGTATCGTGTGATTTTGTAGTGTGTGCCAATAAATGTATTTCATTTCATTTCATTTTGTGTTTTATGTTTGTGTTCCCTAAAACGCCGTTTGCAGTTTCTGTTCCAATTAGGTATTACGATTTTGAAATGAAGTTTTAGCTTTGTTTAACCTTTCACCGCCCAACTATCCTGCACGCGATGTCCCGCTGTACGCCAACGTATATGTATTTTAATAAAGTAGGTACAAAGAAGAACTTCTATAGAAGTGCTGGCGTGGACGGCACGAAAATCTCAAACTTCTATAAAATGTGTTGGCGGTAAAAAGGTTAAAGTCAAAGGCAAAAAATCATTTATACAAAATTGACTTAGAGTTATTAAATAAACACCTAATCGACTCGCAAATGGAAATTTCGTATAAGCGCTTTACTCAGTTTTTCTTGGCTTCCCAGTATCTTCTTAATTAATGTGCCGATAAAATCAATGAAAATTAATCACTAGGATCTCGACCACCATGTAACGATCATAGTATACAATATTAATTAGCTAAAAGTCCAGCTAAAACGCGGCTACAACGCGTTTGCAGCAGGCAATGACAGCGTTGCAATGTCGGTCACAAAATAGGGTATATATTTTGTAATTTTTATAAAAAGCTGTTTACTAAACAATATTTTATTAAGGCTACATGGATTGTATCCTAAGCAATGAAAAATTAAAAAAGATAGAATGTGAGTTTGGATTGGCATTGACAGATTTCGGCCGCTCGTCTTCCATTTTCGAAAATTTTAAAAATGTATGAAACAATGTTTATTTAATTTAATGTATTTTTTATGCATAATTTTAAAAAAATATTAGCATTCTGCACTCCTTTTTTATATCACATCACACTAATATTCACTAATATTATAAATGCAAGTTTTTGTGTATGTGTGGTTTTTTTTATATATTAGAAGGAGGCAAACGAGCAGGCGGGTCACCTGATGGGAAGCAATCACCGCCACCCATGGACACCCGCAAAACCAAAGGAATCACAGATGTGTTGCCGGCCTTATATATATGGCCTTGTGTAATTTTGTTGCTTCTTCACGCTGCAACGGATGGATGGATTTGGATGAAATTCAGCATACAGATAGTTTAACCTGGACTAAAACATAGGATACTTTTTATCCCGATATTCCCACGGAAACGGGAACCACGCGGGTGAAAACGCGAGCGGCCGCTAGTAAACTATAAGCGTGCGAAATTTCATACTCCTCCGTCCGCGCTATTTTCGTAAAATGGGGTACACAGTGTTTGTTTCACGTATTAATATATGTATAGATACTGAAGGTAAGCTTGATACAATCGTGCTCGCGCAATGCACACATAGACAACCTCTCACAGACGCGGAAACTTCTGCGACAGCTGCACTCGGACTGTTCCGAGATCCGTGTCCGTGCAAGGTGTCTATGCGTGTAGCGCGCTATGTGCTAAGCTTGCCTTCTAGGTCTCCTATTCATGCATGAACGCATTTAAGCCCTGCCCATAGTCAAAAACACGCTTAAACGTACAATATAAGGCCGAGAACAGAGGGTACTATTTCATACCGGGAGCCGGTATGTACACTGTTACCGAAATTTCTTCTTGATGCCACGCGGCCATACTAATTTTGTAAGGGGAATTTAACGTGTTAATTTGAAAAATAATAATTTAAAAAACCGCTCGATAAATCGAAAATGTGAGACGGACGATTTGTAGTTATGTTAATTGGTGATTGTTTAGACATAATTAGAGGTATAATAATTTAGATATACTATGTATAAGATATCAACTAAACGCCGCCACTCGTGTTCATGATTTTTGCCCAACTTTAAATGATATTGTAGAAAAAACTGTAGCGTGTTATGAATTTATGGGTCGGACTAATTGTAAACACGTTCCCTTTGATACTAAATATATATTTTGTTTATATAATACGATAGTTTTTTTTAACATACCTATATCAACTTAACTTTTTTGGTCGGCGCACCCTTAACTTGTGTGTCGGTCGTGTGACAGTATTGCGAGCACACATAATTGGTATATAATGGAAAAAGCATCTCCGTTATGTTCCATATATTTGAAATGACAGCTTACCACGTACCCGCCTTTCCGCACAGTCGCCGCTGTTTGTGAAAACACCCTTATTCCGATCAAAAGCTGTATCAATATTTGACTGGTTCAATAGGACCATTACGATTTTTGTTCAGGTCAAAGGTCGTTTTCCACCCGATACCTAAGTAAAGAAACCACATTATTGATACAGCACTTCAATAAAGATAGGACAATACTGAAACCTGATAATAATATTCTTGGGAGTTAGGGAAGCGCCGCTTTGCTCTCATGGTTTTTTGATATCGTTTTAATTAAAGTATTAATTAATAAATAAATAAATGTTTTAACGTAGGCTTACTCCCGCACTCAAAGAAGTTATTTTACATAAATTATTACCTCAAACTAGGGTTGCCATGAGCTAAATTACGGACCCAGGACAAAAACTTCAAAAACCCAGGACATTCGGGTTAAATAATTTTTATCCACCGGACATCCTCGAAAAAAAATTTACAATAAAATAAAAACATTTCTAGTTATCATATTTTTATATATTTATAGAAAATCGAATGGGGGGGGGGGGTCACGTCACATTACGTCACGAGACTCACGAGTGCACGGATATATTTGCCGCACCGAATTTTTAACTATGAAATGCTGTAATTTATTGCTAATCATTCCATTCTGTCAAGTTAAGACGACGCATTGGTAATTTACGTGGCGGGGATCTTGATTTTTCCCAACAATTACAAAACATATGAAAGTGATATTTGTTGACAGGATTTTTCATTTAATTGACTTCTTTTTGTTAGTTGCAGAAACACGATTTTTCAACTTTTATAACAGAGAAAAAAATATCAAAATAACCTCTTTTAAAACATAGATTCACATTTTACAGGCTAACCAGACCGATTTAAGCATCAAAATTTTCTTAGTAGATTAGTCTTAACACGCATTTCAAAATTGTAGTTAATTTTTAAAAAATAATTTGTAGTTTTAATTTGAAGGAAAAAAAAAACAGTTTTTCTTATGGTACGGGGCGCAAACGCTCGTATCAAAACGTATGAGATTTATTGTTTAGCGGTGCGTCGCCTTAATCAGATTTCCCCTGACATAAAAAGTGTAGTAGAAACTTTGTAGAAACCCCGCCCGAACGCTCCCCGGACGGGCGTCCGGGGAGCAGTCTAAACAACCTAGGTCAAATCCGGGGAAACCCGGACGGATGGCAGCCCTCAAACTATAATTGTTCAATGTAAAATAGTCCCTAAGTTCTTTTGTGTTATTTTAACTAATAAATAAACTTAGATAAGGCATTGAAGCATCGTCTTCTAGTGACGAAACGTCGAGTGGCGATTATGCCATGTATATTCTCGTTTTCATCACCATGATTGAAATTCGAATGATGAATAAAATTGTACTTTATTCTCTCTAAACGTAGCAATTCATTACATTTTCACTTTTGCTACCTACATAATTGAGTGCACTATTGCGTAATGTATATTTCTAGGAATTCACAAACGTGGTTTTGGCTTACATTCAGAGTTGCCTAAGAAGATAAATCGTGCCATTTAGTATCCGGAACGGGCTGATATGATCAAACGACTAGCTGAAACGAAAAATAAGTGATCGCACCTTCTGTAACACAGTTGAGAAAATACACAGTACCTACCATAAGAATCTATGTAAATCCAGGTGAACCATTTTTTTTTAAATTTCATTTTACTTTACTTTATAATTTTTAAAACCCTTAAAACATTTTATTACAATATATCAACTTCTAATGTATTTGAGTATGGACATGTCATCATTTTTTTTATAACTTTATTTCATTTTAATTATTATAATTATTATTTTATTTTATTTGTATGCCTAATAGGCTGATCACAGATGTACTTATCAATAAAATATCTTGTAAGACCTTGTAAAACCTGTGATGTACAAATAAACATTTCAATTTCATTTTTTTATGATTAATTTCAATTTTAAAAATAAATAAATAAGGTGCAGGTTCAAATCCTGCTCGTGGAATTTTTTTCAACATTTGTGTTTTTGTAATTTGTTCGCAACAAAATTAGCGTTAAAATTATAGAAACAAAAACAAAAGCCTTTTATCACATACATTATTCTGATCCCAAGGTAAGTAGATAAAGCACTCATTTCTCAGACATCAGAAACAACGACGGTACCACAACCACCCAGGTGCGACACAATTATCGAAAAGTTCGTTTTTGACATTTACCCGACCGGGAATCGAACCCGGGAATCGAACCCGGGACTCAGAGTTAGCGCTGCCCAAAGTCCGGCGTGCAAGCTACTCGTCTACGGAGGTCGTCGAATTATATGTTTACATAATATATTGCTTTTCCACAAAGTAAAAATAACAAATTATAATGTTTTATCAGCACAAAATTAGTTATTCTGTGGTACAATAAGGACTGTCGGGCACACGCACAGAAAACAAGTAGAGAAAGGGCATTTTTCATGACACTAAAGAAAATAGCCTATGAATTCTACTGTCTACCCGATTTTGGCAAAAGGACGTGAGAATGTATCATCATCATCATTTTCAGCCCACTGCTGGGCATATGCCTTCTCCATGTTACGCCAACCCTTTCTGTTTTGAGCTGATCGCATCCAGGTTTTACCAGCGACCAGCTCTTATATCTCTGGCCCATCTAGCAGGTGGTCGGCCAGCGCTCCGCTAGTCTGTCCTCGGCAGCCATTCCATAAGAGCTTTACTCTACCATCACTGGTTCTCGCCACGTGTCCTGCCCATCGCCATTTTAGTTTTGCATTTATGTCTGAGTATGTATGTAAGTATGTATTATGTTTTATTTAGATATATAGATTGATAGATAGATAGATAATACTTTTATTGCAACACTATAAAACATAAGCATAAACAAAAAAAAATGAATAATTTACAAGGTCTTATCGCTTTTAAGCGATTTCTTCCAGACAACCAGTCGGGTGGAGAGAGCTAATAAACTGTAAGATCAGAGGTTTTATAAATGAAGCAAAATAATAATAATAGTGATGATGATAAATCTATAATCATAATGATGATAATAATAAATATGTATATAAAATTCATATAAATATAAAATACACCTACTTAAACATAATAGTAGTCTCAGGAAAGTAGCGGGTATGGCAGTTTTGCAGCAGGACAGGGTTAATCGGAAAGGTAGAATTTTTTCATAAGCTCACCTTCTGACCACGACAAAAAGCTTTATGCTCTGGATGTTGTTGTGAATTCGCTTATTATCTCGCATTTACACAAGGGACAGAGTAGTAAAAACACAAAATTAGGAGAATGTAGAAGGTAATCTTCAAATAAACGCGCTCTAAGCAACGTACACATAGACAACCTCTTTTGGAGACGGGATCTCGCGGTACTATATTGTATTAAGATTAACCAGTGGTCGCCCAGTAGTCGAAATTTGACAGTAATTTTATTAAGGCTGCACGGATTGTATCCTAAGTAATGAAAGAACAATTAAAAAATATTGAATGTGAGTTTGGATTGGCGTTGACAGGTATCGGCCGCTCCTCTTCAAAGTCATTTCGAAACGGGGTGATAGGATAGGTGTTAACCATCATGAAAAAAATAGGATTTTTTAAAAATAATATTTTTATTTTTTACTCATTTTTTTTAGTTTCAAACCAACAAGTGTTGTACCATTTTAGAATCCTGATTAAAGGCGCCAACTTTTGATGGCACTTGCCAATGCGCTCTAGTACATTTTTTAAAAGCAGGCCCTGTCAAAGTCGACAAATTTTGAAATTTAAACAAATAATTTTAACAAACTACATGGGTGGATTTTTTTCTGATTTTTCTCATGATGGTTACCATCTATCCTATCACCCCGTTTCGGCTTGACGTTGAGTTCTGGGACATCCTGTATATACGTGTGTGTTAAATATATGCGTGTGTGTCAAATTAATGGTAGTGTGTGTAATGTTTGTTTAATTGATTTAATTTACATACTTTCATGCATAATTTAAAAAAAATATTAACATTCTGTACTCCTTCTCTGTATAAACTATAAGTGTGCGAAATTCCATACTCCCCCGTCCGCGCAATTTTCATAAAAATAGTATCCGATATTTCGGCACAGTTGCATACGCCATGATCACGGAATTACTGAAGTTAATGCGGATGAATTTTTTATGAGCAGACAAAACGATCTACTCTCTTCCTTATTCGTTTTTTGCGCTCGATGCCTGTACCACCGGTTTCTAAGTCACTATTCACTCGAAATTGCTCACGACACACTACACTCACAGTATCGGTAGTAATTAGGTACTCTAGTGCAAGTGACCATGATAGATTAAAAAGTTTATAACAAGATTACCTTCTGGGTTGCCATATTTTGTGGTAACAAGTACAAATAAGTAACTATAATGACGCAACTGTGTCTCGGTTATATATATGTCGGTAATATTACAATATAACATGTGATGGTTATTGCTTATTAACAAACAAAGACAAAAACAACATAATAATAAAACTACTTAAAATTAAACTTACAAAAAACTATAAACTATATCTACTATTAGCTATAAATAAAAAATTTGCCCCAATTCATCCCCATCAGGCAGAGTGCCCAGTAAGCTAGCAGCATTGGTTTTAGTAATATTGTTATTTGGTCTCGTGTCGATAAATACGTTCAGTGTCCAGTCTGTTTCATTCAACTGGATTTCCGAAAACTTAGAAGCTTAGACGATCCTATTTGTTTGACGTTTTATCAATAACTATTGGTAAAGTATAAAATATAAACAAGGTTTAATTATATAATTCGTTTAAAAATGTTTAGTATTGTGCAAGGTGTCCCTGTAAATTATTACATTATTTTTAACTAGCGGCTGCTCGCGGTTTCACCCGCGTGGTTCCGGTTCCCGTGGGAATATCTAGATAAAAAGTATTCTATGTGTTATTCCCGGTTATAAACTATCTGTATGCCGAATTTCATCTAAATCCATTCAGTAGTTTTTACGTGAAAGAGTAACAAACATCCACCCATACTTACAAACTTTTGCTTTTATAATATTAGTAGAATTATTAAAAATGCTTGCAAAGATACTTAAACTTTTAGAAGTAAGTAGATTAAGTATGTAAGATTACGTAGTATGTAATGTAGTGAAATAAGATTTCATTTTAAAAGTGTATTGACACACTATGTATTTACTTGTAATAGTAATACATTATGAATTGACCCAATAAATTTTAAAAATATTTACCATGTGTATGTGTATTTATTATATTCGTATAGTTACATTAATTATGAAATAATAAGTATTTATATTACGCTACAGCTAAGTTAGTTATTGTTCCGGTTTTCAAACTATTCCACTCATACTTTATACATTAGTAAATCATCATTTTCCGCAAGCAAAGTGATAAAACCTACCAACTGAACTTTGTTGAGTTCAAAATGTTTGTTTTACTAGGAAGTCGCTATTGTTGGTACGGTTCCAACTTAGAAGGCAACACGACTCAATTAAGCTAGCTAGTTGACTTCTGCTGTGTCAGTCTTTTCTTGGTACTGCAGTGATCGGAACTGCTTGGTTGGGCGAGCCTACTGGCAGCCGTCGCGTTCTGCGTTTAATTCGAATGCTGATTAAGAAGACACGCATAGAAGAAAACAAGAGAAGAGGACTTCCTTGTCATCCGCGGCTACGACGATATCTATTTTAATATCTATGTTTTTTTTATACTTAGCTCGGCAAATGACTCCATCCCACCTGATGTTAAGTGGAAATGAAGTCCAGATGCGAAGACAACTGGTGCAGCGTGGAAACAAACGTAGCATCAGTCAACTTCACTCTGCCGGCCCACAAGGTGCTTCTTCACGCCTCTCTTGAAGGACCTCATATCATAGGAAGGAGAGAAAACGTGTGCTGGTAGACTATTCCATCTTTTGGAGGTGCGACAAAGAAACGAGTCACCAAATTTCTTTGTGCGCGATGGGATATTTGAGACAGTGAATCGGTGATGTTATCTTGAAATACTAATATAGGTAAATATCAATCGATTGAGTCGTACTCATTTATTTACGCCCCCGTTAGTATAAAGGTTCAACCACTCGGTTGTAATAAATTGGTGGAGTGCGCCGCGTACAAAGCCGGATACCGCATTTAGCTAGGGCCAGTCACGGAAAGTTACCGTGTAGCGTAGGTCTTCGACGAGCTTGAAGAACGAAAAAAGGCGTTGCAGGAGTCAACGGACCGATATTTACAAGAAGTTGTGTGTTGAGGCATTAGCACACACAGAAGAAGCCATTCAAGAAGTTGTGTGTTGAGACACTCGCACACACACAGAGGAAGCTGTTCCCTGGATAAGAGGCGACATACGTCAAGTACCTCCTTCAGGTACTCCTGTGGCAAGGATGTAATGTTAGCTAGCAGACATGAGCTGCATCCATATTCATCCTACCCTGAAAGGCAGGCATACTCTCAGCTGTTTTTACCTTTGTTATAAATGATTCGGAAATACGATGATTACAGAGAGACATTAAGTGCCTTACAATTAATAAACAAAGAATAAGGTCCGAATAGTTATTCCGTGTTTTGTTCCTGTCACGTAAACGTCATTGCAATTAGAGTTAAAGTAAGACCCTAAGAAAAAGATGCACTGTACGTAACTAGAGATTAAATTGTCTTTTTAACTGCTGCATATGTTTTACATGACATTATTAAACTTGTTAGTAACTGTGTTGTCATTGACCCACCTGACCTTAGTGGAGTAGTCAGTGTGGCACTTGGGCTGGCATGTTAGCTGACGGTTTTACTTCGGTAGCCGTCACTTATAATTGGTTAGAGGTCACCTAAAAGTTAAGGGTCGTCGAAGAAAACTGGTTTTATATTGAGTTCCAATTCGGCATGGGTGGTGATTTTGTATCGTGCGTAGCTATATTGAAATAGTCAATGGCTGAAACTTGGCTGACTTAAAATATAATAGAGACATTTAGAGAAAAAGAAAACAACTATAAAATTTCATCAAAATACCACAGCGTTATCGTTGACCGAAGCGCACGCTTCCTCCACCACCTCTTCTTATTACAGTAGAAAGGTGCATCCACACTGCAGTTACTTTTTATGACGAAACGTTAAACGACATTACGTTGTTGCTCACAAAACTTGGTAACGCAAAGTGGCAGAATGACTAATATTGTCGTTACTTCTAGGTAAGGAGTGCATTTTTTTTAACACCATTTCTTCTTCACTTCCTGAAATCGTCCCGAATGAGCAGTAGATAAAAACAAATGTTTGGACGTTTCATAAGTACCGTTGGCGTTACCGTACCGTTTCTCAAGGTACCTACTTATCTTAAAGTTTAATAATAAAAATTTTAAAAAAAATACTTTGACTTAATTACAAAATCTTACATTTCTATAATGAGTTTTAGACAGTTTGCTGATTTTTTTTGACGCTGCAAGAAACTTGAAGAGTTCTTCAAGATGTGTGATCGAAAGACCGTCAGAGATTTTCTAGAGGGAATGGCATAACACTCTAGTGCGTGTCCCCATTCCCTACTAGATTCTCCGAGGGGTTCAGATCGGATCAGGGGCCATGAGTGATAATAACTTAAACTCAAACTATTTATTGTAAACTAAGTGGTATGGTATTACATAGGTTATGTTCTAGTGTCATTATTACAGCTTCTACAAGTATAAAAGATGTAATAGTAAAATAATAGTGTCAGTGTATCACAGAATTAAGACGTATTTTGCTACAAACTAATATAATGCTAATGCGTCAATCATCGTACAAGCAAGTGTCATATATCAAGACACTTATCCCATAAACGTCACTGCGCATACTATTCTGCCCCTTCGGTAGATAACTTCAAACGGGTCTAAATGAATGTGCTGAAGTGTTAAAAGCCTTGTGTTAACGGGGGTAAAAGCTTTACTACAACGCCACATGATATTTTAATACGGTGTTGCCACAGCAAAAAGTGTTCATGAAATATTTGCGTGTGGTAAAATTTCGCATGAATAATGTGGGAACACAGTGTAATGTACCCTTGTATTTTGGGGCTTACGCGTTATTAAAATATATTTCTTTATGTAACTTTGTATCTCTTACTTTGTCAGTTTATTTTACATTATCACTGTGATAAATACTCTTCAAATTCTATTAAGCTTTGAAATAGGTTTTTAATGATGCAAAGATTTCGTTAGTTTTCTTGGGGTGAAAACTATTACCTACCTAGTCTAGTCTCGAAATCGAAATAAGCGTACAAACTCAAGAGGGTGACCTCTTGAGTGAGTGATCCTTCATCATCAGCATCATCTCAGCCCAAGACGTCCACTGCTGGACGCCTCCCCCAAGGATATGAGGGTTATTAGCCGTAATCGCCACGCTTGGCCACGGTTGGCGATCGCAGTAGGTTGAGGGTAACTTCAGAGAGATGCTGCTGCCCATCCTCTGGAATGGTCCCTTAGTCAGCTTTTACGACACCCACAGGAAGAGATGGGGTGGTGCAATTTTTTATCCCCGGCACCACACAGGCAGAGTGATCATTGATCGTGTTCAACGTCGTTAAATAAACGCAATCTTAGCTTATCTCGGTTGGACAAAGGTTTAATGTCGACTGGTGTCGGTCCATCATAAACTTTGGTCTAGCTGTAGTTAGAACTAAAATGTGTAACATTTAGTTCTAACTACAGTTAAAATTAAATACTTTATACTCACAAGATTTGAGTCTACTCGCGTGACGTAAGATCATAGAGACTGATGTGTTGGTGATGGTTTTAATCATGTGCGTTCCGTTTAAAATTACATGAGTAATATTTTTTCATTTATTGCTTCACGCCCAATTTTTAGGTTGGTTTTAAGTTAAAATAAAAATGAGCCTTATTATGGTACGTGGCATAGCCACTTTTTGTGTATAACCAACTTACACTACAACAATTCTTATAATACTAATTTAAAATGCGTGTAGATAAAAACAAAACAATCGCATCAATGCAGAATATTCACTAGTAGATAAAGTATGGATGGTCAAAGCGTCAAGAGAGTATACCAGTAGGCTTAGCTAAAGTAACAACATTAAGAAAACGATAGCGAAGTTCGAAAAGAATAAAATGTATAGGATTGACATAAGCCGCGCTAAGTCACGTGGTCAATCTTATGTCAATCCCATACATTTTATTTATACTATTTTACGGCCAGCGACCGATTGGTTGCCCCAGGTACCGCTGGAGCATTAGGGTGGAAGCTGACCATTCTTTTGAGAGTTTGCTGATCGCCTGAGACGGAATTTTCAGCTTCACCGGGCTTTTTTGGAGGCGGCGAGAAACTTAAAGGCTTCCTCAAGCCGTGTGAAATAAAGCACCGTCAAAGGTTTTCAGAGGGAACGGCATCACGCACTAGTGCGTGTCCCCATGCCCTACTTTATTCTCAGAAGGGTTCGGATCGGATCGGGAGCGAAACAACCCGAGAGCACCTCTAAATGCTAGGATTTCGGCTCGGGTTGACAGAAACTGACCTGCGAGAACTTGGAGCCGAAAATTGGGAATGGACAGGGAAAGTAGGGAGTTCTCGTATTGTAGGCCAAGACTCACTTTGAGCCCCTGAGCAGTCTCCTAGCACTGGCATTACATACCAAAGTTGTCTCGGTACGCCTTGAAATCTGGCGAACGCTCTAGCAACTATTTCTACCGCCAAATAATTCTATGTTCCGTTTTGAAGGAAACTGTCCAGTGAAATTAGAGGGCATAGAAGCAAAATAAGTAAAGCTTCAAGCTTAGCGACGCGCAAGTTGTGTCTTAGGCGGGTCATATATT
Source organism: Eudonia lacustrata (assembly GCA_947562085.1). Lineage (NCBI taxonomy): Eukaryota > Metazoa > Arthropoda > Insecta > Lepidoptera > Crambidae > Eudonia > Eudonia lacustrata. The sequence goes on from OX387342.1 coordinate 7,241,861, forward strand.
ATGCTCGCTTGCTGGCTCAATATCATCACATCAAAAAGGCAACAAAGTAAAAAAGCTTATGTGAAGTAAATACACATAAATTATTCTTTTGGTTTGATACAATTTCGTATTGATACACTGTCCACCTGCTGGTATTTGTAGAAGTGTGCAAACGACAGCTTGATAGGGGTTGGCACCGCTTCTTTTGTAAATGAAATAGTTTTTACTCTCTTTTTTATGCTGTCCCTAAAACACTGTCAAATAACACCTGTGTTGTTCACAACAGAGGCCACGTAGTATTGCTTTCTATGAGAGAAAATGTAAATGGTTTTATTTCTATATTTTTGATCATTATTATGGTAAATCCTATAGTCTGGGACGTGAAAACAATGTTTCAGCTGCTTAACTTCCCTTGCATGTCGTAACACCCGACTAAGGGACAGGGGTTCCAAGGAATTATTCCTCTAAGATACACTTTCCTCGTAGATACACTTTTGAAAAATCCCCGCTTTTGTTCCTGTAAGATACACTTTGGCCAAGTACAGCAAACCAGAAAAGTATTACTGCAAGTTTTGGAAATTAAAAATTTCAAAGATGGCTATATCGATCATTGTAACAAAAATAAAACAATTTATAAAACAAATGACACTCGAAAAAACAAAAGAAAGTGTGAACAGGCACATTTATTAATAGTTCCAAGTTGAAACAAAGTAAACAAATGACACTCGAAAAACAAAAGAATGTGTGAACAGACACATTTATTAATAATTGCACTAGGTGATCGGCTAGCAACCCATCACTGATGTTATTTATTCCAACTCAGAACCCTACTTGGTCTATGCTAAATATGGCGACGGGTCACTAATGGCGAGCATACTCAAAATTTGTGATTTCAAAGCTCTGTTTTCCTCTTTTTGAAAAGATGTGAGCGTATATAGGATGTCTGTATGTATTATTGTAAACTAGTGGTCGCCCAGTGGTCGAAATTCGACCGTAATTTTATTAAGGCTGCACGAATTGTATCCTACGCAATGAAAAATTTAAAAAGATAGAATGTGAGTTTGGATTAGCATTGACAAGGCATTGACAGATTTCGGCCGCTCGCCTCTTGCATTTTGAAATTTTTGAAAAGTGTATTATACACTTTTCAAAAATTTCAAAATGCAAGAGGTGTGTGTGTCAAATACTTCGTACTTAGTGTGTGTAATGTTTGTTTTTTTGATTTAATTTTAAGCATAATTAAAAAAAAATAACATTCGGATAACCTTCGCTATATAAACTATAAGTATGCGAAATTTCATACTCCTCCGTCCGCGCAATTTTCGTAAAAAAGGGGTACAAAGTTTTTGCTTCACGTATTAATATATAGATAAAATAAATTAAGAACAAATGAATCAACCTTCAGAACCAGCAATAGAAACGCATTTAAATATATGTATTGTTTATTAAATTACATATTTTAAGTGTTATTGTGTGTACTTATAATATTGTCTATGCATAATATATTTTTGATTTTTTATATAATTAAGTACTTAACATTCATAAGTGCAATTCATATGCCGAAATTGAATAAAGGATTTTTATTCCATTTTTTTTCATTTCAAATATAACCTACAGATAGGTAGGTACATATATTTTTTTTAATAGTGTACCAACTTTGAATACAATATGATTTACAATGATGTCACCACTAATAAACTGAAAGCTTGCGTAAAATACACTTTAAGTTAAACACGAGCTTAAACAAAAGGATTGTGTGCCTATTGAACAAAAAAAAATAATCTCATGGTCGTACTTATGTACTATTATGAACTAATGGTTACAATATTAACTTATTGGGTGATTTATTATAGAGGAAAGGAGGATAAGGCTTACTTGCTGTATACTATAGGTAGGTTCTCCTCGCTGCACCAGGGCTGTATCACCAAATGCACTACACTAGAATGTACATTCACAACACGTTGATTGTTCCAAATATATCAATTTTAACGGTTTCTATAATATAAAGTGTCCGCGCGCGTAGATGTCAAGATTTTCAATGACACTCGATAGACTGTTCGAGGACGACTGGTGTGGTGCGTGCGCGGCGGTTGTATTTCAGCCAGGGGAGAGACCAAATAAAAAAGGGTAGATATATAATAATAAAATAAGGACTGTGGTTTGTGTACCGTGTATAGTGGCGCGTCCATTTCCCCCGGCCTGAAGGTTCTCCTTCTGAGTAAATAAGAGATAGCGGAGCAAATGAGTAAGCTAGTCAAACAAATGTATAGATATCCAATTGAATGCGTTGAACTTAATTAATATAAATATATGTGTATATAAAATATAACTGAAATAATTATGCAATCGATTTTATTGTGAAGGTAGCGGGCAAAGGCGTACGACAGGTCGCACGTAAGTGCCAGTTTTCGTTTTAATTTTTGCAGCTCTACTGACTCCGTCACTGCCTGGTAAAAGCCTTTCTACGATAGCAAGAGGCCAACTTAACGGAGGGGAGTTGTCTTCGCGTACTACCACCACACAATTTTCCTGAATAGGTTTAGATGGAGTATTCCATTTTAGTCTGCTTTGAAGAGATGAGAGATATTCAGTACTCCACCTTTGCCAATAAGATTGTACTAGCTTACTAAGTAAGTTGTAGCGACTGAGCCTATGCTCAGAAACCTGGCTAAAATCTTCTGCAGGTAAATACTTGAGAGGAGTTATATTTAAGAAGTGCGCTGGCTTTAGAGCGGTTAAATCGGCTGGGTCTGAACTTAAAACCGTTAGAGGGCGGCTATTCATAATAGCTTCAATTTGAACCAATACGGTATTAAGCTCTTCATATGTCAAAACTTGATTACCAATTACTTTAATAAGATGCGTTTTAACTGATTTTACGTTTGTTTCCCAAATGCCGCCCCAGTGTGGACTCAAAGGGGGGTTTCTTTTAAATTGTATACGCAAGTCTGACAGATTTTGATCTATGTAATTATTATGCGATTCGGATGCTAAGAGTGTGTAAATTTCATCAAGTCTTCTCTTTGCACCTACAAAGTTTGTGCCTCCGTCGCTAACTATCATGGAGACGGGACCTCTTCTACTTATGAACCGTTTGAAAGCGGCTAGAAAGAGCTCAGAACTCAAATCTGAGACCAGCTCCAAATGAAGTGCCTTTGTAGTGAGACATATAAATAGACAGAGGTAAGCTTTGGTACTTTTTAATCCGCGGCGGCGATAAGGCGTAACATAGAATGGACCAGCGTAGTCTACGCCAGTAAAAACAAAACTTTTGACTTGACTAACGCGGAAGTAAGGCAAATCTCCCATAATGGGATTACTACTTTTAGGTTTATGTCTAAAACAAATATTACATTGTTGGTAGCGTTTACGAATCATGTTTCTAGCTGCGACAATCCAATAGTTCTGCGTAAGAACTGATTGCAGTAGGCTAGGACCAGCGTGTAAATTCGATATGTGATAGAAGTCGACGAGTAAATGAACTATAGGATCCCTCGCAGGCAGAACAATCGGATGTCGCTGTCGAAACGTTAACCGAGCGTGTCGCAAACGACCACCTACTCTGATTAAGTTCTTATCGCCAAGAAAAGCATTCAGCTTCTGCAAAGCGGGACTACAAGTTTTACCTTGTTTTAAAGCGAGTAAATCAGTACTAAAATGCTTTTCCTGTACGCTGCGAAGAACATAAGTTTCGGCCTTTTCTATATCATCAACCGAGACAAGGCCGCGTGATTTTATAAGTTTAGTAAAGCGTAAGACATAAACACAAGCGTGTAGGAATTTAGTCCACTTCGAAATTCTATGCGCTAAATTATAAAATAACGAATCCTCTACGTTTATTACGTTAACATTTAATAATGTTACTGTTTTGAGCTCTGGTAATTCTGTATTTTTATTGTCGAAAATATTTATAGGCCACTCAGACCGCGGAAGCGTAGCCCATGATGGACCATAGAACCATAGTTTATTTTTAATAAGTTTGCTAGGCGTCACTGGGCGAGAAATTATATCTGCGGGATTGTCTAAGCCGGGAATGTGATACCAATGCTGAGCCGGTATATTTTCATTTATTGCGGAGATTCTATTGGCTACGAACGTATGAAATTTATAAGGCGGTGCGTGTATCCATGAAAGTGCTACAGTGGAGTCAGAAAATGCGGCGATATCGGTAACTTTAACTCGTTCACCAATAGAATCACGCACTGCAACCAACAGGTTGGATAGCAGTAAGGCAGCGCAAAGCTCGAGACGTGCAAGATTAACATTTTTAAGCGGAGCAACGCGAGACTTACACACGCACAAAAGCGTTACATGACCAGCGTCAAACTTGGTATTGCTCGTGCGCAAATATATAACAGCGCCGTAGCAGCGTTCACTTGCGTCTGCGTATCCTAACAGCGTTACATAGCGCGTGTTGGAGAAGATACCCACGTGACGCGGTATTTTTAATGTACCTAGCAAATGAAGTTCGTTTTGAAACTGCTTCCATTGATCATTTATATAACTGGGTACGTCGTCGTCCCATCCTAAATTCTGTTTCCAGCACTCCTGGACAAGTAACTTTAATAAAGCGGTCACGGGACCGACGAGTGAAAGCGGGTCAAATAAGCGCGCGGCTACAGACAAAATATTGCGTTTAGTACCTTTAGAATTATCTATATTAATATTAAAGAAGAAATGATCTTCTTTGGGTTTCCATTTTAAACCTATAATTTTTGCGTGCGTATCATCCTTGAACTCCATAATATCACTCGCGCGGTGATGAGCGGGGATACGTTGCATAAGCTCCGGACTGTTTGAAATCCATTTTACGAGTTTAAACCCCCCGGCCATGAACATCTGTACCAGCTGCTGGTATAGTTGCTCGGCCGACTCAACAGAGGGCAGTGATGATACGTAATCATCCATATAAAAATGGCGTACCGCGGCCCAGGCTGCTTCAGGCCAGCGTTCGCGTTCGTCCTCTGCCAATTGCCTAACAACTCGCATTGCCAGGAATGGAGAAGCCGAAACACCGAAAGACACACAATTAAACTCGTAAGTAGAAACCGGTTCGTTAGCGTTAAATCTAAATAATATTCTTTGGAACTTATGATGTTCTGGAATTAAATTTACGTTAAAATACATCCTTTGTATATCTGCGGTAAGTGCGATCGAAAAAAGTCTAAGGTTTATTATAAGATCGAATATATTAGCTTGTAGATTAGGTCCAGTGTACAACAAGTCATTAAGTGATTTGTTAGTTGTTGTTTTACAGCTTGCGTCTAACACGATCCTTATTTTTGAGGTCGTTTTGTCTGGACGTAATATAGCATGATGCGGAATGTAGTAACATGGACCCAATTCGGGAATTTCGATTTTATTTAAATAGCCGTTTTGAATGTATTCATTAATCGTTGCGTTATAGCCTTCGCGTAGGGTTTTATTTGCGTTGAGTTTTCTTTCTAGATTAAAAAGGCGTTTTCTTGCGATTGCCTCGGAGTTACCTAAGTCTGTTGGCGGAGATTTAAATGGTAGCGACACCATGTACCGACCCGTCTCGTCGCGTGAGTAGTTAGCTAAAAAATCCTGTTCACAAACTAAGTCATCGGGGGAGAAATGTTTTATAATGGGGACGTTCTCTAATTCCCAAAAGCGTTGGGTCAATATGTCAAGGCGTCGGTCAACAGTCGCGTGGAATGACTGCGAGTAGGAAGACTGCGGCTCGCACTCGGCCCTGCCCATCATCACATACCCGAGAGTAGTCTCCACCGCGACCACCTGTGAATCAGGCAGTATTTTCTTTTCGCTGCCTAACAAGAACGGGAGCAACTCGTTGCCAATTAATAAGTCGATATCTCCGGGCTTGTAATAGTCTTCGTCACTAAGCGGTAAATTTTTAAATTCGCGTAAGCGATCAGTATTTATATAAGCGTTAGGAACCGTGTCAGTTATAATATTTATAACTCTTGCGTTAATAGAATATGAACAGCGTTCATCAAAGCGGGAATATATTGTTAAACACGTTGAACCTATGACAGGGCGCTCTGATAGACCGATTCCCTTTACCGTGGAAGGCACTTGTAAAACATCCAAGCTCAAACGGTCGCAACATGATTGAGTGATAAAATGACTCATCGAACCGCTATCCAGAAAAGCCCTAATTTTAAATCGCTTGCCGTTCTTATCATAAGCAAACACCGTTGCCGTAGGTAACAACACAGATGAATGTATATTATAGTTCTCATTCACAGGTACCAGAGTCATCGTAATGTTATCGCTCGGTCCAGGAGTCTGCTGAATGGAACTCGACTTTATTGCGTGTACGTAAGGCGTTGAGTCGTTAATAACAAGCGCAGTTGGAACGCGGTTCTCGCGCGACAGTGGCGCGCTCGCTTCTGCGGATGAATGTTGATTAGTTGCGCTTGCGCTTGACGACGCGGGTTCAAATCTTGGCGTATAATTCATGTGTAGTTTTGTGTGATGCGATCGTCGACAAATAGAACACTTGTGTATTGACTTACAATTGTTTAAGTGATGGAAACCCAAGCAATTAATGCATAAATTATTTTGGCGTACAAAGTTATTGCGGTTTGATACGTTTGTATTCAAGAAACCTTCACAATTAAATAGAGAGTGATTATTATTGCAGTAGGGACATGCGGGAATAGAAGTTTTATGCGGGGGGGCGCGCTGCGGCGGCGGCGGCGTTGCGTTACTTGCGTTAGAATAATTAGAATTGATTGCGTTTGAGAAATAAGATTGCGTTGAATTTTTATAATTTTTATTTTGCGTTTGTGTCCTACTTGCTTGCGTTTTACTATAATTTACTGTAGAAGGTTTATAAGCGTCTGAAGAGCGTATCGAATAAAACTTACTTTAGTTCTTTTAAGAATTTTAATAATGTATTAAAACTAGGGATGTCTTGATCCCTATGCGATTGCTCAAATAAAGACACGGTGTCTTTATCTAGTTTGGAAAGCGCCAAATGCGTTATCATGAAGTCGGCTAAGTCGTCAAATTGAAGCTGTCTAAGTGCTGTTTGAGCTGAGGCGAAATTTTCTAAAAAAGCGTCTATGGAATTTTGTGACGCGGACTGACTAAAATACATTGTCGCCAGAGTTCTTTTATCCTGATACTTTTCTTTTAAAGAGTTCCATAGAATATCGTAATTAGCTCCTATGGGCGGGATACCGACACACACAGTGATAGCGCGACCTTGAAGTCTGCCCACTAAGTACTGAACCTTTTCTGCATTTGACAAGTTTGGATTACTGTGAATCAGTGAGTTAAAATTTTCGTAAATCATTACCCATTTATTGGGTGAACCGTCAAATGACATTAATTCTAAGGCAGGTAATTTTTTATTCAAAATGTCGTAATTAACAGCTGATTGAGTCGGTGGCATGCTGGTGGAAGCACTGGAAGACAAGACCTCGTCATGCTTATATTTTACGTAACAGTACAGTTCATCGAATGATTTTAAAGCTGAAAAATTAGGTTTAGACTTGCTAGAAGAATTCATAATTGCTAAATTTAGCTGTTCAACTGTTCTAATAAAATCATTGCGTAATTTTTCAATCGATTTACAACGGATTAAAAATAATTCTTTTGCTTTGGAATCTACGTGGATTTGAGTAGATAAATTGTAAATGTCTTGCAACATTTCAAAAATACCATTTCTTTTAGCATCATGTACAGCAATTTTATTTTCTAATTCAATAGATTTCGTTTCGGGTTGGTCATCGTCGATGTCTCTGTCGCGCGGCATTTTATGGCGGTAGGTGAAATAACTTTGTGAATAAAAGAGCGGAAAGCGTTATCTACGTTGCTACTTGAATTGAGTCGAGAAACTTCAAATGCGTTAGCGTTTAAATTAAATTGAGCGTTAGCGGTATGTAAATAAGTTCTATATTGGTCTAAACGAAATCTATGAATTATATAGGATTTTAAATACGTATAATAATGAATATTGTATTCTAAGGCTAATAGTTTTGTTGCGAATTATAAAAAAGGAATTTACTTGAATTTGCAATTTGTATGCGTATGATTCAAAATATTATTATAAAGGCGTAATGGCGAAATGGACAACGGAATGCGTTTTGTAGTAAGATGGCGTCTATGACTTGTAAAATTGAAAACTGTTTTATGCGTATGAATGTGTTAATGAGTGTAAGCGTGGTGAGTATCTGATGAAGAAAGGATCCGGGTTTAGAAGGACCAAATAAATATGGGTGATTTATTATAGAGGAAAGGAGGATAAGGCTTACTTGCTGTATACTATAGGTAGGTTCTCCTCGCTGCACCAGGGCTGTATCACCAAATGCACTACACTAGAATGTACATTCACAACACGTTGATTGTTCCAAATATATCAACTTTAACGGTTTCTATAATATAAAGTTTCCGCGCGCGTAGATGTCAAGATTTTCAATGACACTCGATAGACTGTTCGAGGACGACTGGTGTGGTGCGTGCGCGGCGGTTGTATTTCAGCCAGGGGAGAGACCAAATAAAAAAGGGTAGATATATAATAATAAAATAAGGACTGTGGTTTGTGTACCGTGTATAGTGGCGCGTCCACTTATAATAACTATATTATGACATATTTACTTTTGATGGTACTAGTGGATATACGTCATTGCGTTAGCTCTACAACGATTTTAATGATAAAGATATTTAGCAAAAGACTTTTTGAATATAAAGCTAAAACATTTTGCTAATTCTTTAATCACCACATTATCTCAATCAATCATGTATAAAAAAACCGCTGATGAAAATTTGCGTTAAATAGAGCCACTTCGATCGGATCTTGGAATAAATTAGACTTTGAATTCAGTTTGAAGGAACGCTGGCATAATTATACACTAGGCAGTAAGCTTCGACTTAGCTTACATAATTAGAATAATTACATAGTAGGGCAATGTCGATGGACTAACACAAACTTTGTTTTAAGACTGCTTAGTAAGTCACTAAGCTAGATAATGATATGGAGGTTTTCAAATATGCAATTATAAATCTTGAAGACGCGTTTAAAAATTCTTAAAAGGTAGCGTGTTTCGAGATTTAAATCCTTCTGTCATTGTGACGTTTCGAAGCTAATGTACACACGCCTGCACATCAAACTAACACAAACTGTCAAATTGCCTCAAATAGTCTTCTTCTTCTTCTTTTATTTATGACATGTTTTGTGTCTAACACAATTCCGCCAATGTCACGTTAGGTTTTGAACTTTATGTAGATGTTATATGGTTGATTATTTATTGAAGAATTTTGACAGTTTTGGAAAGGTTGATGCGCAGGCGTCTGCACCATGTTTTTTTTTTTGTTGATGGCTTGTACGCCTTGTACATTTGCCAAGTCTGCACCATGTTATCGTACAAAGCAGTTGAGTTCCACTATAAAATCTTGTTATACTCCCAAGAACCAACCTGCGGTCTTGTTTAGTATATACTTTCTGCTGCAATTACGAGGACTAATTTTTTCGAGAAATAGTTTCACCTTCAAGTAAAATACTTTGATTAATAGATTTTAATTAAATTGTATAAAAATTTGTTATTTCTTTTGTTGATTGTATAAAAGTCACATCGATATATTTAGACTTAATTTATCCGAATTCAAATCGAGCATTTAAATGGTAGATTAGTTTTTAGATTATTATGAGAGAAAAGAATTCCCATCTTTTAAAGAATTGATTTTTAGTCGGTGATGAACGAAACTTAAGGAATTCTATGTTGCAACGCACATCTCTTATATAAAGTCGGTCACACAAAAGGTGCTAAAACTCGGCGAATAAAATCGGTCCGATTGTCGGTCCGACAAAAAGTCGGTCGAGTCGAGTTGAGCTACACTTGGAAACAGCACTATTTTCTTTTTGATTTAAGTAAGTCGTTAAAAAAAGGTTGATTGACTGATGACATGGCACCATTTCATATTCTATCCTATAAGTTAGTATATCACCAAACCCTCAAAATAATTATTTATTTTAGTCGACACAATGTTATGTTACTCAGGTACTCTTAGGTCTTTTTCTATATTTGTTTTGTGATGAAAAGTTTTCCAATATTTAGTATTTACCAATATTCTAACGCTACAAAATAAATGATAAAAGAATACGCCCTTGCGCCTTAGTCTCCCGACGACGTAGACTTACGAACTGATTGCGTAATGCCTTTCAAAGAGCTCAAGTCTAAAACTAAGACAAACAAAGAGCTGTTTCATGGGCCTTACAAATAAACTGATCATAAGCTTGGAATAGATATTTTGTTTTGTTCTCATCATGTAAGCTTAATTTCAAATTAGAGTAAAAGAGACAAAACACCAAATACAATTTTTTACTTGGTTCCTTTGTTCTGGGGTCAATACAACGTGTATCAGAATAGTGTGGTCATAATGCAAAGATCGAGTAACCGATCTAGATCTTGTATGTTTATACAACTTTAATTTGTCATGCAATTGTTAATTATATAATTATATTAGTGACGTCATGTGCGTCAGGCGCGCATAAGCAAGCAACAGTAATCATTAATTAGGTACACAGAAATTAATGAACCACTAGTGTGGTAATAACATATTTATTTTGATGTGACGATATAGAAATAAAAATTGCATGACCAATTAAAGTTAATGATTATGTCAAAGTAACTCTGTATATAAGATCTAGATCAGATACACTTTGGGTCTTTTCATTATGACCACACCTTTCTGAAACACGTTGTATATTTAATTTTATTTTTAAGTATGTACGTATTTGACTGAACTCACCAAGATTATCTGCTCTGTGCAGTGGGAACAGGACGGCGCAGAGCACACATAGCAAGCCCGTTTTGCTCGCCATGCTTTCCAGTTCACTCGACACACACACTGGGTCCACTCAACACGACAATGAACATCGCGTCAGGCGAATCTTTCAACATCGGGCGATGTGACGTACGACAGTTCAATCTCGCTACCTGAAACAGAGACAATTGAGGGTTAAAACAGCGTTTGAGAGAAAACTTTTTTGTATCATAACAGTGTATAGAAGAATCTAAGTTAGTAACAAAAGCTTGACTTTATATTTAGATATTTTAAACTTTCACGTTCTATTCTAGAGAAAGTTTTTGAACGGGGATTAAAGTGAACTTCTAGCATGGACTAATGTGTTTGTTTGTTTGAGGAGGGTAATCTCTGGAACTACTTTAGACGACCTCCTTGGTCGAGTGGCTTGCACACCAGTTTTCATGGTGTCGCCATCTCTGAGGTCCCGGGTTCGATCCCCGGTCGGATCAATTTAGAAATACCTGTTTTTCTAAATTGTTTCGGGTCTGGGTGTTTCCTATGTATAATAAGTATGTATTTAAGTATATTAAGTATGTTTATCCGTTGTCTAGTTAATCATTTTCTCGAGTTTCTTAAGGAAGCTTTTCTTGGGGCTAGATAATTGGTGTGGTTGTGGGAAACATTTATTTTATTATTTATTTATTTACTGTTCCAATTCCAAAAAATATTTCACTAATGTAATGATACAGTCCTTGCGGGCAACCTAGGCTTTATGTTAATTTGATAAAATAAGTTTATTTATAAAGTTTACGCGGATAAAGACGCTGATAAAGTGCTAGATTATCTATACTATTAATAAAGAGGTAAAGTTAGTGACTTTGTTTGTTTGTTTGTTTGCGGAGGGTAATCTCTTGGACCAGTAGGGTCCAATTCCAAAGATTCATTCACTGATAGAATATTACATTCCTTGCGGGTAAAATAGGATATTTTATTTAAAAAAAGTTTATTTTTAAAATCTTAAATCCACGTGGACGAAGTCGCGAGTAAAATGCTAGTATACATATAATAAAAAAAAAACAAAAAAACTGGCAAAAAAAAATGTCAACAACTGGTCATCAACGTACGTTATTAAACCATTTTTAAACCATTTTTTGACACTAACAATTATGTAAGTAATTTTTATTTGACAAAAGATAAGATAGTTATTATCTGCCAATTTATTTTAAGCGACAAATAGCTTCATCGCTATCATATTTTATACACATCTCAGCCAAAAACTTGGCTAAACAAGTTGCTCCTATTGAGCAATGTTTAAAGACATAAATGTCAGTAGTGTTTCATCAGATTCCAATCAATAATTTAATTTAAATCATAAGACAAAAGAGGAATTATTCTTTTGCAAAAAAAGTTTGGTAATCACACTAATATTATAAATGCGAAAGTTTGTGTGTATGTCTGTGTGTATATTTGTTGCTTCTTCACGCTGCAACGGATAAATGGATATAGATTAAATTCGGCATACAGATAGTTTAGACCTCATCCCACCTTCTCGCTTTCTTCATAGGAGTACACGTGCTGATCTTCGGAGTCACCGATTCACTGTCTCAAATATCCCATCGCGCACAAAGAAATTTGGTGACTCGTTTCTTTGTCGCACCTCCAAAAGATGGAATAGTCTACCAGCACACGTTTTCACTCCTTCCTATGATATGGGGTCCTTCAAGAGAGGCGTGAAGAAGCACCTTATGAGGCCGGCAGAGTGAAGTTGACTGATGCTACGTTTGTTTCCACGCTGCACCAGTGGTCTTCGCGTCTGGACTTCATTTCCACTTAACATCAGGTGGGATGGAATCATTTGCCGAGCTAAGTATAAAAAATAAAAAAAAAGTTTATAACCTGGATTAAAATTTAAATATATGTATAATCAATTCTAAGAAAAGCCCGTCCCAACTTACAATTTTTAAAAATGTTCACTCAATCAATATGGTTCACCAGAACATTCAAAGAATGACGGGCAAAGATCTGGAGATCGAAATGTTCAAGAACGATAATAAAGTTGATATTTTATGTATTACTGAACACTGTCTTAAAGATCATCAGTTCATATTGAATTTTAATAATCATTTGGACGAACTACCTGTTCGTTCAGTTGAGTAAATTCAAATCAATTAATTATAGTAATAAGAGGTAAAATTAAAGGAACGAAAATACATAGCAAGCCTCTTGGTTGAGCGAACAATAGACATATATTGTGTGGAGCTGGAGCAACTTGTTGTATTAGTGTATATAGGCCTCCGTCAGCATTGTATGATTATTTTATTTCTATAGTAGTTTGAAAAGTAATGGATGAAGCAATATTATAAAATCCGCAATGTAGATAAAAAGATAGTTGTTTGCGGTGATTTTAATATTAATTTGTTAGAAAAGTCTACAGGTTCTTAGGTATAGGTAGGTATTTGAATAATTTATTTTTGGAGCCGACTAGAATAACTGCTACCTCAGCCACTTGTATCGATAACATATACACCGATCTAGTACCACTGTCTAAACTCATTATTAATAAACTAGACTCTGATCATTGTGGCCAAATGATCAGCCTTCCACATCAGTGTAAGCAAGTGAAGAAACAGAATATCACTGATGTACCAAAAACTGCTGGTCAACTGGGAAGCTTTAAAAACAATCTTTATGATAATATATGTTACTAGCTTTTGTTCCCGGCTTTGCTCAAGTTGGCTACACGGGTAAAGTGTCAAGTCATTTCGACATTAAGATTTTTATTTTTTATCATTAAAAAGCCCATCCATGCGAGTTAGAATTAGTAAGTGTCAAACACAAAACAACGAAATCAAGATCACTTTGTATAAATTATTTTAGTCCGTTTTAAAACCTCCTGTACAAATTGTCACCCTTACATTAGGGACCATTTTCCAGAAAGCTTGAAACACTTTAAGTATAATTTCTTACCAGGCCAAATACCAAAATTTAAGAATTTACAGATTTCCATACATTTTTCCACCTTTATTTCACCTCTCTAGGGGAGGTTTTTCGAAAAATGCTAAAACACTTCATTCTTTATTTTTGTTGAAAAATCTAAAGATCGTTTAAAATACTCATTTTGATAGTTATTACTTTAAAAATAAAGATTTCCCCAAAAAAAACCTTTTTCCCTTTTTCACTCCTTTAAAGAAAAATAAACAAAATTTCTGAGACAGAACCCAAATACCAATTTTTATGTATTTTACTTCAAAACTCACGGACTTTCATACAAACTTACACTCCCTATTCGACCCCCTTAGGGTATGATTTCCGTAAAATCCTTTCTTAGTGGCTGGTTACGTCACTCAATTAACCTACAGTCCAAATTTTATCTAATTAGCTTCAGCGGTTTAGGGTCGGCGATGAAGAGTCAGTCAGTCAGGACAAGTCATTATGTATATAGATTTAGAGTTTAATGATAACCCAAATGAATTTTATAATGATTTCTTTCATAGATATGCACGTTCCTTTTCTTTATATTTTTTGCTTTTTATATTTCTCAATGTTATCTGTTGTCCTGGGAAAGAGCGAGTCATTCCCAATACGAGTATTACATTACTTACTGGGGTGTCTCAATACTATGTAAAATGTAATTGAGAAATAAAGCTATTTTTATTTTATTTTATTTTATTTTATTAGATATTGTTTACAATTTAATAAAACTTTTATTCCAAAGATGATCTCGGTTAGTGGTACTGTTACTTTTAGTGTTATGTTAGTTAAATTTAAAATCACCATTAAAGAAAAGCTTTATAAAAAAAGCTTATTATAAAGTGTCTGATTACATTAAAGACAAAACAGCATGGTATTTCTATTTTGAAATATTGTTAAGTTATTTTAAGCTTGTATAACTTGGTAACAGCATATAATTTTATAAATGTCCTAACTTAGGTATATTGAAGCTGTGAAGATTCTTGCGCCCATTCTTCTCCACAGCTAAAAATAGAAGTCCTGAATGGGTAGTAGGTAAGAATATGTCTAGACGATTCAAAAGCACTTTTCTAACAAAAAAAACACAAATGTTGAAAAAACTTCCACGAGCAGGATTTGAACCCGCACCCTTCTGACATACCGGGTCAGGTGCTCTCCCAATTAAGCTATCGTGGTTCTAACTAAATTTTTCTAAATTTTTTCAACATTTGTGTTTTTGTAATTTGTTCGCAACAAAAATTGCGTTAAAAAAAATTCAAAATTAAAAAAAAAATCAAAATTCAAAATCATTTATTCAGTTTAGGCTACAAATAGCTCTTATGAACGTCAAACTATATAAACATTCACTTTTCTAAAGTTTATTTGAATAAAAATATTTGACTTTGACTTTAAAGATTTCAGTAGAAATGTACAGCCCGTTAAATTAGTATTAGGAAAATATGATACAATGGTGTAACGGAATAATAACAGTAATAGAGAAAAAGAAAATAAAACGAAAATGTTCCCAAATAGTTTTCGTTCGCTTATTGAGTGACCACCCGTCGCTCAATATGATTACATTACTCAAAAAATGAGATAACCTTTTCTATTTTGATAACAAAAATAGATTCGAAATACAGAAGTGCTCGAATGGTAATTAATTTCAATTCCGTGATAACAATAAACAGAGCGAATTGAACGTCGTCGTAGGCGAAGATAAATATGTAACTACGAGGATTAGCGAATATCTACTGACCGATTAGCGTGCAGAGATAATTTTGATTAAAACCTAAACTACTTCATGATATTTTTGAATAGAATGTCTGTTTCCTTACCGGAAATCAATCATAGTACTAGATACCTAATTAAGTGCTTAAGAAATAATACCACCAATTATCTTTTGTGGGCTTATTTAAAATAGGATGATCGATTATAGTTTAAGTATAAATATTTTACGATTTTAATTGACCTTTATCTATCGAAACCGGAAAAATGATTAAAAACAAAGGGAGCCGTTTTTACCGTAAATTTAAAAACAAACAAATTGCATGCAAGAGTAGGCGTTACACTTTGAACATTATAAAACTGATTCCATGGAAAAAGGTCCGTAGTCCTCTTTTACAATGGACAGTTTAAAAAAATATAATTATCTTTTGACATTTGACAACGGAAAGGAAGTTTCACAACGGAAGCATAAAAGTTTAAGTAGCTTCAGTAAGAAACGCTGAAGTTGAACAAAGAAATAAATATAATTTCTCTTTCGAAGTAACATTTGACTTGGTAGGAGTAAGTTTGACGTTTTCCTAACTAGCTGCTTCCTCGTTTTAGTTTTGTTTCTTGGGATTGCTGGATTCACCTTGTCTGCATTTGGCTAGTTGGTTATCACATTTATAAAAATTTAATGTAGGTAAGTAGTTAAAGTATGTGTTATTTAATTTTTGAAACCACGCCACAGATTGAACCTGATCTTTAGACATATTTTTATAATTTTTTTTCTTTTTATTTTTAAGTGCTAATTGCTGTACTGAAGCTAAATTAAATAATTATAAAATTTATAAAATACAGTGAAAAATTTAACGCATACCCGACCCAGCCAGGAATCGAACTTGGGTCTTCCGCAATCCGGGCGGCTGCACTGACCGCTATGCTACCGGGAAGGCTGTATTTGTCACTGCTTTTTTAATTCTTTGAGTGCTAGTAGCGGCACAGTGCGCCATCTAGCCAACGATAATTGCAACCGATAGCTATGCAGATTCATCTTTGCAGATGAAATACCACAAATTTGATAACACAACGTTATAATAAATTTTTACTTTTTATTTTCAAATGCGTTAATTGCTGCACTGAAGCTAAATTAAATATTTATAAAATTTATAAAATACAGTGAAAAAATTAAATGCCTACCCGACCCAGCCAGGAATCAGAATTCAGTACAGCAATTAGCACTTGAAATAAAAAGTAAAATTTAACTATAGTGTGGCATTTCATCTGCAAAGATGAATCTGCATAGCCATCGGTTGCAATTACCGTTGGATAGATGGCGCACTGTGCCGCTATTAGCACTCAAAGAATTAAAAAAGCAGTGACAAAATTCAGCGTTTACGTCAGCCTTCCCGGTAGCATAGCGGCCAGTGCAGCCGCCCGGATTGCGTATGACCCAGGTTCGATTCCTGGCTGGGTTGGGTAGGTGTTTAGTTTTTTTACTGTATTTTATAAATTTTATAAATATTTATATTTTTATAAGGTTCTAATCACGCAAGTGGAAATTTTTAATTCTTTTTGAACTGTAAAAATACAATTTTGAAGTATCTCGATCCATTTATTTTACATAAGTAACATTATTTACATCTGACGATTCGACCCATCTGCTTTAGCTTAAAAACGAAGCCAATCGTATACAATAACTACGTTAAACTACATAAATAAAACATTATCCTGTATTCATGTTTAAATAAAAAAAACGAATTACAAATGACATTGTGATTCTTAAAGCACTTCTATACGCAGTGCTCGCTCCTGTTTATATCGATAGGAGGAAGAAATCGAGAGATTTACTGTTCAAATATACATCGTTAACGGCTATTCTTTCCCCGATGGCTAAGTAGTTCGCTATAAAGAAGTTGTGTAGATTTTCCTTGTTTATATTTCGGCCGCAAGCTCTCTCTCCGTAGATTATGTAAGGGCTAGAGCATGTTTGTAAGCAATACTTCGAAACTGTGGTGCTTGTTTATGGTACATAAATAGTAACGCCATCTACACTCGGCTGCCCGAACTATTAAAGATTTTAGGACAGATGATTTATGGGTTACTATAGAGTGGATCGGAGAAACAAGAAAACGACAACGCGGCAGAATTTATAGAAAAAGGCGTGACGAATAAGAATCTTTAAGGAATTATTGGCACCAAATTGATTGGGACCATACAGTGTTTGAGGGGGGATGCTAGACATTTGCGCTGCTGTTGGCTCACGTTAATATACGTCTGCAGGCTATTAACAGTTCGTAAATAAATAAAACCTATATAAAATTTAGTGAGCTGAGTTATAACACCTACTACTAATGCTTTAACCTAGACCAGAAATTACCTTTCGGAATTTCGTTGCCGGTTCTTCTCAGTACAAGGTCTCCCGCCCTGCGGACTCACGAACCGATGATGGCGCATTCATTGACATTCATAAGAGCACAATTACTTTAGCCAACTGAAAATTAGAAAGTTTTCAAATGTTTGTATTCAGAATCACAAAAGTGGTTTGTCTTAACCCTAAACGCGGGCGTAAATTGTTAATACTGCCCATGTAGTCGCAGCCTAAGCCACTAATCCTCGGCGCTTGTTTGGGCCACTGAGGGCCGGCCGTAGTCGCCGCGATCCGTATCGTGTGGCCGCTACGTACATTTGGGAGAACATTGAAGCCCGTAGCGGTTGACCGACGTTATCAACAACCGGGTGATATACCGACTTATGTGGGACAAACGCTACCTGGCTACTTTTCTGATTTTCGTATAATAAGAGTGAATTAAAAAGGAGATGTCTTAATGGTTGAAGTTCATATTTTTTTATAATTATTGCATTTTTGGGTGTTATTACAATTATAATAAATTTATGTACTTTTAAATGGTTATTAAGGTCATAGGTTTGGGTTCTTATTAAAAGTGTCATATTATTTCAAGTTTAGAATTCAGTTAAGTTCATATTTGTTTATATATACTTTTTTTATAATTGAGCGTTCTTCAGTTTTATTTATAACAGAAAAAAATATATAGGAAAAGGAAAAAGATTTTTTATTAATACATAACGGGTAAGCACAGTGCCATCATCTCACCTGAAGTTAGGTGATGATAAAGGCCAATGGTGGAAGTGCACTTCACCCGGGATCTTCAACTACTGAGGCACTGACTATTATTTTATAAGCCGTAATTGATAAAAGTTTACTTCAAAACTGTATAACAGCTAATAGACAAAGACGGCAAGGAGACTATAATGAGGAAGCATTCACTAAAATAACCTTTCTTGATCGATTTTACGTATGAGTTTTCATAGTAACTTATTTGGCCTGCTAAACACTACGTATATTTTTGTACTAACTTTGCTGGCCGCTGCTCAAGGCTGCTGTAAGTTGTCAAAATAATGACCCAATTTCTAAGCATGTTTGAGAAAATTACTTATACTTATATCAGTATCACCATGTCTTCTTCGCATTTAATTGGTTGTCGTACTTAGCTAAACAGATATATTAGTAAGATAATTTAAAACGTAAAATTTAGTGTGTAATGTTCAATCAAGATAAAGGAACAAAGAAAACAAATTTGAAGTGGCTATTCAGCATTATATATATATATATATATATCATACGGGTAAGCCTAGGCCTTCATCTGCGGCCTGCACTGACTTCAATATTATCTCACTAATATTATAAATGCGAAAAAGTTTGTGTGTATGTATGTGTGTATATTTGTTGCTTCTTCACGCTGCAACGGATGGATGGATTTGGATGAAATTCGGCATACAGATAGTTTATAACCTGGATTAAAACATAGAATACTTTTTATCCAGATATTCCCACGGGAACGGGAACGGGAACCACGCAGGTGAAACCGCGAGCGGCCGCTGGTTATTAATATTTACAAATTTGTACAAAATTTGTATAGTATATTACATGATTGTAATTTGTTTGAAAAAATGGAGAAAAAGAAATAAGCCTCCTGAGTTTCTTGCCAGCTCTTCTCGGTCGAAGGCTCTCCCAAAATCCGATCTGGTGGTAGATTTAGTAGTTTAATCTAAACTATTTTTTTAGTTTTATATATATTTGTTATACTTTTTTTTTTTGGACGAACAAAACAAGTATGTATGGATCGTAGCAAGTGGGAAAAAGTGGTCTCTGCCTACCCCTACGGGAAAGAGGCGTGATTATATGTATGTATGTAAGTATATTATTTGGATTTTATAGTTTTGACGTCAATAAGTGCCTGTGAAGGCTTATGTTGAATAAATGATTTGACTTTGCTTTTGACTTTGCCTTTGACTTTAACCTGACCTGATGATACGGCCGAAGGTGGAAGCGCACTTCGCCCAGAATCCTCAACTAGTGAGGCACTGGCTATCTTATCTCTTGCTGCCGGAACACAACAATGCTACAAACATTGATGTTATGGCAACATATTTAGATAAGACGGCGGTAGATAGCCAGGCGGATAAACAAGCCCTACCACCAACCAAACCGAGTACAGAAACATGTACCCCCGCTGGGAATCGAACGGGACCTCTGGGTCTAAACCGATGGTCTTAACCACTAGACCAAAGAGGCGGCGTTGTGGTTGTGCTGTCTTCTAACACTCATGAGAGTCAATGAGAGGTGATTCTAACGCTAAATATGGAGAAAACATGTTTCATAACTGTAGGTTTATTATTGTAATGGATAATTTCTCGGAAAAGGAAAATTATGTGGCATGTCTGCCTCAAAGATAAAAGCATTCATAGTAATAATATGTAGTGTACCATGCATAATATTGCATCTTGGTGTTGATTTTTGTAACTAAATAAATGCTTAAAATGGTATGTATGATACTTCAGCGTCGTCAGCGTTGTGGATTAAGCCCTATTTCATAATTTCAGCCCGGAGATACCCACTGCTGAGTAGAGGCCTCCTTTCGTATGTAGATACGAAGAGTGGTAGCACTCATCTCTGTACCAAGCCATACGCATCTACGGTTTCCCCGCTATCCTGGTAATGTCGTCAGTCCACTTTGCCACCGGACGACCGACGCTTCTATGTCCAAGTCTTGGCCGCAACTTGGTAATTGCTTTTCCTATTTAACCATGTTCTTTAATACATTCTACAAACGTAGTAAGACCTAAGTCCATCATTAATAGCACATTAAAAGAGGAAGATTATGATGTTTTAATACTTTTTGTTCAGGGACCAAGATTTTGTTAAAGATTTTTAAAGACTAATGGAATGTTTTTATCAAAGTTTTTGATGTCGGATTGATGCAAACTACTTACTATACGTGTGATAGGCATACCTTTATAGAGCTGCTGGTTTGTTAATGACAAATAATTTTACTATTGTCAACTCTAATTTAGAGCAACTAATTTTAGAGCTGTTGATTTGCTAAGAACAAATAATAAATAAACTTGAGCTGTTGTCTTACAAATGATAACTTCTAACGTAACCTTATAGTTGGCCTAGATTGTACAACTTGCACAGAGAGTTTTGACTTCAACTAGACAACTATGCCAGATGTCAGGTAACTGCTTTAGATAGTTCGATTCAGATCTGAGGTGGTTGTTAACTGTTCCCCAACTTTCTTAGTAATTTCAAGTTTCAGTTGTAGCTACTTTATGAGATTGCTTTAACGTTTTGTACTACTGTTATTCCCGCTAACCCACGTTGGACGAGCAGACAAAACTAGGAGACTCTGAAAGCAAGCTTCATACAATCGCGCTCGAGCAACGCATATATAGGCTACCTCTATATATATAAAAAAAAGAAAAAAACCTCTAGATATAAGGAGATTATGAATATTAAGAAAAGAATAAAAGAAAGAAAAGTTTTTATGGAATTTGCCAAGAATATTGTAAACATAATACCTAGACATTTTTATATTTATTTGTTGTTTTTTTTTTGTATGTTATGATTTCTTGTCCTTTATTTTATTTTTGTGTGTGTTTAAAAGTGTGGAAGAAAGTTTTTTTTATAATAGGGCACTTTCCAATATTTTTGACGCTGTAATGGAGAAAAGAGCTGGACACTTGCTGAGTTTCTTGCCGGTTCTTCTCAGTACAAGATCTACGCTCAGAGTCGACTAACGAACCAATGGCATAATGACGTTCATAAAAGCTATTTGTAGCCTAAACTGAATAAATGATTTTGATATATTTTTTTAATTTACTAAACAAAAGAACCGAGGACGTTTAGACTTAAGCAAGCAAGATCACAATATGTGGCAGGATTGATTTTTGGGGAAGATAATAAATGTACAAATAATAGTATGGTAAATGAAAAGAAATGAAAAATGTAAATATAAATAAGATCATAAATTAAGAAAACGTATGTAAATAGAAAAAATATAAGAAATGTATGTATTAGTTAATAAGAAAACATGTAATAGAAATAAAAACCATAAAAGAACCATAAAAGAAAAAGAAAGTATTAAAAGATAAAAAACAAAGAAAAGTTTTAAAAAATTACATAGAGTAGAGCTCTTATAGCTCTTATTAACCCAAAAAAAGAAAAAAAAAGAAGAAAAAAATTAAAAAGTCCTGCAAAAAAGCGGGGAGTAGCTATAAACAAATAAAAAAACTAAATTATTAAAATAAAACAAAAACCCGACTGCTAAAACAACTACATATAAAAAACAATTATATATCCGTAAAAACCGGACTAACATAAAAAATAACTACAAAGAGAAAAAACTGAAAAGAAAAAAAACAAGCTCTACGATCCCAGAATTCCATTTGAGCAATGTTGAATGCAGCGTGAAATATTTCCTTGTCCGATACCTATATTAAATAATAACATCTATAATAAATGAGTATTTATAAATATATTGATTATTGATAGTTGTCGCAGGCGGGGATAACCACCAACCAACCAAAGAGAGTGCGGATTTACACGGCGCGGCGGCCGCTTGGTTGATGATTGTCCCCCGCCTGCGACAACTATCAATATTCAATGTATATATACAATGAAAATACTCATTTATCATAGATTTTATTATTTAAGTATAGGAAATATGTCACGTTGCATTCAACATTGCTCAAATGGAATTGCGCCGAAAGCCAGTAGCGCCAAAGAAATAGACATACCTACATACATACACTCGAAAACCATAACCCTCCTTCTGATGCAGTCGGGTAAAAAACCTCACACGGACACGAAATCTCGCAACGTGTGGTATGTATCAAGTTTACCGTCTAGGTTTCCTTATTGTGGGTATGGTGACCTGATCAGCTCATGTGCCTAGAGGTTGAACGACACTTTCCATCACAAAAAAATAAAATAAAGGACAATCACAACACACACAAAAAAAAAACAACAAAATAAAAAATGTTTAAGTTTGCAAAAATTACATCAGGTACTTACCAATTTAAATTTTCACAATGTCATACATTAGGTACTAATCAAAGTCCGAAATTGTCTAAGAAAAACAAAGTTAAAGTATACGAGTATAATAATAATAAAAATAAAATATATATATATTTTTAAATGTTTGTTTTGTTTTTTAGAAAATATTTAAAAATGTAAATTAATATGTAAAAAAATAAATAAAAATAAGATAAGCAAGCAAGAGGTAATCTAAGAACTTAATGAAATTGTTTAACGCAACATAAATATTGGTTGCATATTATATAGGTTTAATAAATTAAGTGTAGCAGTTACTTAACTTCAGCAATCGCAAACCGAGCACGTTTACTACTACGCCATCGAGCTCCTAACTAATTTGGTTCATCATCACCAGCTAATTTTTATGTCCCCACTGCTGGAGCACGAGCCTTCCCTATGGATGGATAGGGAGAACGGGCTATAGACCACCACGCGGGCCCAGTGCGGATTGGTGGTTGTTAACGACTGCTAATGCAACCAGGACCAACGGCTTTACGTGACTTCTGAAGCACGGAGGAACTCGAAATGATAAATGTTTGGTCACCCATCCGGTGACCGGCCTTTGCAAAAGTTGCTTAATCCCACCACTCGCAGACCGGACGCGTTAACCACTGCGCCATCAAGCTCCTCATACTAATTACCGTACTAATTTGTTTGTTTCAACCAAACTCATGAAAAACCATCATTTAGGTACCTATAGTATTTACCAATGGTATTTATGAAAAACTAACATTTATAATTAAGGTATTTTGGACTTCTATGCAAAATTACTTTTGATCCTTAAAATATTTGGCTGAAATAGCTAGCTGTTATAACATTATAATATTATAAGTATACCATGTAAGCCCTCGTTAATATTATAAATGTAATGGTGTATTTATTATGTTTGTTTGTTATTCCTTTGGGTCAAAACACAGTGAATAAGGAACATGGCTTTTTGCACAAAGGTAGTTCAAGTGTAGGTAGTACCATATGCTACTTTTTATCACGAACAAGAGTGGAATGTTCCCAGGGGTAGGAACGCGCTAAAGTTTTTTGTGACAGCACAAATGCCAAACTGACAAAGCCGCAAAAAGAAGAAACCCGATAAAATAAAAATGGTATTTTTAAATACTATCTCACTTGCCAGATACACGTGTGCTTGCTGATGACGTCATGAGTGGTATCTAACGATACAATATTTCATCGTTTGTACTATCTCTAAAAATAACATAAACTATTTAAAAACCGGGCAAGTGCGAGTCGGACTCGCGCACGAAGGGTTCCGTACCATTATCTATAAAAACGGCAAAAAATCATGTCTGTTGTATGGGAGCCCTGCTTAAATGTTTATTTTATTCTGTTTTTTAGCCTATTTATTGTTATAGCGGCAACAGAAATACATCATCAATGAAAATTTCAACCGTTTAGCTATCACGGTTCATGAGATATAGCCTGGTGACAGACGGACAGACAGACAGACAGACAGAGCGAAGTCTTAGTAATAGGGTTGCCGTTTTACCCTTTTGGGTACAGAACCCTAAAAAACAGAAGTGGCGAAGGTCTGCCCATTAATAAAATTTTGATCAATAAATAGAAGAAAAAAGTAGCTAGCTCAAGCCTTAAGTCTCAGCTATTACTATTATTATTATTATTTTATATTAGAAGGAGGCAAACGAGCAGGCGGGTCACCTGATGGAAAGCAGTCACCGCCGCCCATGAACACCCGCAAAACCAAAGGAATTACAGATGCGTTGCCGGCCTTTAAACAAGACAAGATTATTAGACAAGATTTGACGACCAAATATTATCATTGACAAAAATACTAGATACAGATTTTTGATAGTGCAATAACCACTTACATTCAATATATCTAACCAAACACGCACAAAGATTCCAATAGTCTTACCACCATTCCCGATTATTAAAATATAATGATGTTTCAAACGAGTCTTACAGATACAGCAATCTACCAATTAGCGAAATGAAAAACACATTGTGCTAAATGGACACTGGACAGGCTCATTGTTATTTTGATTTATTTCCCCTCAGAGCTTGCCGTACTAAAGATATAACAGGTGGCCGCGGCCCAAGTCGTATCTTGGGGTAGTCCTTTTTTCAGAAATTTCCTTCCCTTTAACGTCGTTTGGGGTCCGCCTTATCTTTTATCTGTTAGACAAAAAGCGGTCTTGTATCTTCCATTTTGCTTTTTTCAACGTTTTAGGGTGTTCTGTTTTAATCGAAATGAGTGCAGCGTGCTCGTAATGGTTTGCGCATTCAATTTCGCCGAGCTGGCAAATTGGTGCATTGCTTTAAGGTATTGTTAGAATTTTTTAACAAGAAATTTGATCGTCTTCATTTGCTAATTTGATACTGATTTCATTATTGACTGTAAGAAAGAGAAGGCTCGTTATGTCTTTGTTAAGTTATCTAATATGTTACTTCTGTTACTTAATCTGTTACATTTCATTAAAATAATAAAAAAAACATCAAAGTGTGAAAACAAGTCTTATTATTAAGCAAACCTACGTGTACCCATGATCCTGTACAGATTGTTCGAGATCGAACACTAAGATTTAATCTTTACCTACACATACTTATTATTTAGCATTTAACGCTGCGTATCGCAGCAGCTTTAGACCCTTTGTTCGGAGACCACCAAGGTTCAGGGGGTCTGAAACACAGATTCTTAGTTCTATATCTATATGAAACAACTCAGACGCCTGGATTACATGGTGATTTTACAATTAGGTATAACTAATCAAACATATAGTAGTAACTATACAGGGTGGGAAGGAGTATACCGACAGATTTTAACCATGGATTCCTGGTGGTGTTACGAGTAAATAAAGTTGTATCAACATGGGTCCAAGACTGCCTTTTAACTTACATAATTTCTGGAACAAGAAAAATAATTATTGATAGTACTTCCTTGTGAACGAGGCCTTAGTCAAAAGAGTGAAAAAGAAAACTTCAACGAACGACTCCGGCAAAATACGATAAACGACGATAAATTGATAGCGGGTGTACTTGAGTGTGTGTTTACGTCATAATATAAAGGCTTGTTACTCTTGAGATTTTTCAACTTGTGAATTACTAAAATAATTTAATATCTCGAAAATTAGACTTTACCGAGCCATATTTGTATTACTTTTTTTGTCCAAATAGGCATTAAAATCGTTGGTTTCAATCTGTCGGTATACTCCTTCCCACCCTGTATAATCGTTAGAATAACATCTTAAAATTTGTCATCATTATCAACATAAGAAGCTCGGCGCCGCCCGAATCTTGCAAATGAAGCAACCTTTTGCAAATCCAGGTCTTCAGAAGGGTAACCAAATAAAAACGACTCGACGTTCACTGTGCTCCAAATGGCAAGTTAAACCATAATACACGGTTGTTATCAAAAGTTCTGTACGAAGAGGAATCCTTAAACCAACCAGCTTAGTTATAGGTACACTTAAAAGTGTCACCGGTAAAAAAACTGGGTAAAAACAAAAATCGTTAAGGAAACCGGAAGTCTCAGCCACAACATTTTAAAAGCAATTAGCGAATTACAAATGGTGGTAGGTTTCAGTCCAAGCGCTTTTTTTCGTTGTCGACTATAGCGTTACTAATGCAAAAGCGTATTAATAATTTAGAAATGGTATTTCTCTATTTCAGTAGGTACCTAGGTGCGATTTTGGAACGATTACCAATTATGCTCATACTGTTATACCAATTAGGAGTGCTCTCTCCATCCCGTACTCAAAGTCACCGTGTCTATATCGAATAAACTCCGTCCAAAAAACAAATTGAAAAAGATGCATAAAATGTTGTCTTGTAGTAACTGTCTTATTTGTTATTTTCAATTTCAAAATTATCGATGGTATCCATGGTGAAATTAAAAAGTATCCCAGGACGATCAAAATGATTGTAGTCGTATCCAAAACTCAATATTCAAAGTCATGTCATGTTTATTAGCAAATAAAGTGTTTAAGGCGACGCACCGCTAAACAAATAATCTAATACCATAAGAAAAACTGTTTTTTTCCTTTCCAATTAAAACTGCATTTTTTTTTAGAAAAAATGAACTAGCATATTGAAGTGTGTGTTAAAACTAATCCACTAAGAAGATTTAGATGCTTAAATCGGTGTGGTTTGCCTGTAAAATGCAAATCTGTTTTAAATGAGATTACTTTGATTTTTTTTTCTCTGTTATAAAAGTTAACAAATCGTGTTTCTGCAACTAGCAAAATGAAGTCAATTATATGAAAAATCATGTCATCAAATATCACTTTCATATGTTTTGTAATTGTTGAGAAAAAACAAGATCCCGCCACGTAAATTTCCAATGCGTCCAATTACTCCAATCCAATTTATATCCAATATCAATATTATTCCAATTTACTCTTTTCGAGTACAACGAATATCAGACGTCATTTGTTTTTAACTCTTTCAAAATCTTTTTTACTTTATTGTGCCAGTATAGACAAGACCAAGTTAATAACAATTAAAGTAGGTACATGGTTCGGCATTATTAACGTCGCGTTTATCTTTAGTCGTGGTGTCTTTGGGTCCCTTATCTCCTTAACGGTACGGTTATGGCGGCGGGGTTTCACTTTGCCTTCTGTGTTCCTTAAGCCTCGATCTTTGATATGCCGTTTGACTGAAACTAAGTGAGAACAATAGAACGCGATGTTATTTTTCCGTTCATTTATTCAGGTTAAGTCCGATGCTTAGCCCGTGTTTGTGATCACCAACCCGCATTTGGCAAGCGTGGCGATAAGACCAATAACCAAGAGTTTGTAGCGATGATTTGATTTTAGTGATGGAGACCTTTGCTCTGCAGTGGGACAGTATATAGTCTGTTTACTAACTCAAGTATTCTTATTGTTTTCTAAAGTTTACGCGAACACTACACATTGAAATGAAACAACTTTTACGGATCTACTCGCGTTTATTTTACACATTACTTATTTATTTATTACCATCCTGCCAGACCAAAAGATATTGTAAGCTCTTTCTGCGTAAAACGGAACGTACCCGATTAAATTTAAATGAGGCTATACAAGCTACCAACTAATTATGAGACTACCAACACCTCAGTATCCCTGTGACCACGGACCCTGCAAAGGGTTCGAAACGTCAGGATAAACATTAAATAAGTAATGTGTAAAATAAACGCGAGTAGATCCGTAAAAGTTGTTTCATTTCAAGTATTCTTAATTTGTGTTAAAAAACGAAATTCGCAAAACTGCCGATTGAAAATTCGTGGCGTATTTTTGCGATGAAAAGTTTCGCACTTATTTCGTAGTTTTTTTTTAGGCGAAAATGGAATGCTTGGCAGCCACTCTCACCGTTGCTAGATCCTGAAAAATGCTGGTGAAGTAGGCATTGACGTACTGTCATATGAGCTGTTGACTCATATTTCGACCTTCGTCAATCAATCCTCATTAGCTGGTAGAAGGATTTCGTTTAAAAATTATTTAGTTTTAGTTTTATATATGTACCTATAAAGTCAGTGACCTTAATAGAGACATTAATAATAAACCAGAATTCAAGGTTCATAATAATAAACCAGAATTCAAAGTTCATAATAATTATTAAGAATTTTGCGTTAAACAATGCTTATGTTTCAAGAAAATAGAGCCAAGTCATAACTTTTTCTATTTATAAGGCATATAAAAACCATATGTAACATTATACATTACATTACAACAGAAAGCGATATTTAAAAAGGATTAAACATGAATCGCGTGTGAAACCAACAGTATACATTTACTTTAAGTGCTGCAACAAATGTAACGATAAAATAGCGTGATTTATAACAAGAAATAACGATAAATCACATTTAGTAGGACTTACGTTTGTAATTATCTATATTAAACATCGGACGCCAATTTTGATTTTCCTGTTCTAATAAGATTAGGAAATGGTTGAGATAAGACATGATTTTGATGAATAGGTTCTATTAAAAACTGTAATTTAGTAGAGGTAAATTGAAATAAAATATTGGTCATTTTATTTAGGACGCTGAGATATTTGACAAATAAAATAAATCTAAAGCCTGTATTCTTATATCCTATCCTATGTTCTAGCTATATCCTAGATTTGTATATCCTATAAGTACTTAACCTATATATTGGAATTGTTTCGTCAAAAATAGCATACCATTCTCTGCGTTCCAATTTTCCTTTTCGGAGCCTACTGGAAGAAATTTGATCCTGAAATTAGCAGCGCCCCTGTACATATTTTTCTTTAGTATGTTATGTCTTTTATTTTCACTTGTTATACACCTAAAACCTATATAAATATATAGTCCTGACCTAAACAATACTCTCTTCCTAATCGTTCCCTCACAGCTGAGGATCGTGACTCCGCTTCATCCGGTCAACCAGCTGTCTCCATCGGTTGCGCTCAGTTGCTTGATGGAGTGCGGCGCTGATGGGCATCTCCAGATTTTCGGAGATCTGGTCTGACCAGCGCTTTGGGCTCCGGCCTCTGGGTCTTTTACCTTCTATTTTTCCAGTCACCATCAGACGCTCAAGGTTATCTGCAACTCTTCGTGCAACATGACCGAAATATCGCACCACGCGTTGCATGCAGATCGAGGACAGACGCTGTGCATTTTCTATTATTAGTTGTTTTAGGTTCGAGACATACAATACTAAACAATATCTATCTATATTATATAAACCATCTGTATATAATAGACGTTTTCCTCCCTATTCTTGAGGTGCTCTATCATGATTTTTCGTGACAGCTTTATTAATTTTCAACTCCACACCTGTCTCCTTTCCTGATCTGATTTTCGGGTCAAGATAAGAGCCTTCAAGGGTCGAACCGCACGTAGGTAGGTATTTCTTCGGACAATAAAGTAAAAAAAAACTATAGCTTGAAGACTCTTTGATATAACTGCTATGTTTTTTTAATTTTATTAAAATGATAATGCAGATTTTACCGAAATAAATAAAACCTTTCTCTAATCTCTAAATTTATCAATGATCGTCAAACCACTGTTAACTTTATAAACCATAAAACAGTAAAGCAAGCATCTACAATACTTCTAAAAACAAATTATAACAATAAAAAAAATATTAACATCAACATACTTGCACAAAAATCCAGTAATCCTTTTTAAAAGCACAGAACAAATCACCGTAGTCGCCGTTCCGCCTACTTAAAGCACCGCAACGCACCTCCATACAGCCTAACAGCATTAATCAGAATTCACAAGCACAATCAACACACGTTTTCGACTGAAAGTTTGGGCGGGCGCGGCGGTGACGCGCGGTCGACGCGGCGACGGCGGGCGGGTGACTGACTCGCTCCGACGGCTCAGATGGTCTCCAGAATCAGCCGCCTAACTGCGCAGCACCTACCACAGACCACCGAGCGGCGCGGCGGCGGACGCGTAAACAAAAGCTGATTTATGGATAAGCGAGTTAATGGAATTACGTTTATGTCGCGCTTTTAGCTTGAAACTGAGCTGATTATAATGTACAACGCCGTTTTAATTCGGGGAAATATCGTGGAAATGTAATCGCTGAAACAGCATCAAAATGTTTTGGGTATAATTGATTTAGGTTACGCACGTGTGGAACTGGTAGGTATAGAATTGAAAGCGTGCGATGAAATAATAGGCTCTGATTTTACGCCAACTGATTATAATGTCTATGGAAAACTTAATAAAATACTTTGAACTATATCTCGTTATAGCTTCTTCATTGGTAAAAATAATCCCTTTGAAACTCATAATCTTATTTATATTATTTTGACGTTTTGAAACTCTTGCAAGGTTCATGATCATAGTAATAATAATCATGTAATTTTAATAATCTATTGTAATTTTTAATTTTATTGTTTTTGAATTTTGGTAATTGTGAATATGGACCATGGTCGGAAATAAAAGTTTTTTTTTATAGCAGAAGCAGATGTGTTGGTCGTCAAATATTTAATTTGTGACAAACTAGTAGGTATCGATTTCACCTAGCTACATTATGATTCTGGGTCTGGGATTTGATGTAATGTATGTTAATAACAGTTTTATTACCTAATACCCAAATATAAACGAAAGCATGAAAATCGAAATA
Source organism: Eudonia lacustrata (assembly GCA_947562085.1). Taxonomy (NCBI): domain Eukaryota; kingdom Metazoa; phylum Arthropoda; class Insecta; order Lepidoptera; family Crambidae; genus Eudonia; species Eudonia lacustrata. Next base: position 7,272,686 of record OX387342.1, read on the forward strand.
CTATTTTGTATTACTCACGTAACTATTCCCCGATTCGAGTTCGAAAGCGAGAAATGTGTGTTATTTATGCAATCGTGGTTACGTAGTAACGCTGGCGTGCGGTCGATCGCTCCTCGGTGACAATGCCTGCCTCCTTTGCGTGATTAATTTAAATGACTATCCTTAATGCCCCATTTACATAATCTTCTAGACGTGTGATCACAGAGTGTTTGAGCAATCTACACGTACCAAAAAATACATTGCGAATCCACTTTTACTCTGCGATATCAAAGTTAGAAAATCAGTTTCTATTTATTTCAAGTTTCTTTCATAGCGAGCGATTCTTAATGGGATTCTCACCATATTTTTTGTTGTTTTAGATCGACTTTAAAAGGAGAAGTTTCTTAATTCGTCAGTTATAACATGTTTTTTGTATGTAATCGCTCATATTTTTTGGGTATGTGACCGTTGCATGCGTCATGATCACGGATGCGCTTTATTTTACTTGTCTAAATGGATGGTGGAGTGGCACGTCTCTCTTAACCTCACTTTATACGTATCTATGCATTGTCCATGAACCCTGAGTAGATCCAAATGGACTGCATCACTTTAATTAAAGCTTTTGATTTTAAATAATAAGTAATATAATAAATGAAACTTTGGTCCTAATTTAATGTGGTTTATGGGTGCAACGGAGTATTTAATTAATGAGTGGGTAGATCGAATGTGTAGTACCTACTCGCAGTTTAATAATTTTTATGTCGATCACAAAGTGCTGTTGTATTTTTTTAAATATGTTCATTTAAAAAAAAAAAGTAAAAAGTAAATAGTGTTGAATAATTTCGGCGGGCTGGTTAGAACCACGATAGCTCAATTGGAAGAGCACCTGACCCGGTATGTCAGAAGGGTGCGGGTTCAAATCCTGCTCGTGGAATTTTTTTCAACATTTGTGTTTATGTAATTTGTTCGCAACAAAATTTGCGTTAAAAATTATATAAATATTTTATGTTCATTTGTTTTGAAGTGTCCAATAAACGTTTTCTCATTCGGTTTTTCTTTTTCACTTAAGTATTTTAATAAATACTTTTTTAATTTTGATTTTTATTAAACAGCTGCGTTGTTGACGAGATTACTAATAAAAACTGATTGTGGAAAACAAGCTTCAATGAAATGTGAATCGGGGCTCTATCGTGATTTGTATTTCGTTCGAAATTGGTTTGCTTGTGCCAGATTTAATTTATCATCAGCTCATAAAGTCCCCACTGCTGGGGCACAAGCCTTCCCTATGGATGGATAGGGAGAACGGGCCATTAACCACCACGCGGGCCTAGTGCGGATTGGTGGTTGTTAACGACTGCTAATGCAGCCGGGACCAACGGCTTTACGTGCCTTCCGAAGCATGGAGGAGGAAGGAATTAAGATTTAATTACACCACTATAATTCCAAAAAAAAATGAAACCGGCTAATGATTATAGTAGATGCTCAGATCATGTGATATTCTTACAAAATGACTGCCAAAAAGTACCTATTTACTTATTACCTATTTACACTTCAATATTTATAATGTATGCAAATCCACACAACTTAAGATTAAGAAAAATGCTAAAGTAATTTCACGAGCCCGAACCTGCACCCTCTGATATACCGCGTCAGTTGTGCTACCAATTAGGCTATATTGGCTGTGTCTGACACTATCTAATCTTACTTTGCAAGCCAAAGAAGCCAACAACTGTACCATCAACATTCGATGTTAGCAAGTGAATTGTTTGTTATTTTTGAGGAGAAATTTGCTTTTGACCTACTTTGGCCTTTACAGGGTCACCGGACTGTAGGCGGCGAAAAATGAAAGAGTCACTCTAGCCGCATGATCGTAACATCACCAGGGGTTTCTAGAGGGGATGGTATCACTCAAGAGTTAGATAGGTAGTGCCCTTGACCCAGTATCACAAAAGGTTGTTTTCACCAGCTGTTGTTGTCTTCTCGTCCGGACTCCATTTTCACTTAAAACCAGTTCGAGTGCAGTCATTGCCGCGCCAACTATAAAAAAACACAAAAAAGAGACATGTACGAATTCTGCTGGTAAATAATTTTTAATACCTACCTTTTTTGAATTATTTAGTAAAAGAACACATGACTTGTGTTTTAATATTAAATAAATAAACTTAATGTTCGTAGTCCTATCAAAATATAAACACTTTCAATTTGCAATTAGTCACACAAAGATATTTTTTTGTTGAACATATAATTTTTTACCCACACTTTTATCAACCTAAAATAAATTATTAAGTTTAAACCAATCTCTGAGCTTTAAAAGTATTGTTGATATTTCAATGCATCACTATCATTATCAACACTGTTGCTCAATCTTTAGATTTAGATATTTTCAGTGCGAGTGTCCAATCAGTGAGGAAATCTCTCGGTGATCGTTTCTTCGAAATTGCTTGATAAGTATTATTGTATTCGTTTTCTAGTATCTTGTACTGTGGGTAATTTAGTGTTAGCTATTAGTTATAATTTTATTTTTTTATTTTTGTGTGTGCATTAAATTGGTAATTATGGTTAGCTACTCTAAAAAGCAATAAGCTGTTTGTTGTTAATTTTCTGTTTTACACTACCTTTATCAGTGCGAATCTTTTAGTAGCTCTTAAGTTCTATAGTAAGTTCTATTCATTAATATAAAGCTGATGATTTGCCGAATGAAATAAAATAAAAATAAAATAAAATAAAATTAGCTTATTAGAGGCTAGAGTGTATGGATTGTTTTTAGGTAAGCATGTTCTACCTTAGGCCTCATCTTTACTTATCATCAGGTGGTCAAATTAGTTAGTTAGTTACCTAACTACTTAGTTGTTCTTAAACCAGACACAATAGAAATTCAATTGTTCATGTCAACTGTGGGTTGACACGGCAATTTAGCGTTGCGATTATAAAAAAAGTAAATTGTAAATAAGCTTGAAACCCCTTATACGGATCTATTTGTGACCACGGACCCTGCAAAGAGTTCAAAACGTCACGATAAACCTTAAAATTAAATCAATGTATGGACGTTTTTTTAAGACATAAGTCGTGCAAAGGGGTATCTTGTGTAACAAATAGGGTTCTCCAAGTCGGTACACATAGGATCTACCTATGACCTGTATGCTGCAGTTGGCCATGGGTGGCGATGACCACTTCCCCGACCTCACATGACTTCACTTCACTTGACCGTTCCCATCCTTTTTTTTTTTGACTGTGGTAAACTTGTCGGCCTGTGTGGTGCCGGGGATAAAGAATTGCACCACCCCATCTCTTCCCGTGGGTGTCGTAAAAGCCGACTAAGGGACCATTCCAGAGGATGGGCAGCAGCATCTCTCTGAGGTTACCCTCAACCTACTGCGATCGCCAACCCACCTGCCAAGCGTGGCGATTACGGCAAATACCCCTCATATCCTTGGGGGAGGCCTTTGTCCAGCAGTGGACGTCTTTTGGCTGAGATGATGAAACTTGTCGGCCGTGTACCACCGCGTTCGGGGAGGCGCGGATGGTTATGTAAGGTTCTCGCCTACAGCTCCCGTCTCCCTGCCCAGACCCAAGGGTCTCAACAGGGATTCGGGAAGAGGAGGGGCCTAGCCGTTCCCATCCCCTGCTAGTGCTAGACGCCTTTTTCATAAAGTAGGAAGTAAAAGTAAACTTTTATGAAAAAAATGTTGATGCTATACTCTACATCAGAAAGGAGAGTTGAGAAATTTACTATGCGAGTGTTTAAGAAAAGATTAAGATAGACTAGTTATACTTTAGATTTTAAAATATATTATTTCAAAAAAATATAAGATGTAAAAGCCGTGTGTTTTCACTTAATTACCAAATAAGCAAAGTCAAGATCACTTGTACCTGAATAGTTAAAGATTCCGGTTGAAATGCGCTTCCGTCTTCGGTCCTTATCGTTGTTTTATCAACAGATATGCCGAATGCTGAACGGTACGTTTTTAAAACCAAAATAATAATATAATAATAATACAAATAATAAATAACTTTATTTGCCTCTAACAAAACACAGTATACACAAGTATAACAACCAAGCAGAGTGCAGATTAGAGTCAAAAGGGTGAAAAAATGCAGCGGTCTCCCGCATAAGATTGCAGTCGATAAAACCCCTGCTCCCTGCCCTGCCTTGCCCTGCCAATTGGCCAGCAGTTTAGTGGCGTATTATGAGCTATACCCTAAGGTTGGAAGGCCTTAGCCCTAGAGCACTGTGACGTTGCTTGGGATGTCATTCATAGAGAAAAGGGCTTCTATTGCCTACGGGCTGCTGCCGGGGTGAATTTTCGGAGATTGTCACTGACGACATGTAAGATGTGCTAGGGTTTTCGGTAGGTGTAACCTTCTCCCGAATTTCGGTAGTAGGGGGTAAGGCCCCACATAACCATCCGCGTCTTCCCGGACAATGTGTAAAATAAACGCGAGTAGATCCGGAAAAGTGTTTTCATTTCAAAGTCAATTCTAGTTCCTGTGGTAGTGTCAAGTGTGCGAGCAGTTGGCACGCCAACAATGTAATCTTTTGCATGCAAACTAAAAAGCTGGGCGAGCAGGAACGCAGTGAAATGCAACACGATTTTTCTGTTCACGCAAGATTTAGAGTATCCGGCCTTTGAAGTATTTTATACTTGCCTCCGGCGACCAATACGGCGCCTTGAGTAATAGCATTTAAAGTTCTTTTTTTAATGTTACGCTTACACTAAATTCGAATTTATATTTGTGTAGTCATAAAAGACAATACATGAGAACTTAAATGATAGTATACATTTAATTTAAAACTATTTGTTCAAAATCAAAAATTAAAAATAAAGACTCTCTTTCAAAATTGGCTCTGCCGGTGGGCTTGATGGTTTATCGCCACAACATTTAAAACAATCTTCATTCTGCCGTTGGTTTCCAGCGGGGTGACCCTCTAGGACCTGCTATTTTCTCTTTAGCAATTCAACAAATAATTTCGAATCCAAATTCTAAGTCCAATGTCTGGTTTCTCGAAGACGGCACTTTAAGGGGAAACTCTGGTTAAGTTCTCGAGGACCTACAAACTTTGATAAACCAGATGTGCACAGGTTTGGATCAAAATTTTTCCAAATGTGAATTATACATTTCGAATTCCGTGGTCTCGGACCGAAGAGCTCAAACAGATACTGACTTCAGTCACCTGGCCCAACATCAAAATTCTCCACGACGACTCATTGTTTTTATTAGGCGCACCGCTTCTTGATGCTACCATTCCTGCTTTTATAAACGATGCGAGCACTAAATTCAATTCAACTGCAGACCGGTTATTCCAAATTAATCCACACATGGCCTTATTTGTCATTTTGTGCCTAAATTTACAAATGTTCTACGTCGCTCTTAACTTTGGCTCTTTCCAACAATGTTATCTAATTTAGATAATTTGATAAGAGAAACTCTTATTAAAATTTTAAATTGTTCAAAGAACGACCGGGTTTGATTACAGGCCTAGGTATTAGAAATTTATCCATTGTGGCCTTGCCAGCGTTTTTGTCTTCTGCTTATAGCACGTACAATCTCTACAGGAAAATTTTGGGTTCCGTAGAATTGTCGTGCAAAGCTGATGCGAGTAACACCTAGTTATTCTACCTTACCTTTATTACCACAATCACAGACGCAATGGGACGAGCCACTGTACAACCAAGTTCTGGAGGGGCTTATATCCACTTCGAGTGATATGTAAGAACTCGGTCGTCTGCCAAAGTCGGTATCTTTTTGGACGGGCCGTCTCTCACTCTAGCCCTCACCGCTGCGTGTGTAGAGAAGCTGTTGACGAGCTTGGCCACCATGGCCTATCATGCGCTCGCAGTGCTGGCCGAATGCTGCGTCACTTCACTCTAAACAGTATAATCCGCAGTGCTTTTGCCACCGATGGTATACCGGCTGTCTTAGAGCCAGCTGGTATGTCTCGCAGCGATGGCAAGAGACCTGACGGGATGTCCATTGGGCGCTGGAAGCTTGACAGGCCGTTTGTGTGGGATGCAACCTGTGCTGACAACGTGACTTCCTCGCATGTACGCGCCACCTCACTTCATATGGGTGCTGCTGCAGTAAATGCTGAAAATCGCAAACGGCACAAATACGCAAATCTGGGTCCATATTCTTGTTAAAGATTTGAGTGCTCGCCTTGTTGAAGCCTCCGCCGGTGACAAGAAGATTGGCAGCTATTTCTGCCAACGTATTAGCTTGGCAATCCAAAGAGATAATGTATTTTTTTTATTATTATTATTTTTATTATTTTCTTTTTGCTTTTTTTGAATGTAGTAAGTCATAAATGTTTATATAATTTTTAACGCAAATTTTGTTGCGAACAAATTACATAAACACAAATGTTGAAAAAATTTCCACGAGCAGGGTTTGAACCTTCACCCTTCTGACATACCGGGTCAGGTGCTCTTCCAATTGAGCTATCGTGGTTCTAACCAGCCCGCCGAAATTATTGAACAATATTTACTTTTTACTTTGAAAGTCAAAGGCGCCCATTCAATGTTAACAACTACCGTCATTAACATCCGATCATAATATTTTTACAAATACTAAAGATCAGTTAAGAAGTAGGCAAGCTATTTACAAATGTTTATATAATTTTTAACGCAAATTTTGTTGCGAACAAATTACAAAAACACAAATGTTGAAAAAATTTCCACGAGCAGGGTTTGAGCCTGCACCCTTCTGACATACCGGGTCAGGTCGGCTCGTGGAAATTTTTTCAACATTTGTGTAGTAAGTTACGTTATGTTTCATTACTGTCAATTCTCGGAGAAGGATTAAAATATTTTTTTTATTGGTGTTAAACTTATATTATTATAGTTCTTACCTTATATTATTGTACTTCTCATACCTATGTTGTGCTTTGTTGTTGTTAATTAATGTTTCTTAAATAAACGACGCAAGTTTCTTTTTGAATGCACTATATGAGTTTATTTTTTTTAATGTTTAAGGGTCATCATCATCATCAACATCAGCTCATTTAATGTTCCCACTACTGGGGCACGAGCCTTCTCTATGGATGGATAGGGAGAACGGGCCATAAATCACCACGTGGGCCCAGTGCGGTGCGGTGCTAATGCAGCCGGGACCAACGGCTTTACGTGCCTTCCAAAGCACGAAGGAACTTGACATAATAACATTTTTGGTCCATCTGACGACCAGCCTTTGCGAATGTTGCTTAACATCAGTACTCGCAAACTGGGCACGCTAACCACTGCACTATCGAGCTCACAGGATTTGAGGGTATTTTATTAAAAAGCTGATGTGCTCCTTCAATAGTGAACAATTTCTTAATGTAGTTCTTATTTTAAGCAGTACAAGTAAACAAGCATAGTTAAGGTATTTTGTTACACACAAGAAAGTGCTTAAGCTTCACCTCATCAATACGGATGAAGCGTACTTCACCCGGAACTGTCAACCACTGAGGAATTGGCTGTCTTTTCTGTCAAACTGACGGAATACAAAAACACTAACAATGTGCAATTGATTTTAACCAGAATTTGAACCAGCATTTCATATGGTCTAGTAGTTAAAGCATCAGCATTACAAAAAAAATCACAGATTTCACGGCTCACACGACTATCGAGCACATTGGAAATGAATCTACGGAATTCGAAAAAATATTGGTGGAAAATTTCGGTCTCTTTTTGACTTTTTTCAAAAAGGTTAAGCTACAGGACAAACCCTTAACCCGGTCTTTGTTTTAGGCTCAAATTGTAGCTGACTAAATTGTCCAGAGGAAATTTTCCCAAATTTTTGATATCATTCTTCGTTTCAAAAATATCAAGCGCCAAAATCAAAAATTCGAAAAAAAAAAAATCACTATTTCGGTCATAGTTTTTTTCGTTTTTGACTTTCTCGAATAATTCTTTTTGCACCTTGCAGCTCTTGTGAATACGCGTCTTTTGAGCTTTTTTTTAATATTATATCTTCACAACTCTCCGAGATATAAGGGGATCGCACTTTTTCGTGAAATCAGAGCCTTTAATGGAGCGAACGAAAAGACATTTCCAATGTCAAAACTAGATCTTGTTCTAAGTCCGCCTGTTACCGTATCTAACCTGAGCTTGTTATTGGTGTGTTCCAACATTTAGTGATAAGATAGCTGTTCTTATTGTCAGTTACCATTAGTTAAAATGAAACCTAAGAATATAATAAAATATAATAAATAAAAAAACATAATATTAATAATTCATACTACAATTTTAGACCTATTATCTCTTTTATGTAACAATTTAATGAGACAACGGAATCAATAGGCGGTATACTTTAATTACCATTTTATCCAATAACAGGCTTTTGTTAATTACAAAAGGGATCGTGGTGTACAAATTGCAACTGTGGTACTTTGAATTAATGCGCGTTGCTTTCGAGTTAATGTATTGCCATAATGTTTTTAATTTTTACTCTTACTTCTATCTTTCATATAGGTATTCTTGTAGGTACCGATTAGGGCGTCCGCTGCGTAACCGGGCCACACGGCCGGCGCGGGCACCCGCGCGGCGTGCTGTTTGGGATCCATTACCAAAGATGTTGATTAAAACCGTATAGATAGCCTAAGTAACATCTTGTTCTCAATAATGGTTCACGTTAAGTGTAAAGATGACCTTCGAGCATTTGAAAACTCTTATTGAGGTTCACATGTGATTTTGATGTTCACGTGTGGATCTTCAGAAGAGCTTTCAATTGCTTGAAGTTCAGCTTTACTCTAAACGTGAACTATAAATGCTATTTGGTAGTGATGTAAAGGCTAAGCTACGTAAACCATGGTCGAGATAAGCACTTGACAATAGAAATGCTTACACGTATTATCTGTTATTTTACCTCTTACAAATCGATTCTTGAAAGACTTCTCTCTCTTTTTCACAATTTTATTTGCAACGATTTCAGTTTGGTTATAGGTACAAGAAGACCAACATTCCTTTTTTTACTTGTGGAAATCCATTATGCATCCGGTCCCGCTCTAAAAGGTCCAGAGGATTTGAAGTGAATAATTCTCAACGGACTCTTACTGCACAGGACCGTGTCGCCTCCTCTCGCATACGCAAGGAATGATAATGTGTTGTGACAGCTAAAGCTCCAAATAAGGAAACCCATAGATGGTAAGCCTTTAGTAAGTAGGTACTTAGAGCATTAGTACGTAGTACTCATTATAATACTGGAGCATTAGCTTAATACATACCGACTGTACTCGTGACACGCACACGTAGACCTACTCACTGACACTAATCTCGGCACAACCCCCCGTCATTAACGTCATTTATACGTATCGTTGATTTATGTCAATCTCGTACAATAATATCATTCTATTTGATTTCTATAATAATAGAGGCACTATTACAAAAAAAAAACAAAAAATAAGGTCCGAATAGTTATTCCGTGTTTTATTCCTAAACGTCATTGAAACGGAGAAAATAGCAATGGAAAAGATGAATCCTATAATAATGAAAAATGCTCTTATAAAACGGAATGTGGGTTTATTATCACAACTTACAACATAAATTCTACCACCTCAAAAGACAAGCAAAACAATAATTCATATAAAACATCAAAGTCAAATGTGACAAATTAAAAAGAATAATATTTAAAACTTTACAAAATATCATAAAAAGGGCGGCTCAAAATGGGTCTGCAACAGTCATTTCAAATTACCGTAAAAGAGACAAAACACGGAATGATACGGATAGATAGGGAGAAGGGGCCGTACGCCACCACGCAAAAGAAAAAGTACATAAAATTTTAACAATATTTCTAGTTGCTAGCTGGTCAACTGCCAACGACTCTGTAGGGCTCCGGAAATGTGCATACTATGACTAGGAAATGAACTAGCCCTAGATTGGATGGCAGGAAATTAATTTTACTCATACGATATGTCAACAAACTACGAGTAGGTACATAATGTGTTTTCATGTTCGCTTTAACATTAAATCTACTATAGTCAATCGATTATAGTTTTTAAGCGTTTATGTTACATTTAATTACTTCGCTTTCACACAGCTGTTTGTCAAAGCTGACATTCCTACTAAGGTGAAATAGTATTAGAAAACTTATCAAGCCGTGTGAATTTAACGTAATCAAGCGTGCACGACCTCAAAAGACATAAATTCTCAAGAAATCAGTGGTTTACAAAAGCGATCAGATAGGAGGAGGGTCAGCGGTGAAGGCTGTCCGACTGGAAACAGATAAGCTGTATGTATCGAACACGTTAATATTCCAACGGTACTGCGTCCTTTCAAAAATCGAAATGCTATTCAAGAACTGAATTATAATTTTTGACATTACAGCTAATCTCAAAAATTATAATTCAAACACAAAATTCAATTAAAAATCTTTATCTTCACATAGCATATTTTTGTTACTAGTTGCAGCTTGTAAAAAGTATACGTTCATGTAAACAAGTGTGTGGTAGTACAGAAGCTTTGGACTAAGGACTTTGACTTAGACTAGTGCCGAAGCTAAGCAAGATATGAAAGAATTCAAAATTACAAAAAAACGTAGATTCCAAATCTCAAAAAGATTCAAATTCACTAACCTACACACATAAAACAATAAAAAACCATAACAAAACAATTAATGATCACTGTTAACATAATTTAAAAATTGCCTATGTTTATAACTTCGTAATCTGTTCGTAGATTCAATAGTTTAGTCATTACTTGTTTAACTTTTATATACATTTTTATAGATTTAAACGTCAATAAATCCCTATGAAGGCTTTAACCGAATGAATGATTCAACTTTGATACCTACCTACCTATCGAAATCGGAAAAAAATACAGGAATTATCATAGTAATCCAATACTCTTATATCTATAAACCACCCGAACTACCCATTTCAACAATGACCGAAAAATATTTACTGTAAACATAAACAAGACAATGAAACGTGGAAACAACAAACAACAGCAATTAAAATAAAGTTAACTTTTTATAGGTAACAGGAAAATAACGAACGATAATAAGTATTTCGATCTTTGTTTTCTCTCAGTGCTGTTTGGTAATGCAGGCCTCATTCCACTACTGCAATTTACTGCGATAGGAAGCTGGAATTTTAAACTCAAACACTTCTGGGGATAACGCTATACTCGTATGTGAACCACGAGTCTGCAGTTTTGCTATTATAGCCGTATTATTATGTTAACTGTTTTCGCTTATTTCGGTACAAAGTAGAATTTATTCGTCTGAACAATAAAATAAATATAAATTGTGTATGATTACACTGTTGAGGTGTAGTAGATATTTATCTGGAGTGCAGGATGAAAAGATCAGTATAGATGAGAGTAGAAATGTATTTACGTAAAGGTTACAAGTAAGTTAAAAATAGACGATTCTTTTCTCTAATGTTAGACCGTGTTGGCTGGCAATGTAAATTGCACTGGTTTTAAAATAAGTAATTTATTCTAATATTTAATATGATACTCTATGTTGCGACGGGTCAATGACGCGTGCGCGTGACGTTTGTGCTGTGTTAGCAAAAGTATAATAAATATGTACAGTAAACCGTACATCTTGACAACCCAAGAAAACAAAACAAGTTAACTAAAACGAAAAGAGAAAAGAATAGCCTTAACAAAGCAAATAATGACACTAATCGAAGTTGAATGCAACATTGCTGGTTGCGGTGTTGAGACTCCGAGGCGGCTTCGGTGGTGGTGCTACCACCTGGATATCTTCGCTTTGTCTGTTGTCTCTTCGATAAAAGGTTTGAAGTTCGATGTCTGCCGGGTGTGGTCGTTGGAAAGCAGTCGAGCTTCTCTTGTTTTTCTTTAAACAGTGGGGGCAGTATTTCCTCACAACCAACACAAGCAAAACAGCAACAGCCGACGTCACTAATACGTAACTGATGACGTATTGATGTATGTCATGACTTGATATTATGGCTGGCAACTTTGTCTCGTGTTCCTTCAGTTTCGTTATGTCTTCTTCTATATGTTCTGTTTCACGAGCTGTAGATCTGAATATAAGTGGCGTGTTGTGATGAGATAAGTTGACTATCTTGTTAAATGATGTTTCCAAAGTTGTAGGTGCGATGTTGTAGTTCATCTTCATACGACTGCTGTAGTGGTTATGCGAATAGATAGACAAGTCTTTTGATTGTAGTACACATCCTTGTGGGAGCGTCACTATTCCAGATGACGTCATAGTGTATGAAACGACGTCACTATTGCATATGGTACGTAATGGACACGTATCACAACATATGGCAAGCCACTCGTTAGGTGTATGCAACTCGACCCACGCGTCCTTGACGCGCTCTCGACGTCACAGGGCTGGATGTTTTGATGTGACAGCAGTTTCGCCTCGCACGGAGCACTATCGCTATGCATATCGAACACAGGTTTATTTGTTTTGCACATGTATTTATTAAAAAAACACAAATGTTGAAAAAATTTCCACGAGCAGGGTTTGAACCTGCACCCTTCTGACATACCGGGTCAGGTGCTCTTCCAATTGAGCTATCGTGGTTCTAACCAGCCCGCCGAAATTATTCAACACTATTTACTTTTTACTTTGAAAGCCAAAGGCGCCCATTCAATGTTAACAACTACCGTCATTAACATCCGATCATAATATTTTTACAAATACTAAAGATCAGTTAAGAAGTAGGCAAGCTATTTATAAATGTTTATATAATTTTTAACGCAAATTTTGTTGCGAACAAATTACAAAAACACAAATGTTGAAAAAATTTCCACGAGCAGGGTTTGAACCTGCACCCTTCTTACATACCGGGTCAGGTGCTCTTCCAATTGAGCTATCGTGGTTCTAACCAGCCCGCCGAAATTATTCAACACTATTTACTTTTTTCAACATTTGTGTTTTTGTAATTTGTTCGCAACAAAATTTGCGTTAAAAATTATATAAACATTTATGTATTTATTAGTTTTTTGTTGTTGACAGTGGGCAAGGTCATCTTCGTTCAGTGAGATATAAATATTTTTCTCTAAATTCACTGCGATGTATTTTGAAGTTGTTCGTACATATGCCGCCGTTTTCTCTATTTTCACAGGTAGTGGTATGGCTTGGTATAAGTTGAAGGCTTCGTTAGTTATCAGCGGTATATGCATTTCAAACAAACTATTAGCTACGTAGCCCACTCCATCCACTAATCCCCGTTTCTTCCTACTGCTCAAATGTTTGTGAGGATTCACGAGAATAGAGTTGTAGTGGTCAAGAATTTCCATCTCGTGGCTTAGTTGGCTTGTTAATGTTATACAATGTTCTAAGTTAGCACTGTAACACAATTTCTTCACAGTATTGAAGTAGTGTTCAACACGACGTATTCCTTCCCAATAAGTAGTTATGTTGTAATACATAATTAGCGTCCATTCATCGTGCATCATTTGGATTTTGCCGACTGCGTCATAGTAGATAGGGCGTTCGCGTTCTAAGGTTGTAATTTGAGCGCCCGACGACACGCCGTCAATTAAACCATATGATCCCGATAAGAATGTAAACATTGTTAGCAGAGTTATTAATAGATTTGATATTTTGTTCCCTCTTTTTTTCTTCGTATGTTTTGAGTTTTGGTTTTGATCTTGATTAGTTGCAGTGTAGTATTCACTTTTTAATAACATGTTAATAAGATAGACGATAGGGAAAGGTTTGTGTAAATACGAAAATACTTACGATTTTTATTGTTGCTAAGCATGTTTTTTTATTTTTTTATCTCTTGTAGTCACATTTTTAGGTCCAGTTGTTTCCTTTTATCTTTCTATCAAAATTATTACATGTTGTCTTTATTTTCTTACAATACTTCTTTAGATATTATAAAATTACTTCCATTCAATGAAAATTTATAAACAAAGCCTTGACAATCATGTCAAAAGTTTTGATGGCAAAGACAATATTTTCTTTTAAAAGTGCAATGTAATCTTTTTATGTAATTCTAAATTTGTATAAATTTAAATTAAATTGTGTTCTACGGTAAGGGTATATAAGCGTCCTGTTCTGCGGTCAAAGGCCAGTCTAATTACGAGTTCTGACCAAGGAGAACCTAACTATAGAACCTCTGGCTGTCTATAGAACCTTCTGGCTGTCTGCGGAACCTCTGGCTGACTTCGGAACCACTGACTGACTACGGAACCACTGTTTGACTGCGGAACCTCTACCTGGCCTGACCTCTACCGGTCTGACCTCTGCCGGTCTGACCTCTACCGGTTTGACCTCTACCGGTCTGACCTCTACCGGTCTGACTTCTACCAGTCTGACCTCTGCCAGTCTGACCTCTGCTGCTGAAACAGTCTAACCCCGAGATCCTATGAAGTGCTGCAAGATCCTGTGCGGTGCTGCTGAGCCAGTCTGACCCCGAGATCCTGTGAAGTGTTGCTGAGCCAGTCCTTCGCTACATACTGCTGAGGAAGCGCCATCTGGCGCTGATAGATTCCTCATCATAATCATCATCGGCCTATATTAGTCCACTGCTGGACATAGGCCTCCCATATTAACTGTTAGATTTTTGTATATAAATTGTTTTGTATAGATTTTGTAAATATTTAGTTATTATTAAACTCCATTTATTTTCTCTCTTTCAATTAAAAAAGTTGCTTCATAACAGCAGGACCTTTTTTGGGCGTTTCTATTTCACTGCGATAGTTTAGTTACAGGGCGCTTGATGATACCCGTTTGAGTTTTGATAGTAGTAACTCGAACGTATCCGTCAGAACCCGGATGAGTTTCAAGGACGCGCCCCAACGCCCATTTTGCTGGTTGTAAGTTGTTATCCTTTACCAGTACTATCTCGCCGACCTTGATGTTATTTGTGGGCTTGTTCCACTTGCTACGAGTTTGGAGTTGTGTTAGGTACTCGTTTGATCAATTTTTCCAGTATCGCTGGAACATCTCGTTCGACTAGTTGCCATCTGCGTCGCATACCAATGTAGATATCACTGTAATCTGATACTGGTAGCGTCATTATTGGAGTCCCAGTGAGAAACTGGCCAGGGGTCAAACAGTTAAAGAATTCCTCGGGGTCCTCGGTAAGTGGACACAGCGGCCTTGAGTTTAGGCAGGCTTCTACGTTCCCCAAGAGAGTAGTCATCTCTTCATAGGTGAGTTTCTGGTCACCTAACACTCGTCGCAGATGGTATTTCATAGACTTGACGGCTGCTTCCCACAAGCCGCCAGCAGTTGGCCAGGCAGGTGCGTTAAAATTCCATTCGATTTCAAGTTTAGTTAGTTGGTTGAAGAACTCAGGTGTGATAATCTTCTTAAATTCTTCGAATTCTCGATGCAGTACCTTTGCAGCACCAACGAAGTTAGTTCCACAATCGGAGAACATTTGTTTAGGAGTGCCACGCCTTGCACACAACCGTTGTAGGGCTGCTATAAAGGTCTCGGTGCTGAGATCCGAGACAAGTTCTATATGTACGGCTTTAGTGGCCATACATATAAATATTGCGATGTAACCCTTCGAAGTTTTAACGCCTCGGCCTTTATTTAGCTTGAGTTCGATGAAACCAGAATAGTCAACCCCGGTGTAAGTGAATGGTCGACATGGTGTCACTCTCTGTTGTGGAAGGTGACTCATTATTTGATAGTTGTCGTTCTGCCTGAAACGGTGACAGCGCACACATTTCCGTAGTTGAGTTTTGACAGTCCTGTTGCCGCCGACGATCCAATATCTCTGTCTTATATGAGACAAAGTTAGTCGCGCTCCGCCGTGCAATGTTGTTAAATGCGAATGTTCTATTAAAAGTTGCGTAAATCGGCTAATATGTGGTATAATGATGGGGTTCTTCATTTCCACAGGTAAGTTCGAGTTTTGGAGGCGGCCACCAACACGTATAATCTTGTCGTCGTCTAAATAAGGGCTCAGCTTCATAATGACACTTTTCTTAGTTATTGTTTCTTTGGTTTCCAGTTGTTTATATTCTGCAGTGAAATAGTTTTGCTGTATGTGTTTTATAATAACTTTATTTGCTGCGCTTATTTCGCTTGTCATTAGGTACGGAGTTTCCGATTTCAGTTTAGCGCGCATGTTTGTTATGCAACGAAGTATCCATGCTGTTATTCGTAATATTCGTGTCATTGAACTAAAGTTTGTTAACAGTTTGTTTATAAAATTTTCGTTTTCGCTATCCAGTAAAGTTTCTTTCTGGCAAAGTTCTATATTTCCAATATTCGTGTAAAATGTATTGCAGCTCAATATTTCTTCTGTTTTGATTTCTTTCAAAAACGTAGGTCCTTGAAACCATAAGTCGAATTTAGCTAGTTTGCTTGGTAACATGCCACGTGACGCGCAGTCTGCAGGGTTTTGCTCCGATTTGACGTAACGCCATTGTGTTGTAGGTATAATGCGTTTGATTTGTGTTACTCTGTTGGCTATATATTTTTCTCGCTTAGATGTTTCGCCTTGGAGCCAAGCTAGAACTACTTGTGAATCACACCAGGCTTGTATTTTTAGTTTGTATTCAGATAAAGCTTGCTGAGTTTTTTCCATAAGTTTAGCCAACAGTAAAGCTCCACATAGCTCAAGTCTTGGTAACGATGTTTTCTGTGCTATCGGGGAAACTCTTGTTCGCGACACAAGTAGTGTAATTATTTGGGTTCCGGTTGTATCGGTGACGCGACTGTAGATAACACAAGCGTAGGCTTTCTCGCTTGCGTCACAGAATCCCAGTAATTCGATGCCTCGTTTTGTTTCGCCGATCCATCGCTTTAATGTTATATGTTTAATGTGTGACAGTTCTGTTTTTAGTTTTGTCCACCCCACTTCAATATCATGGGGAACTTTCTCATCCCAGTCGATGTTGCTTGTCCAAAGTTTTTGAAATAATAATTTTGCAGTGATTGTCACAGGAGAGAGCCAGCCCAACGGATCATAGAATTTTGATATTTCCGAAAGTAGTAATCGTTTAGTTAGGTGCTTCGAATTTTCTTTTACAGGCCAGTTAAGGTGGAACGTATCGGTGTCGGTATTCCATCTCAGTCCTAAAGTTTTAGAGGGTTCATCGTTTTTGAAGTCATAGTTGTTAGTTGATGAAATTTGCTCTTTAGGTAAGTTTTCTAGTAATGCTGGACAGTTGCTGGACCACTTGCGCAGATTCATCCCCCCCGCCCTTCAACAAAGCGATTAGGGACTCTTGCAGCCTTTTAGCTTCTTCAAGTGAGTTGTTCCCGCTGACAAGGTCATCGACAAAAAAACTATTTTCTAGAGTTTTTGCAGCAGCCGGGTGTTTGTGGCCGTCGTCTATGGCAAGCTGCTTTAGGGTGCGCAGGGCTAGCCACGGGGCGGGTTTTGTACCGTATGTCACAGTACAGAGCTTAAATTCTTGAAGATGTTCGTTTGGAGAGTTTCGCCAAATTACCTTTTGCAGGTTTTACAGATCTTCGTGAATCCATATACAGCGGTACATCTTTTCGATGTCGGCAGTAAACGCAAATTCGTAAGTTCTCCATTTCAAAACTAGTGCTTGAATGTCCTTTTGAAGGTTGGGTCCTTTTTCCAGGAGGCTGTTCAAACTGTAGCCACTCGAATTTTTCTGAGATGCATTAAATACAACTCTCAATTTAGTTGTTGTAGAACTTTCTTTCATAACGCCGTGGTGTGGTAAGTAGCAATCGGTAGGGGTAATTCTTTCATGAAATCTTTATACATAATTGATAGTTTTTGGTTTCTTGCTAGTCGTTTTTCCAATTGAATAAATTGAGAAATGCAGTTGACCTTGATGATCCCAATTTTTCTTCATAGCCAGGAAGGAGAGGCATCTTCACTATGTAATTTTCCTTCAAGGTCACGTTGTACAGTTTGTGAAAAAAATTGTTCACACTGGTCATCTTTAGAAATATCTTCAGAGTTCTGGATTTCTTCGCTTTCCCAATATTTCGTTATTTCTTCTAAGTTAATCAATGTGACATGACAGTTAAAGGTTTTCATTTTCCCGCATAGAATCCAACCTAAATGAGTTTGTTGTGCAACTGGAGATTGGCAGCTTCCTTTCAGAACTCCATCGAGAATAATCTCAGAATAAACATCGGCTCCCAGTAACAAGTCGATAGGGCGAGAAATATTGAACTCCGGGTCGGCTAGTTTTAAGTTTTCCAGGTGCGGCCAGTTAGTTTTTTCAAAAGTGATATTAGGTAAGTTGTTCGTTAGTTTTTTAATTATAAGTGCCTGCATTTCGAAACTGTAGTCAGAGTGAATCGATTTACAGTTCACGTTCAGTTGACCCTTGCAATCACCAGACACAGAGCCAACCCCCGAAATGGTTTTCCCCCCCCCCCCCATCTTCCTTCGGGGCAGTCGCAGTAGTTGGGCAGCGTTTTCAGTTATAAGGTTCACCTGCGAGCCTTGGTCAAGAAGGGCTCGAAGCGTGACGTAAGTTCCATCCATAGTTTTTATTTTCAGTTGGGTTGTAGTTAATAAAATAGCCGGTAATCAAACCACCGGCACCGACCGCAGCAGAACAGGTAGATTGTGGCATTAGTAATTGATTTACGATTTAAAGTTATACAACTCTATATAGTTCACACGAAAATCAAAAACAAAACAACAATAAAGTACGTTGTTTTGAATTTAAACTTTATACATGATAAATCTTATAATTAATGGACAGGGAAAGAGCTGGGCTGAGGTGAGGTATTCCCACATTGTGTATACTCATTGTAGTTTGTATAAGGGTACACTAGTTTACCTTTATCGGTGTACTACTTGTAAACCAGTAACGAACTAACTAGTATAAAAATGTAAGTAGACCTAGAAGGTAAGCTAAATACATATTGCGCTCAAGCGACGCACACATAGACCCACTCACGGGCACAGAATCTCGAACCATCTCAAGCCAGTCAGAGAGCAGCAGCTGAAACGTTGTCTTTGCAATTTACTCTACGTTATATTTTTATGCTATGCATTTTATAGCCTCCTTGGTAGTTTTAAAAATTATCTGTCAAATTTATATGCACGGTTCTGAAATTGAATACTTTGAATGACATGTCGTTGTCATGGAATTGTTATTTCGGTTTTCATATGATCGTCGGTCCCTTTGACTATATACATGATCAGTCTTTAGATAAATGATTGGTCTCGCTGGCAGCAAAACCAATCATTCATCTAAGGATCAGTCCTTTGATTATTTACTCTAAAACAAAGGATCAGTCTTTCAAAATTCTTCCGTATAGCAACATTTCGACAACTTCCCACACACGTGTTCCCCTCCTCTTTCTCTCCCGGGTTATTTAAGTGGGGCGTGTAAAAGTATTTATGCAGGCTGCTTCGGCATAGCATGGTAGCGCTGTGATGAACGCTTTCACTTTTTGGACTTCACTGGCTGCTTTTCATCAGGCAGGGTGAGGCCATTTCGGCGTGCCACAATAAAAAATAAAAAAAGCTGTTGAGAGATTCCGTCATGTTCCGTGTATGTGAGAGGTGTCCACATGGACGTGCGTTACTCCAGCGCGTTTGTATGAAGCATACCTTTTTGTAGTCTTATTTCGTGCATGACTGTTGTTTTAATTGCTGTCAAAGAGTTAATATTTATAATTATGTCGCCATAACATCAATGTTTGTAGCATTGTTGTGTTCCCGCAGCTACAGATACGATAGCCAGTGCCTCATAGATGAGGCTCCCGGGTGAAGTGCGCTTCCATCATTGGCCTTATCATCACTTAACATCAGGTGAGATCAAGGCACTGTGCTTAACCGTTAATATTTAAAAAAAAAAGAAAAAAAGCTAGTGGCGAGATTACTCACGACTTTCAGTAAATGTGATTTTAACTCACCACGATTGCCTAATGCGGTTTGGTGGATAAAAAAAAATTTAAAGCTTTATACTAAAAGTTGTCAGAAACCAATTATATTTTAATACGTTTAAAATAAGGTGTTTTATTGTAACACAATATTATATAAACTGTACAGAATGTTGGCAAAATAAAATATTATAATAATAATAATTTTTAGGCGTCGTGAATAAAAACCTTCATAAATAACACTTTAAAAAAAATGGTCTTTTGTATTTTGTACTAAATCCACCAATGTTTGCTAGTGTTAGTAATTTACATTGTATTTAAATATGTTCAAACAACGTTGATTATACGAAACAAAATTGAACAATACAATTTTGTATAAGCAAATATAATGTATTGTGGATTGCAAAAACGAAACAATGCCCAATGACGGTTCATAAAAATTTTAGAACCTCGTAAAATATGCGTGGTTTATTCTTCGATGCGTGTAAAACTTTGAATATTGAATCGCCTGCCGGCGTGGTTCACAGCACTATTTTAAATTGGCGACTTAAAAATTAATACTGACAGATATGGACAAGGTGTGTACAGTTTTTTATTTTATTAATGTCTCTTAGTAATTATCGCATTTTTGAATGCAACCGAATATTAATATTATAGGATTTTTCATGTATAATAATTTGAATTTAGAATAGCGTACTTTTTTGTTATTTTCTTTTGATTTTTGTGTTAACTATATAGAGAGCTGTGAAACTATATCTATAACTAACTTAAATAAATTAATAATAAGTAAAAAGAGTAGTAGCAACTCTATATACTCTATAACTGATAGAAATCCAACGACAGCCCAAACACGAAGTTTGGTGAGAGACATTAAGAAAATAGATCGACTGTACATAAATTGTACCGGACATATTATTACTTTGTGTCACATATTATCGAGATTCATTCATATTTATCTTTGTAACAGACGTTTTATTGTAGTAGGTATCCTACATGTAACTAGTCAAAACAAATGTAAAAAACTGTTAAAAATAAAAAATAAAAACGTTTATTTTGAAACTTTATATTTACAAACAAAACTTTGTAACAGAACATATCTATTTTCTTGTGTTTTTATTTAAGTACCTCTACTGTACCAAGCGACTTCGTTATTTTTAATTTTCATACAACACAATATGTCGCATGAATAACGAAGAACGCTTTAAACATACCTATTTACAAACTAATATTCAACAATAATTAATTCCTACTTAATATTCCAGGGGTGTCTGATACTTATAATCTCAACAATTCTAATCCAAACTTACGGGATTCGCCTACACAAGCTCTTCCAATATTTGGACGGCTACACATCCAATCACAGCCTCCAAGGATTCCTTCACATCGGTGTGGATTACGCTGTCTTCATAAAACGACCGAGGTCTCATGATAAGTACCTTGAATACGAACTCTATGAGGCGAAGAACGTTCCCGAAAAAGGTAAATACAGCCCGAGACTGCTTGCTGTTTCCAGAATACCTGTGGAGTACCTCAAGGACCAACTTAAAATCTTTAGGAACGAACTTTACACAGCGAAATATGTTGACAATAACACAGTGCCTGGTACCCAAGTAATAACATTGAGGGAATGGCAAATTGAAAAGGCGCTGAGTTCAAGAGGCAAAGGTTTGATTATGAAGGATCAGCCGATGGTGTTGAGAACGCTCTTGTGAAATTTATATTTGATACTGGTGTTCATTAAAAAGAACATCTTTTAGTGGACCACCTCACTTCCACACCGTCGAGATTGAAAAGAAAAATGTTGACTGTGATTTCTGATTTTTTAATAAAAGATAATGTTGACTTGAGTGTCAGCCTTAACATTGTGAACGAGGCTCTCAAACAAAAGTTGATTTCGTAAAGATACTAAACATTATTCATTAAAAAACTTGTTATAAAAATGAATTAAGAAAGATTCCTAACACTGAAAGTCGATACATCTTTCGGAATACTTTCATAGCCACCTTCACAATCAACCAATTGTCACTTCTCCATCTTATAATATGAGAAATAATAAAGTTTTTGCAGTTATCATATCTACCACTTGCTCGGGACATAACTTGCTCTTGGCTGCATATAGCCTTTACAGCTTAAAGGAAAGGACGCCGATTATCTTGACGGCCAAACCTTATAATATGAATTGCAAGATTGTATTAATAAACACACACGCAAAAAAAAGTTATGTTCAGAATCGGTTACTAAATTGTTTTTATTCATTTTTATCATCATCATCGTCATCATCATCATCACCAGATCATTCTTATTTTCCCACTGCTGGGGCACAAGCCTTCTTTACGGATGGATAGGGAGAACGGGCCATAGATCAGCACGCGGGCTAAGTAAGGTTGGTGGTTGTCAACGACTGTTAATGCTGCCTGGACCAACTATTATTTTTTTGTAGAGAGAGATTGCTGATTGCCTCAAACGGCATTTTCAGCGTCACCGGGGCGGGACCAACAGCTTTACGAATCAGTAGCAGTTTTTAACAAATAAATATCAGGATATGGGTTTTTTTTTTATTACAAACTAGTACTTTACTCGCGAATTCGTCAGCATTAATTTGGGATTTTAAAAATAATACTTCATTAAAAATAAAATAAAAACATTCAGCATTCTATAAGTGAAACTCATTTTTGGAATTTGGACCAGTAGTTCCAGAGTTTACCATCCGCAAACAAACGAACAAACAAACAAAGTCACAAATTTTTCCTTTTTATTAATGAGAGAGAGAGAGAGAGAGAGAGAGAGAGAGAGAGAGAGAGAGAGAGAGAGAGAGAGAGAAACATTTATTGACCACATACAATACATAAAAAATAAGAATAAAAAACAAACAAAAGGTCAATCAGGACCCCGCCTCAGTTTGTGTTGTTGCGAACGACGAAGCGTATCGCAACAACGCTGGTATTCTGGCGGAGCCTGCCACCGGCGGCACCGGTGCGCGGTGCAGAACAATATTATTTATAAAACATACAAAACATCAACCTTCCCTTTACATTAAATTTACGAAATTTATTTATGTCTATATATAGTTTTTCCCAGTTCCAACTAATAGTATAGTTATAGCTTTATCGACACATTAATATCAGTCCTGTTAACCCACCTGAACGCTTATAAGCTTGTGTTAGGCATGAATCCAAGACAGTAGTCTATCGAGGCTATTGAATCACGAATTCTTGCATTTACCTCTACACTTCAATGGTATTACGTTACCTACTCGTTGCAGTTGGGATTAACGGCTGAACGTGCTTTTCGGAGAACGGAGGAGCCAGAGATAGCCACCTATCTGGTGCGTAGCATAACAAAGTCAATTCAAAGTCAAAAGTCAAAAATTTTTATTTAAATAACTTACGAAAAGTGCTTTTGAATCGTCCATACATTTTTTACCTACTACCCATTCAGGACGTCTATTTTTTAGCTGTGGATAAGAATGGGCGCAAGAAACTCCCCAAAGTTGCATAACTTGCAAGATCGCAATCCGAACGCACTGCACCAACCATCGAAAATAATTTACAAAATTTGACGTGTTTTCCGTCAGACTTGCGTAATTTGAAGTTAACAGAAAAAGTTCATTTTGCATACTTATTCAGTTCTCACGAGGCGCCCCAAAGTCCTTGGAGAGACATTCCTCTCACAAAAGATGTCCGCATTCGAAGTCTTGGTAAATATTTCTCGATATTAAGCGAAATTCTGTTGCGGCGTTTGCATCATCTATCATGGCGCTTGCCACATGCCATACAATGTCTAACGTTCTTCTACTCGTACACATGTGAATACTTAAAGCAACGTATTGGTTATTTAGTTAGAGTTACTCGGATGTTTTATACTTGACACAGAATTGCTTTTGTATTGAAAATAGACTCGCAAGAATTTGCATACATGTGGAATAACTGTTGATATAAGTATAAAAAGTAATTCAACATTTTATTGTTTGCTTAAAATGTTTTAGAGCGTAGTAGAAGATATTTTCGACATGAAAATGTACTGCATTGGTATTATTAGTTTGGTTTGACACTTGAGGCGTTGCCATGAGCTCTTAAAGCATTATTATTCCGAAGCACCGAGGAGTTTGTGGTGATAAATTTTTGGTCACCCATCCGATGACCGGCCGTTGCGGAAGTTGCTAAACTTAAGCTATCGCAGACCGGGCGCGTTGACCACTGCACCATCGAGCTCCTCACCACCTCTTTTCCTCTTTAACGTTCAGTTCATACTAACTATTTATTTTCTATTTGCTATTTCAACTTGGTAACCGTACTCGCAAAACGGGTCATTTAGTTGACTGTTTTTCATATGAATTAGGCAGTTAACACAAGAAGTGCTTACTTGATCTATTTCGACCGTGTGCATTAACTCTAGCATATACAGTGTCCCAGAACTCAACGTCAAGCCGAAACAGGGTGATAGGATAGATGGTAACCATCATGAGAAAGAAAGAAATATATATATATATATATATATTTTTTTTTTACTTGTTTTTTTTTAGTCATAAACCATCAAGTGTGGTACCATTTTAGAATCCTGATTAAAGGCGCCAACTTTTGATGGCACTTGCCAAGGCGCTCTAGTACATTTTTTTAAAGCAGGCGCTGTCAAAGTCGACAGATTTAAAAAATTTAACAAATAATAATATTTATAACTTTAACAAACTACATGGGATGGCCGTTTCGGCTTGACGTTGAGTTTTGGGACACCCTGTATAGATTAGTTAATAGTATCACAAAATTAAATGTTGTATAAACATAGTTTTTTTATTATTATTATTTGTTATTAGGGAATCCTTTATTTGAACTTGCAGCTCAGTACTTCAATTGACAGATCAATCGGATTGCTATAGTCGTTAATTCGATTTTAATTAAAGCAGTAACTACTGATGTTTTCAATTAATTCAAGATAAATATTTGTAACTAAGTAGCTCGGTGGCGCAGTAAATCACGCGCCCGGTCTGCAATTGCTGAGGTTAAGCGACTTCCGCAAACGCTCATTGAATGGGTGACCATAATTTATCATCTCGAGCTCGTCCGTACTTTGGAAGGCCCGTGTCCCGGCTGCATTATCAGTTGTTGACAACCACCACACTGGGCCCGCGTGGTGGTTTATGAATCAGTATCCCTATCCATCAGTGGCAAAGGGTCCATACAAGCCGATTCCCATCGACTTCCCCTTGAGAAAACCCTGAAATACCACCCCACCGATCCACCATGCAGATCCATAACATGTCATTAAATATTGACACAAGATTGTGAGGAGAAATACATGAACAGTATTATTGTTTCATTATTTCAAAGCATCTACAATTAGACGACCTCCATGTTCGAGTGGTTTGTACACCGGTTTTCACGGTGTCGCCATCTCTGAGGTCCCGGGTTCGATCCCCGGTCGGGTCAATTTAGAAATTATTGTTTTTCTAAATTGTCTCGGGTCTGGGTGTTTTCTATGCATAAAAAGTATGTAATTATGTATTTTAAGTATATTTATCCGTTGTCTAGTAACCATTGTAACGGCCGTTGTAACTCGGTCGAAACGTCGGGTATAAAGAAGGTATGATACCTTTTTTACTAATTAGTTTGCGTTAATCCCCGTTTAAATTTTGTTTAATTATGGAATGCGAAAGTTTAAAAATGTCTAGTAACCATTTAACGAGTTTTATAACGAAGCTTCTCTTAGGCTAGATAATTGGTGTGAGTGTAGGAAAGTTTAATTATTTCCATAGCAAACCTCGTCGAGGTAAGCTATATATCGTCAGCTTAATGTTTCGCGTCATTGCCATTGCGTCTGGCGTTGTCTCTTTCGCACGCACGCGTGCCTTTCGCATAAAACACACTCGGCTTATGCTTACTATTATTTTCCGGATTGCATTTTTATCCATATGGATAGTATCCATCCTTATGGAAGGCTCGTGCCCCAGCAGTGGGGCCATAAAATGAGCTGGTGATGATGATGATGATTTATATTATCAATTGTTATAACTTTATCCTACTTATATTATAAACGCGAAAGTTTGTAGGTAAGTATGGATGGATGTTTGTTACTCTTTCACGTAAAAACTACTGAATGGATTTTGATGAAATTCGGCATACAGATAGTTTATAACCTGGATTAAAACTTAGAATACTTTTTATTCCGATATTTCCACGGGAACGGGAACCACGCGGGTGAAACCGCGAGCGGCCGCTAGTCATTCATAAATTAGTTTTTAAAAGTGTAAGCGATTACTACATGATACGATAAATAATTATGAATTTGACTATGAATAGGACTACTACACAACATATTTGTCTTCTGCTTCTTCTTCTTTTATTTATGACATGTTTTGTGTCTACAGCCGAACACAATTCCGCCAATATCACGTAGGTAGCCAAAACACATTTGTCGTTTCATTGTTTAAAAATGTAAACTGTCAACACCACAATATCCCTGTGCCCACGGACCCCGCAAAGGGTTTAAAACGCGAGACATAGTACCTACTACGTAAAATAAACGAGTCAAGTATGTATAAAGAGTTTCATTATGTTACATGATATTCAATATTTTGGCCGCACAGTGCTCCGTCCACTTATAGACGAAGGTCATAATTTCAGTAAGAAAATTTAATTCAATAGATGTTTTTCTGCATGATAAGGCAAAGTAGACAAATGGAGGCTCCTGAAAAATATTTTTCTTGGCCTTTTGTTTTTGATGAGTTTCCTCATACCTACATTTAACGTTTCCGCATTTTGGGCTCGCAAAGAGAAATTTTGCGTAATATGAATGGCAGTAATTTCTGTGGTCTGATTTACGATGCCAATTTTAGTTCGCTTGTTATTTCTGTTGCTTTATTGGTAGTACTTCTGTGAGCGCGATTAGTCTTAAAACATTGTTATGCCGCTACCTGGAAAGCCAATGACGTTTGTTTGTCCTAATTTTAGTAAAATCACACTTTTTTATGTTAAAACTAGAGGCCCGCTCGCGACTTCGTCCGCTTCAGTAAAACTGACAATTACGAACACAAAAAAACAGCCAAATCGGTCGAGCCGTTCTTAAGTGATGCTATAACATAGATGTGGCATTTGATTTTTATTAATATAGTTATGAAAGGGCATAAAATACATGGCATGGAATGCAAACGAAATTAAATGGGAACTCTCAAATTAATTTTAAGCAAATGGAACAGGCATTTTGGAGTAGACCATAGTTTAAAAAAAACCTTTTATACCTACGAGACTTAGATAAGTTTCAATAAAAGCGTTCGACTGTCCAATTAGCATTTTGAAAGAGTACCGAAACTATTGGATTTGTCCATAGAGGCAGAACAATGAATGCTTCATCACATTCCATACAATGTGATATGGCAATAAAGTAATGCTTTGCATAAACGAAGGTTTGGAAACGGGAAGAAATTTTTAAAACTGTTCAAAGTGCTAATTGGACAGTCGAACGCTTTACCTTAATATTAGCATACAGATCTTTGCAGATATATATTGACATTATGAGCCTGTTTGTATGAAAATAACAGGGTGGGCGGTTAGATGTGCCCCTGAGTGTATAACAGTTGTCGATTTTCGCGTCGAAAATCGACACGTATGTAGGTACACACACAGCACATCCGATTACCACAAACTGTCTTCTCAATAGACTTTGAACTTTAAGTATATGGCATATGATTGAACATTTATTGAAGAAATTTTACAGTTTTGGATAGGTTGATGTGCAGGCGTCTGTATAAATTAGGTACTATATTAATACGTGAAGCAAAAATTTTGTACCCCTTTTTACGCAAATTGCGCGGACGGAGTATGAAATTTCGAACACTTATAGTTTATATAGAGAAGAGAGTACTCACGGCGGCAGATCAACCTCCCCAAAACTGTCAAATTTCTACAATCAATCTTGAACTTTATTGCTTGGTTATAAGGATCAATATTCATTGGAGAAATTTGACAGGTTTGGGTAGGTTGATCTGCCGCCGTGTGTACATAATGTTAATATATTTTTTAAATTATGCATAATAAATACATTAAAACAAACATTACACACTACCATGTATTGGACACACGCATATGTATTTGACACACAGGCACATAGGTAAACTCTTTTCAAAAATTTCAAAAATGGAAGAGGAGCGGCCGAAATTTGTCAATGCCAATCCAAACTCACATTACATCTTTTTTAATTTTTATTGCTCAGGATACAATTCGTGCAGTCTTAATATAATAACGGTCGAATTTCGACCACTGGGCGACCACTAGTTACTATAATTAGGTCTTAGTTTTTACCAATTTTGCCTTACTGGCTGTTCATTGTAGTAGCTTATATGGTGCCATTGCCACCATAGCAATTTTCCTCATCTATTCAGCAGCGCTATTCTCTAAGCAAAACAGCGTCGAACTCGACGTTGAACTCGCTCATAACTTGAAAACTAATTTCAACCTACTTTCAAATAATAATAAAGTCTATATTCTTTTTTTTTTACATATTCATATTCATTTATTGCATGTTGTTGTAAGTATATAGGTGTTACATTTTTTTTTGGCACAAACAAGAACCCTGTAAGGGCACGGCAAAATACTTATATACCTACTTGCAAGTTATGCGCGAGTTCAATGTCGAGGTCGACGCTGTTTTACTTAGAGAATAGCACTGCTGCTATGTATTTAGCAATTTATTCGTAGGAATATTAAAAAGACGATCTGGGTGCCTAGTGCGAGTTTCATTCGCCAATCGTTAACGTTAACAAATACGAGAATTTATATGGCAAAATTTTAACTCTCCTCGTATGTTGCCAGGAGGCGCTACTTCAATGCCATACTAATTCTCGTTTTCGATAACGTAATCGAATGAATACGAATAGTAATTTAGAAATACCTGTTTTTCTAAATTGTTTCGGATCTGGATGTTTCCTATGTATAATAAGTATGTATTTAAGTAAATTAAGTATGTTTATCCGTTGTCTAGTTAACCATTTCTCTTGTTTCTTAGGGAAGCTTTTCTTGGGGCTAGATAATTGGTGTGAGTGTGGAAAACATTTAATTTTATTAATAAAACACACATTAACCACGCTGACTGCTGAACAATCAACATCGCACCAGCTCAAACCACTGGGTCCTCCAGACAGCGCAGACGGCGACAGCAAACATCTGTCCGAACGAATAAACAAACTCAGGCTTCGGCTTTAAAGGATTCTTCAAGCACCTGGTCTAAATCACAAAAGACCTTCCCCGTCCATTACGTATTTTTTTTTAGTTGATGGTTTCGTGCGATTAGCACATTTAGACAGTGTCAAAGTAATTTTTCTTACAAGTAATACATAAATAAACAATATTTCCTTATATGATGATGATGAATTATATTAGAAATGGGAAGTGAGAAATGATATACCCCCAACCCCTCGAGTATCTCAGTAAAGATGTGGGGCTTTACTAAGTCCTCACGCGAGTTGCTTGAGAGAATTTGAAAAGTAACGTTGCACTGTTTTGTTTCATTTGCCAACACTTATGCACACTCACGAACCGTTAACGGTTAATAATCCACCACTATTTCACATAATTATTCGACATAACACAAAGTTTAGAGAATAAAACAAAACCGCAGACATGACGCTTCACTTTCTCGCCAAGAAGTGCATTAAAGATTAATTATTAAGAAAACACTGTTCTCTTTTTTTTACGGATAAGTACTTGCTCTTTATCTCACCCGATGTTAAGTGATGATAAGGCTGAAGGTGGAAGCGCACTTCATCCGGAATCCTCACCTACTGAGGCACTGGCTATTCATATGTCTAGCTGCCGGAATACAACTACGCTAGTAACATTGATTTTATGGCGACATATTTAGATAAGTTGGTGGTAGCTAGCCAAGCGGACTAAGAAGCTCTACCACCAACTAAACCGAGTACACACACATTTACTCCCCGCTGGGAATCGAACCAGGGAGCTCTGGGTCCGATACCGGTGGTCTTAACCAAAAGACCACAGAGGCAGCATTTTCTAAAAATCTCGGGATCACGGAGTACGGCTGCTTCTGCGGACAAAGTCACGTGCTGTCGCTTCATCATCATCATCAGCTCATATTATGTCCCCACTGCTGGGGCACGAGCCTTCCCTATGGATGGATAGGGAGAACGGGCCATAAACCATCACGCGGGCGCAGTGCGGATTGGTGGTTGTTAACGACTGCTAATGCAACCAGGACCAACGGCTTTACGTGCCTTCCGAAGCACGGAGGAGCTCGAGATGATAAATTTTTGGACACCCATCCGATGACCGGCCTTTGCGAAAATTGCTTAACCTTAGCACTCGCAGACCTGGCACGTTAACCACTGCGCTGTCGCTTATACGGATATAAAATAGGTTCACAAGACGTAACACCACACATTATCATCGTCCACAGTAATTGGTTTTCCTTTATCATTTCATCCTTTGGTGCAATCCAGTTTACGAGGGACCAAATTAATAGCAATATCTTCATGTGTACGCTCTTGATTTCTTGTTATTCTGTTCAGTGGTTTGTTATGAGGATCCGGTTGTGTTAATAACATTGTCAGAATTGGTATTTAGTACCTGGATGACCGAGCTTTGCTCGATATTTCTTTTTAGTAATTTTCTAAAATTTAAACCTAGCTAGATCGATTTATCGCCCCCGAAACCCCCTGCATTCTAAATTTCATGAAAATCTTTGGAGCCGTTTCCGAGATTCAGATTATAATATATATAGGTCTAATTATGTCAATATACGTATATTTATAAAAACTTATTTATTTTATTTAAATTCCAACTGATATCATAATCATCACCATACAGCCGAAGGATGTCCACTAGACAAAGGCCTCCTCCAAAGACATCAACCAACATCAACTGACATGTCGCAAGTTTAAAATAACAGATTGAGTTTTAACAAGTAAACAGATTACTAGTGATTATTTAAAAATATCGGTATTATTCCTTCAAAACCAACGTTTTTACACGAGTGTATTATAAAAATTACGAAAGCGAAGTTTAACAAAATAATTTCGCACATTGTTTACCTTCTAAACTCATCGAACAGTAAAGTAAGTATTTAAATTTTTTTCTAATGTGGCCAGCCGTTGTAAGCCTTTAAGCTTGGCACCAAATCAATGTACACTTCCAACTTTAATCACCACTCTCACGCTATCTTAGATTAAAACAAAATTTGTTTTAATCTAAGCACGCTATGATATTAATTACGGATGGTCCTTTTCCTCTTATTCAAAGTCACCGGTAATTATTTTTGACACCGAAAATTCTCCAACAGTATCTTAGTAATCAGGTAGTAAATAATGTAAAAAATATTATATTTCACAGTGTATTTCACACTTTAAATCTCGAGATCACCAGTGAGATCTAAAATCGCCCTCCAAGTCTTTTATGAAAACTAATTTAAGCTGTCAGTCAATAAACCAATAGGTACCAACTTTTGTATTCATTGCACATGAATTAGTTATCAAGAGATAAATCAATGCTTTTTTGTAAAAAAAACCGTACAATACATCAAACGTGTTAAAGCCAGAAGTTATTCAACCGATGGATATGAATAATAAACGATTAGTTTATAAAATGTTTTGTTGGGAAATGACCTTATAAATGTTCAAACATACGAATCATTTGCTCGACCAAATGTACAGTTAAAAAAGATGAATTGACAAAATTAATAAAGAAATTAATAAAAAAGTATGATAGGACATCCTAGTAATCTTATACGATAACACTTATGTATGGTCTTTGTATCACATCACAGAGAGAAAGAACAAGAACTTACGATGGTGAATAAGTATTTTTTCAGCTTGAAGAAGAAGCAGAAGATGAAGAAACTGACGGATAATCCGAGTATGTTAATTGATTAAAAATTTTATAGCCAGACAGTACCATTTGTTGATTGCAGTGACAATCTTGGTAAAAATCTGCTTTTTTTTTTCAAGATTTTTAGTTCGTACCTTTTCATGTAATAAGGATTAAAGAGAAAAGTGTACATAAACTCGTGGTAACGAAATTAATGTTTATAAAATCAGAAAATTGGTTGATTTTTTCGGTAGTTAATGCGTCCGTGCTAACGAACAAAACATTTATACCTATCTCTTTATTGAAACTAGTTACAACGACAGAAAATCCAATATTTTGGCGTTCCAGCTGTATTAGTACCCAATGGCTTGGCACGCGACGATGGCAAGAGACCGGACAGCATGTCTTTATTTCCATGGAAGGTGGGTAGGCCTTTAGTGTGGGATGCAACTTGTGTCGATACTCTTGCGCCATCCCATCTTCCTAGCACAGCGTGCTCGCTGGTGCTGCTGCTGCGGCTGCAGAAAATCTCAAGAGGCGAAAGTATAATAACCTTATCGGCAATTATATTTTCGAGCCGTTTGGGGTTAAAACCCTCGGGCCGTGGGGTCAGAGTGCTCATGTTTTATTTAATGACATCTCCAAACGGCTGGTTGACTCTTCCCATGACCCAAAGGCTAACTTTTACCTTGGCCAGAGGCTAAGCATTGCCATACAACGAGGCAATGCCACCAGTCTCTTGGGTACATTTCCAGTCGACAGCGACGCGGAGGAATTTTTTGACGCTGTATTTTAGTTTAGTAATAGTTTTAGTTACCTACTTAAGTTTCTTATCAAATTGTTTTATTACTTATTTTATTAATAAACGATGTAAAACTCTATATTTCAAGTAGTTTTATTAACAAAGATGCTTAAAATGGCGTCTTCGCTCAACTGTATGAAAATAATGTGATACCCAATTCGCGTTTTAGAGTTTTTTTTAAATCCCTGAAGGTATTACTAAGCTTCATTCGTCATGCTAACGATGTAGACTGAGCCCCAGACTGGTTCAATATTCATTGTTTGCCTATTTTTTAATAAGAGAGCAGTAACAAAAATGAACTCAACTTTCTTTATCAAGATTCACTGGAAATAGCTGTATGGGCCGCTCCGATTTTAATTAGTATAAAGCAGCGACAACAAACTGTCTAAAGCGCATTAGTACTATAGAACCCACATTATAGTTTGTAAGAGGAATATGGCCTCTTTCACACCGTTTTGTAACAAAGAATCTTTTGAATACAGACATTATTATTATGTGTTTTTTCTGATTAATAGGAGGAGCTTGATGGCACAGTGGTTAGCGTGCTTGATCTACGATTGCTGAAGTGAAGTAACTTTCGCAAAGGCCGGTCATCGTATGGGTGACCTAAAATTTATCATCTCGAACTCCTCCTCCGTGCTTCCGAAAATCGAAAGACACGTAAAGCCGTTGGTGCCGGCTGCATTAGCAGTCGTTAACAACCACTAATCCTCACTGAGCCCGCGTGGTGGTTTATGGCTTGTTCTCCCTATCCATTCATAGAAAAGGCTCGTGCTCTATCAGTAAGGACATAAAATGAGCTGGATGATCCAGCTCATTTTATGTTCTCCCTCTATGTCCTTCACGATGAAGACCAGACCTTTCCTTTATATTGAGCTTCATGCCGATGTGTACTGTTCGCGTAATCTTTAGGAAACAATATTATAATCATGACTAGACAAAGGGCAACAGATAATGATGCATATCTTCAATAAGTATGTTCTGATCAACGAGCTCCATGAACTCATTCTGGATTATTTGAAGGATTCAAGCAGATGCCAAACCAGGCGATAATCTCTATCAAGAACGTGCCTCTGCTATGCTCAGAATCTATTCTCTCATGGACACATGGACACATCGAGAGATCAGACCATAACCAAACACGATGGCCCAATACGGCTTGTTGGGTGTTAACAACTGCCACCTTACAACAACACCTAACAAACAGGACTGCGGTTAACATCCGAAGCACGTGATCATAACGAAACTGCCAAAGTACAGGATGCTTTTTCTCAAGCATACATGGTTGAGGCACTTATTAATTCAATCAGCATTGGAAATCATTGACTACTAGAAGCTAACGAGCACATGTTTTAGTTGGTTTGACAAAGTGCTTTTGCTGCTCGCGAACCGAACGCGCTCGCCGTTCCGCCAACCAACATCAAAGGGATTGAATGCATTCATTCATTTCGCACGGTGTAAGTGTGCCTCCCACTTCCCAACGACCTGTTTCTGCGACGTTTTTCACTGGGGGGTCATAATCTGTGTACCCGACTAGTCCATTAGCGGACTTTCCCCTTTCATTAATAAGCAGATGTAATGTCGGCTTGTTTGTGCAAAAACCTTGTTTGCATGGGGACAAAACAATTTCATTTCTAAGAGTTGAGAATAAGGCGGAAGTGAAGTTGGATGCAGTTGGTTGTGTGTTGTAATATGTTTTTATTTGAGTAGGTTTTTGTTTATTAATAATGAGTATAATACAGCGAGCAGATTTGTCTTCAGTCTTTTATTCGTTTTATGAGAAGAATTATACTAATGCACTAACAAGATCATGTTTTATGTTATCTTTCATTTCATTTCGCTTTTGTAATTTCGTTTACACGAAGTTATTAAGTTAACAACGTTATTTAATTAAGTTATTTTTTTCACTGTATTTTATAAATTTTATAATTATTTAATTTAGCTTCAATGCAACAATTAGCACATGAAAATAAAAAGTAAAAATTTACTATAGCGTTGTGTCATCAAATTTGTGGTATTTCATCTGCAAAGATGAATCTGCATAGCCGTCGGTTGCAATAACCGTTGGATAGATGGCACACTGTGCCGCTATTAGCACCAAAAAGATACATAAAAATCTTAGAAAGTAATTACCTATACCTTCGATTATTGATGATTAGTTTTAATGTTATTTCGAAGAACTCGATGACACACACAGCTTCTAGCTTGTTTTGGTAGCTCTTGCATTGCAAGTTAGAAGAGAGAAGTTAGAAGAAGCAACTATCGGAATGACGTATCACCGAATGGTTTACCAAATCAATCCCGACTAGCAAAACAACCTTATACCATAAGAATTATAAGGGTAGAATTCTTTTTATAAATGCAAGCTATGGGTTTTGCTAATATAGTATATTACTCTTTTTAGGCTATTGTATTATCATTTATAAATCCAGCAGTTTTATAATATATTTATTTTAAAATATATTATAAAACTGCTGACCTTAAAGAAGCACAATGTAGTACTTTTTGCCATATAAAAATAAGCAATAAATCCTCTTTTGACACATACTTCTTTAAAATTTAATAAAGCTTTTTTATAGCCAATACCCTTATAATTGTACATCTTACAGCTACTTTAAAGCAATTGCTAAATAGAATATTACATAACTGCTACATAGGCTAAAGTTTCCGTCATACCTTTTTGTAGCCTTTACAAGAGTATTATTCTTATAAATATACTTGATTTTGCCGTTACACACACTTATTATTTAGTAGTAGCACTTCAATAGACGTTTGTTTTTGTAAAAATGGATATATTTTTTTATAGTTAGCTCGGCAAATTACCCCATCCCACCTGATGTTTAGTGGAAATGTAGTCCAGACGCGAAGATAACTGGTGCAGTTGGGAAACAAACGTAGCATCAGTTAACCTCTCACTCTGCCAGCCCACAAGGTGCTTCTTCACGCCTCTCTTGAAGGACCCCATATCATAGGAAGGAGGGAAAACGTGTGCTGGTAGACTATTCCATTTTTTGGAGGTGCGACAAAGAGAAATGAGTCACCTTTCTTTGTGCGCAATGGGATATTTGGGACAGTGAAGCGGTGACTCCGAAGAGCAGCCCGATACCATACGAGATTGGAAAATATTAAAATGAAGTGGTTCTTATAGACGGAAGGTAAAAAAGAGATATCAAAATATGGTGGCAGCTTATAATCTAAGAGTAACGAATAAAAATTATTGTCAGAGAATTTAATTATTTCAAATCAAACCATAGTCTACGTAGGTAGGTACTTTTCGATTACACTGCGTTAAATTGCAAGAAAATGCTTGAAAAGCAGTGTGTGTAAGTTTCAGTATATTTATTTGGCACACTGATATTGGAAATGTAGTACAGAGAGCAACAAAAGTAGCTGAACACTTGTATTTTGGCGTAGTAACTTATTCAATAGACGTATCAAACATCATTTGAAATACAAATTACTTACTAGTATTTTGCAACTTTTGTTGCTGATCGTACCACGGAATTATAGATACATTAAGCTTGAATAAAATTTAGCATTACCGAATTAAAATGAATACATGTTTACATAACAGGCACAATGCAAAAAGTCATCCATAACAATTACTTAATCATAAAAACAACCTATTGTTTAAATTAAATCACTTAAAATCTACAGAGTAGGTATTAACAATTTTGTGATAAACCTAAAAACAATGGGTTATTCCCTGAGGATCTCATTCCCCGAGGATCCTGTCCCGGAGGATCTTGATTTGTTTTTATCTTCATGAACTTAATGAATACTACGTTTAGCTTAAAAGAACCGTCAGTAGACAAAGTAGTCAATAAAATTTTAATACTTATTGTAATACTGAAAAAAACTAGTCTGATAAAGTAATCACAGGTCGATTTATTATCACAATATTTCTTTTTGCGATACAAAAAATACAATTGTAACTTTTCAATCAGTCTATTCAGAACATGTAAAATAACATTATTTAAAAAATGACGTTTAATGCTACAGAGATAATTGACTTAAAAAGTTTGTCTAAATTATGCATTAAGACACGCAGTCATTTTCAAATGTAAATTATAACATATAATATTTATTTTAAATATTACTATAAATTAGGTTTATCAATTATAAATAATCAACTTTAGTAAAAAAAACCAATATCAACATTTTTAATTAAGTAGTCTTTCAAAACATAAAAAATATCAATTATTAAAAAATACGTATTAAAATTATGTCATAAATTATAAAATGTAATTTGTTAAGAATTAGTTGGTCATATTGTAGTTTTTTTTTAATTTAAGTAAATTGTGTTTTAAAAGTATGATCTGACATTTATTTTAAATACTAATTACAAAGATAATATACTTATTTATAAATTAATATATTTTTTGTTAACGGTACAAGTTAAACACAATAGAAAAAAATAACAAAAGTAAATGTATCACATTTATCGCATTCGAGATCTTCCGGGACAGGATCCTCGGGGAATGAGATCCTCAGGGAATAACCCAAAACAATAACAGTGCACTTTGTTTTTTACATAAATAATTACATTTTTCTTGGGAACGTGCAGTGGCTTTTGCGGTATCACAGTTGTACATATAATATAATAACACAATTTTGGTTATTATTTCCTAATCAGTCAATCAGTCAGCCTTCATTACCTAAATACAAACTTTTACACTATGTAAAATCTAAAACAGAATCAACGATATTTCGATTCGATTGCCTGTGGGTCGCTATCGAAACGAAAGAATCTTTCATTCTTTCAGAAAGATGTTTGTGGCGTGCGGTGGCATAAGTACTCGTCTGAGTCCGCGCAGCTCAGAATATAGTGCATGAGAGCAAGGCAGAAATTCTTATTTTGAAAGGGAATTTGTTAAATCTAACAACCTTGGCTGAAGTAATAACATAAAAAATACATACCTAAAATTGCAATATCAATAATGATATTCAGAGTAGGCAAAACAAAATTCACACTCTTCGGTAATATAATGTTCGTAAATTGCAAATTGACAGTGCTGGCACCAAAATATATTAACATAGAACAATTTAATTTTATCTTCAACAATAATTAAAGGAAATCATATTTTGCCAAGAAGCGGTCAACCTCTCTAACTAACACCATTCTGGCTAGAAAACAAACACGAGAAAGTAGGTACACGTTAAGAACCTAAGTAATACTACTACTCTATAACTAAAAGTGATTTTTGTTCAAAATATTGAACCCTAAAGTCTTTCAATATGGTTGAGCGTTAGCAATATCATAACTTTTTTAGGAGCGTTTGCCGCATCTGCGTTATAAAAATGCAGTAGACTTGCTAATGGTTCTTATTGTGGAATTGAATTTAAAGTATCGAAAATAAAACTACTATTTTATCATAAAAAAAATAATTTAGAGAGCCCATTAAAAATTACATAATACTTGCCTCAATTCGAAATAAAAATATTTTCCCTTGTAGATTTCAACGTATTAACCTTGATAAGTCTTTTTGAAATAAAGTTAAACTACTCGTAGTGTCTAACAATTGCTATATTTTGACAATTATTAACAATTGTCACTTCACGTTTCGTCTTAAATTTTTCATGATTGGATCATAAATTCAGAACCTTATACTTATTTTACACATGTAAATCACATGTATCATGTAAATCATGTAAATCAAAAATCACTTAAAATCATCATTTTGTTGAGGATTTTAAGGATGATTGGTTATACAAGAGCAAAATCCTTACTTGTTTAGGACGAATAAGCAATAGCATTGCTTGTTTATGGTAATTATGAGAAAGAGTAACTAATTATATAATACTTATAAAACTACTACAAGAGTTATATCTTTTTATATATATATTTTTTTTTTTTTATACTTAGCACGGCAAATGACTCCATACCACCTGATGTTAAGTGGGAATGGAGTCCAGACGCGAAGACAACTGGTGCAGCGTGAAAACAACGCAGCATCAATCAACCTCACTCTGCCGGCCCACAAGGTGCTTCTTCACGCTTCGTTTGAAGGACCCAATATCATAGGAAGGAGGAAAAACGTGTGCTGGTAGACAATTCCATCTTTTGGAGGTGCGACAAAGAAACGAGTCACCAAATTTCTTTGTGCGCAATGGGATATGTGTGACAGTAAAGCGATGACTCCGGAGAGCAGCACGTGTACTTCTATGGAGGAAAGGAGAAGGTGGGATAAGGTCAAAGAGTTCTTCAGAGCACTCGCCGTGGTACAAGCGATAGAAAACGCTGAGTGACGCTATATCTCTACGCAATTGTAGGGGTTCGAGAGTATTAGTGACCTCTGCATTGCCGATAATGCGTACAGCGCGACGCTGCAATCTGTCTAAGGCATCGAGAAGGTACTTTGCGGAACCGTCCCAGATGTGCGAGCAATACTCCACGCAAGACCGTACCTGAGTCTTGTACAAAAGACACAACTGGTCAGGCGTAAAAAATCGCCGCACTCTGTTCAGGACACCGAGTTTTCGTGAGGCAGTTTTGATCACGGCTTCGATGTAGTCCTTTTGATTCAGATCACAGCGAATCGTCATACCGAGCATGTTGATATTGCTCTGCAAGCTTAGAGATGTGCCCTGAAGAGTTGGAAGGGGAAGGAATGGTGACTTCTTGGCCGTAAACGCACATACTTGTATTTTCTTGGCATTGAACTCAACAAGATTATTGGAGCCCCAATTAGATATGAGGTCCAATACCCGATTGAGCTCAATGACAAGATTCACTTGTTTCTCTTCAGTTTCGACTCGCCCAGCCGCAGGGTGACCGTTATACCCACCGTGCACTGTACTATCATCTGCATAGCAATGAATATTTCCAAGTGGAAGCATATCATTGATATGCAGAAGAAACAACGTGGGTGACAGAACGGAACCCTGAGGGACACAAGCGTTCACTGACATGAGCCGCGAAGCGCAACCATCAGACAGGACACGAATTCTACGCTCGTGCAGGAAGCCAGCGACCCAGTTGCAGAACTGTGCAGGCAGACCGTATGCCGGGAGCTTGGAGAGAAGAGCTGTGTGCCAGACCCGATCAAATGCCTTGGCTATGTCGAGGCTAACAGCCACCGACTCACCACGCTTGTCAATAGCCTCACCCCAGAGATGTGCGACGTACGCTAGAAGATCACCCGTTGACCGCTTCGGCCGAAACCCGTATTGGCGATCGTGAATGATGGAGTGTTCTTCTAGGTAGTGGACAAGTTGTTTATTTAAAATGCGCTCCATTACTTTGCACAAAACTGAAGTTACGGCTATGGGGCGGTAATTCGATGGATCTGACCGATCAACTTTTTTTGCTAAAAAAACACAAATGTTGAAAAAATTTCCACGAGCAGGGTTTGAACCTGCACCCTTCTGACATACCGGGTCAGGTGCTCTTCCAATTGAGCTATCGTGGTTCTAACCAGCCCGCCGAAATTATTCAACACTATTTACTTTTTTTTTTACTTTGAAAGCCAAAGGTGCCCATTCAATGTTAACAACTACCGTCATTTACATCCGATAATAATATTTTTACAAATACTAAAGATCAGTTAAGAAGTAGGCAAGCTATTTATAAATGTTTATATAATTTTTAACGCAAATTTTGTTGCGAACAAATTACAAAAACACAAATGTTGAAAAAATTTCCACGAGCAGGGTTTGAACCTGCACCCTTCTGACATACCGGGTCAGGTGCTCTTCCAATTGAGCTATCGTGGTTCTAACCAGCCCGCCGAAATTATTCAACACTATTTACTTTTTTTTTTTTTACTTTGAAAGCCAAAGGCGCCCATTCAATGTTAACAACTACCGTAATTTTTTTTGCTAGTTAAAACTTTAACTTATTTGTGTTTTTCTCTAGCTCCTCCGTGGTTCGGTAAAATCTCAAAATACTATTCGTTAATTGATTGGAGAAAAGAATAATCATACAGTAAAAAAAAGGAGAGACAGCAGCAACAAGCATTCTACCTTAAAACCAATTTATTCAAAATAAAGCGTGAAACTCGAGTTTGATTTTTTCTAGTAAAATTTTATCTTGAAACGTGAAGGTTTAATCGTGTGTATTTTCAAACAGATTCATTCCAAACCGCCAGTCCTGAACAACTTAGTTGCTTACTTACGAGTATGCTCTAGTTTTTTCTACGTTAAGTTACCTTTACATGACATAATATTATTCTTTAAAGTCAATATGAGTATCGTTTTAAGGTTTTTATGAGTGCCAATTATGAACATGACATTTGTTTCGAGATTCAAAGTGGCAAACGTGTTTCTTTTTTAAGAAAGTCTATAAGTGTATATTTTTTTAAGACTTTCTTGGGTGCCGGCTATGAATATGACATGCTTTTTTGACTGTATTTTATAAATGCTTTTTTGAGTAAGTCAATGTGGGTATCGGCATTCTGCAAGATTTCGAAGTCATCAATCGATGTCACACTGTTAGTTTTTTCGCTAAGGTCATGGTCATACAATCCCTGTAAAAAAATTATGGAACAGTTTTTTCACGTCTTAACATTGAAGCATTTCAAGCATTGGTGTGATATTTCAATGACTTTGGGAAACTTTTCAGTCAAAGTCACGCAGCGCCGATTGAAGACTTGGCATCCAGATCGCACGAATTCACTACTATACCTACAAGTTGAGCGAGACAGAAAAAAAACACTACCTTAAGTCCAAAAGTAAGTCGATGTGCAAGACTGAGATACAATAATTTTAACTGCCATATTGGCCTGTGGTCAGACAATCGCACAGACTATACAGGGTGTCACAAAAATGGCACGCCAGGCTGACACTGGAGATAGCTTAGCTATAAACCTATCCTTTCCCCTTTTGAAGCACATTGCGCGTAGAGAGGATTGTAAAAGACTTAGAATGGTTAAAGTTCATAGAAGAAGGAGTGCAGAAATATAGAATTTAAGTAGGTATAGTGTTACAAAAAAAATGAGGAAGATTTGAATGTCAAACACATTTTTTTTTAATTTCCATGCCTATTCTACTTACAAACGTTTCAGCCGAAATAGTAATCATCTTTTTATAAGAATTACGGTCGAATATCGACCACTGGGCTACCACTAGTACCTATAATTTAGTATCTAACTTATCGTCACCATTCATATACTTTTGAATTTTATTGTACATATTTTATCTTCTTTACTTTGGCATTTGCTAATTTATATGAAGAAGAATTACAAAAACATACAAATACCCATCCGCTCCTTGCTAATTACAAAACTGACTTAGATTATCGATCGCGACCAAAACTCCTTTCGGTACGCCAACGCAATATAATATAAACGCATACATTAAAACTAGACAAGTAAACAGATTCCCGTGTGGTGCCGGAGATAAAGAATTGCACCACCCCATCTCAACCCGTGGGTGTCGTAAAAGGCGACTAAGGGACCATTCCAGAGGATGGGCAGCAGCATCTCTCTGAGGTTACCTTCAACCTACTGCGATCGCCAACCCGCCTGCCAAGCGTGGCGATTATGGCAAATACCCCCCCATGACATGCACAACAGCAAAACCGGCCCCTAGTCCCCGGCGGCCCCGCTCGCCCTAGCTACGGTAGCGGCCAAGGCAGCGACGGGGCAGGGGGTGCTAAAAATCTCCGGCAGAGACCTGGCTACCGCCAACAACGAACTCTGGCCCTGGCAACATTTAACACGCGCACATTACGGACTGACGAGAAGATTCACGAACTGGAGGAAGAATTGAGCAAGATACGGTGGGACATAGTTGGATTATCTGAAGTCCGAAGAGAGGGGGAGGACTCGATAATCCTCAAGTCCGGTAACTTGCTCTATTTCCGGGAGGGCGAACAACTGTCCCAAGGTGGTGTCGGGTTCATCGTCCACAAGTCCCTCGTGAACAACGTTGTCGAGACCGGGAGTGTGTCGCCTAGGGTAGCGTACCTTATACTCAGAATAACCAAACGGTATTCGTTGAAGGTCATACAGGTTTATGCTCCTACTACGACACACCCTGACGATGAGGTGGAAGCTACGTATGAGGACATCTCTAGAGCCATACAAGCCTCCAAAACTCATTACACCGTTGTCATGGGAGACTTTAACGCAAAACTGGGCAAACGAAGCGGCGATGAGATGAGAGTGGGACGATTTGGGGTTGGTAATCGGAACTCCCGGGGCCAACTGCTGGCGGACTTTCTTGAGAGGGAGGGCCTCTTTATGATGAACTCCTTTTTCAGGAAAGCTGAACACCGCAAGTGGACCTGGATGAGTCCCGATGGTGCAACCAAAAACGAGATTGACTTTATCATGTCGACGAGGAAGCAAATATTCAATTATGTCACTGTGATCAATGCGTTTAAAACTGGCAGCGATCACCGGTTGGTAAGAGGCACATTGAATATCAACGTTAAGCTGGAAAGACGTCGATTGGTAAGGTCTACGCTCCGTCCTGCACCCATCCAAATCCAAAACCCCGAAAGCTTTCAGCTCGAATTGCAGAATCGCTTCGAGCGCCTAAATGATTGCGAAAATGTGGACGAATACAGCAACAGGTTTGTGGAAACTGTCCAAACGGTTGGGTCCAAGTTCTTTAAAACCCACTGTGCAAAAGGAACCAAAAAGTTCTCAGACCATACTCTCAAACTAATGGAAGAGCGGCGCGCAATGGTTCTGCTTTCCTCAGGTGATGCGTCTCAGTTTCGGCGGCTAAATAGGCAGATCTCGAAGTCTATGACTCGCGACACGCGCCAATTTAATACTAACCGTATTAAAGAGGCCATTGAGCGGAACAAAGGCTCAAAAGTATTCGCAAGAGATCTGGGTATTGGGCAGTGCCAACTGACGACGCTGAAAACCGATGACGGCAGAACTGTCACGACCAGGTCCGATGTTATGGGAGAGGTCGAGAAGTTCTATGGACAGCTTTACACATCCACACGGCCATCTGTACGCTTAGCTAGAGACCCTAGAGCTAAGTTAACCCGGCACTATACCGAAGACATCTCGGACATCAGCCTATACGAGATTAGTATGGCTCTCAAACAGCTCAAAAACGGCAGGGCACCAGGTGCTGACGGAATTACGGCCGAGCTTCTGAAAGCAGGCGGAAGACCGGTACTCGTAGCTCTTCAGAAGCTATTTAATTCCGTCGTACTAGGGGGCAGAACGCCAGAGACGTGGCACGAAGGTATGGTGGTACTGTTTTTCAAAAAGGGCGATAAAACCCTGCTGAAGAACTACAGGCCCATCTCACTTCTAAGCCACGTCTACAAGCTGTTTTCGAGAGTCATAACGAATCGTCTCGCACGCAGGTTTGATGACTTCCAGCCTATCGAACAAGCCGGTTTCCGAAAAGGCTTCAGCACCATAGACCACATACATACGCTGCGGCAGGTTATACAGAAGACCGAAGAGTATAACCAGCCTCTTTGCTTAGCGTTTGTGGACTATGAAAAAGCCTTCGATTCGATTGAGACATGGGCCGTGCTACAGTCTCTCCAGCGGTGCCAAATTGACTATCGGTACATCGAAGTGTTGAGGTGTTTGTATGAAAGCGCCACTATGTCAGTCCGTCTTCAGGACCAGAGCTCGAAACCTATACAGTTGCAGCGAGGAGTGAGACAGGGAGATGTGATTTCTCCGAAACTGTTCACTGCTGCACTGGAAGATGTTTTTAAGCTTCTGGACTGGAAAGGACTCGGCATCAACGTCAACGGCGTATACATCACTCACCTTCGGTTTGCTGACGATATAGTGGTCATGGCTGAGACCCTGGAAGACCTCGGCGCAATGCTCGGTGACCTCAACAGAGTCTCTCAACAAGTGGGTCTTAAAATGA
Organism: Eudonia lacustrata; assembly: GCA_947562085.1. Classification (NCBI taxonomy): domain Eukaryota; kingdom Metazoa; phylum Arthropoda; class Insecta; order Lepidoptera; family Crambidae; genus Eudonia; species Eudonia lacustrata. The sequence goes on from OX387342.1 coordinate 7,316,789, forward strand.
ACATGGAGAAGACGAAAGTTATGTCGAACTCACGTGTCGTACCCACTCCTCTGAAGGTTGGGGACTCTGCCCTTGAAGTTGTGGACAATTATGTTTACCTGGGACAAACGGTCCAGCTAGGTAGGTCCAACTTCAGCAAAGAGGTCAATCGTCGAATCCAATTAGGCTGGGCAGCGTTCGGTAAGCTACGAAATATCTTTTCGTCCGATATACCGCAGTGTCTCAAGACGAAAGTCTTTGACCAGTGTGTGTTGCCAGTGATGACATACGGGACTGAGACGTGGTCGCTCACTATGGGCCTCATAAAAAGGCTCAAGGTCACTCAAAGAGCAATGGAGAGGGCTATGCTCGGGGTTTCTCTGCGTGATCGAATCAGAAATGAGGAGATCCGCAGAAGAACAAAGGTAACCGACATAGCCCGAAGAGTTGCTAAGCTCAAGTGGCAGTGGGCAGGTCACATTGCTCGCAGGACTGATGGCCGCTGGGGCGGGATAGTCCTGGAGTGGCGACCGCGTACCGGAAAGCGCAGTGTGGGCAGGCCTCCAACAAGGTGGACCGACGATCTGGTGAAGGTCGCGGGAAGCCGCTGGATGCAAGCAGCACAAAACCGGTCGTTGTGGAGATCCTTGGGGGAGGCCTTTGTCCAGCAGTGGACGTCTTTTGGCTGAGATGATGATGATGATGATGAAGTAAACAAACAATATCAAAGTAATCAACTGATTTACTTTAGATAAGCAAATAAAGCTCTTGAATAACATAGCTGCCATCTTACCTTCCTATGCCTGCCTGTTTCAATAATTGTATTGCGTTCTGGTTCATAGGTTACCAAATGAAACTTAGCTAAACAGCAGATGTTCTGTATTGGCCAGTAAGAGAATACACACTGATACACAACCTCATGCAATATGTACTATATATTATATCATTGAGATTCTTATACCGCAAACGATAGAATATTGTGCCAATATACTGATTTTGTCGACTAGTTGATGAAATGGCTAACTATGCTATTCAACATCTGAGTCAAAGTTAGTTTTAAAACTTAATTGTCTTTAATTTGTTTTAACCCTTGTTTACGCTGGAGGTGCAGTGGTGGCAGCGAAACACTAAATCACGTTATTTTTAACCGACTTCAAAAAAAGGAGGAGGTTATCAATTCGACTGTATTTTTTTTTTTTTTATGTTTGTTACCTCAGAACTTTTGACTGAGTGAACCGATTTTGATGATTCTTTCTTTAGTTGAAAGCTGGTGCTTCCCGTGTGGTCTCATTTTAATTTGGTCCAGTTCTGATGATGGGATCCTCAAGGAATTAAGGGAACTCCTCGAATATTGTAGGCATACCTATCGCGATTTTGGTATTTTCAGAAAGAAGTCAAGCATTTGCATTCAGAAAGTATCATTTGATGAAGTGTAACTGATGAAAAAGACCACAGATTGCCATCGGAACTCCTCAATGATAAGTATTTCACGGGTGGCAATAAAATATCTCGATTAAGATAGTTAAGCGACTATGACGAAGCAAAAGAAGACAGGCACCGGAACTCAGTTTTTGATTTCCTACTTTGATATAGGCGTTTCTCGTTTTCTTCGTTTGTCTCATTTAAACGGCGCTGCCTCATACGAGCAGCAAGTTTAGTAGGTCTACCCATATTTGCTTTTGATAAATAGATCGAAACGAATCACTAAAAAGCGAGAAATAAATAAAAAATTTAACAAAAAAAAACCGACTCCAAAAAAATTGACTGATAAAATTGCACTAAAAAGTAAAAAATAAGCGTTAGACTTATATAGACAATAACTTTATTAAGAAAAAATATAGGTAACATTATTGTTACTTTTGGAGTCGGTGCCAGCCAAGGTAACTTTAACATAAACATTTAACGACATACTATATTATAATCATAATAGTACATTCAATCTTATGCATGAAATTTTGACTACAAACGCGGACTGGCACCGGCTTTAAAAACTTCGTTGGCTGGCACCGGCCCCAAAAATAACAATAATTGTACCTATATTTTTTCTTAATAAAGTTATTGTCTATATAAGTCTAACGCTTATTTTTTACTTTTTAGTGCAATTTTATCAATCAAATTTTTTGGATTGAACATTAATAAAATGCTAAGACGTCATACAGAAATTTGGAGTCATTTTGAAAAGTGTAGTGGAGAGGACAGAAATGCATTTTCATTGAATTGTTTTAAAGTAACACTTTAAAAGAATAATTCAATTTAACGCACATGTGTTTAAAACTATTTACTACTTAAGCAGTACCTATTCAACAGTAAGCAACCCTGGCAGCGCGCCTGGACGACAGAGGGGCGTAACGACGTAAAGGGGGAAGTAGGTATATAAATGGCGGCGTTTGGGACTCGGTCAAAGAAGATTCCGTTCTACGTGTTATTGTTTATTCTTATGTTAGAACTTCGATCAATAATGTACACACGGCGGCAGATCAACCTACCCAAAACTGTCAAATTTCTACAATCAATTTTGAACTTTATTGTTTGGTTATAAGAATCAATATTAATTAGAGAAATTTGACAGGTTTGGGTAGGTTGATCTGCCGCCGTGTGTACTAGATATAGGATCCGGAACAAAAATGTATCTTGAAAGTGGTCCTGTTAGCTCATACCTATACATTTAAATTTCGAATAACAAAATCTGAAAATATTTACTGTCATCGCCACAAAAGTTATTTTGGCTCCGACGAGGCCCCAAAATTTTTTTTCAAGCGCTCATCGGAAACCTAGTACATTATTAATCGAAGTATTAGAAAGCATTTGAAAACATAAATCTCGTTCGATTTCAGAATCAACTCAAGTTACTCTAACTTGAGTTGATTCTCAGTGTAAGTAACCAAATGAAAATCTGAATATAAGTAACCAATGAAAACAACTGAATTTCCGTTATTGTACCAAAGTAACCCATTGCACTGCAGTATTGACTCGTTTGTGAATATTGGAAATATTTGTACGAGCGTTGACACGTATACTTTTCCATGTTTTTTTGGGTATTTTATTCTCATTCTCAGAAAAGTACGAAATGTTTGGTTCACCAAACATTTCGTACTCGTACTCGTAGATAATTTGTTACTTTTTGTAGCGTAGATTTTTCTTGCGCTCATTCTTCTCCACAGTTAAAAACTAGACGTCCTGAATGGGTAGTAGGTAAAAAATGTATAGACGATTAAAAAGCACTTTCTTAAGTTTATTTGAATAAAAAACGTTGACTTTGAACATAAATATTGAGAGAGACTATTTTTATAATTTTTATAAGGCCTATTAATGAACTCCATTTTGGTCTAGTCATTAGAACATAAAGTTCTCTACGTGGTTTAATTATTGGTAAGGTTTGTTATAAGTCTGCCTGGCTGGCTACTACTATATTTTGTCCTTCACGGGGAAGTGCTTCACCATTATCTTACTTGATGTAAAGTGATGAAAGGCCTAGGGTGGAACCGCACTTCACCTAGAATCTTCAATTACTGAGGAACTGGCTATCTTATCTCTGTTTTTCAGTACACAACAATGCTACTAATATTGATGCCATCATCATCATCATCTCAGCCAAAAGACCAGTGCTGGACAAAGGCCTCCCCCAAGGATCTCCACAACGACCCGTTTGGTGCTGCTCGCAGCCTGCGGTTTCCTGCGATCTTTACCAGATCGTCGGTCCTCATTGATGCCATAGCGACATTATATTGAGATAACATGGTGGAAGCTAGCCTGGCGGACCCAAAATAAGCCCTACCACCAACTAAACCCTGTACAAACCTATATCTCCGCTGGGAATCGAACCCGGGAAATCCAAGTACCGTATCGTCGTGGTGGTTTCTATTATAGTCTATTTCTCACATGATATAAGTGTGTGTTCTCTATATATCATAGTCTGTTTTTTACACGGTGGAATATTTGTGCATGCAAGACAAAACACTCCCTGAAACTTACACGCCCCCATCGTACGGTTTTCCAATTTGCAATTTTCTCAGTCTTGCATATAGATCGTAAAGGGAAAAGACACATCAGCTTCAAGGAAAGTCTTGTCGTTTTACCGAAAAATCATCGCAAAAAGGTATCTTGTCTGTACGTCACGCATCGTGAAAAATTATGAACGTTTAAACATTTTCCTTGAAATATGTTTTCATATGATTCGTCGAAGATTTTTACATCAGGAAGAAACATTTTGTAAGAATGAAAAGAGAAGATCATGCTTACAAACCGTTTGAAAATACTGACATCATAATAGTGACACAAATTCGTTTTTAAATGGATGATTGACATTACTAATTTGAAGTTGAATGTTTAATTAAGTTGGTTTTCAGCTATAATAAACTGCTTAAAATTATTATGTCAATGTGTTTTAAATAATGCATTAGTTTTCCAAATAATATATTTATAATTGTATCATTAAACACATAGTATTGTAGAAGTATTAAAGTATTAAAAGCATTCAGAAAAAGTGTTTAAGATTTCAATCATAACGCTTTCATTTAGGCAGGTCTCTTCATTCTTATGAACTTCGAATGATTGGTGTGATTTCGCTTGCGGTTCGTCGAGAACAGTATGATTTAATTTACTTGTTTAAAATATTGCACTCAATAATCGATTCCCCTGAATTGCTTTCTTTAATTCAAATAAATACTTTGTATCGAACCCGGGCGCCTAAGACTGTTTGCACTTATAACAACATCGATATATTTTCCATGAAAATACATCAATTTTAAAAAAATGTCCGGGAACGTTATCGGCACGGCTCGGCATCTCCTTTTCGGAACAGAAAGTTGAACTCTTAAATTGTTGAGTTTGCAAAAAGTTGGATATGCAGCATGTCTCCCACTTATTAAGAAAACTTCATAAAGTTGTCAACATTAACCTGGAATAAGTTTTCAATTTGTTATATTTTTAAATCCTGCTCGTGGAAATTTTTTCAACATTTGTGTTTTTGTAATTTGTTCGCAACAAAATTTGCGTTAAAAATTATATAAACATTTATAAATAGCTTGCCTACTTTTTAACTGATCTTTGGTATTTGTAAAAATATTATGATCGGATGTTAATGACGGTAGTTGTTGACATTGAATGGGCGCCTTTGGTTTTCAAAGTAAAAAGTAAATATTGTTGAATAATTTCGGCAGGCTGGTTAGAACCACGATAGCTCAATTGGGAGAGCACCTGACCCGATATGTCAGAAGGGTGAGGGTTCAAATCCTGCTCATGGAAATTTTTCAACATTTGTGTTTTTGTAATTTGTTCGCAACAAAATTTGCGTTAAAAATTATATAAACATTTATATTTTTAATATTCACCATTCTATGTATATAATTAGTTTTTAATTGGATATAGTTTTAGATTAGGTAAACTTTAACATGGACGCTTACATAGATTTAGTATATAGTTATAGATTGGCAATACAAAAGAGACAGATCATAGTATACGCATTTGTTAGAGCGAGATAGATAGACGAGACCATTCATGTACATGCTATCGGCCTGTAACGGCCTGTAACGGCGTCAGTTGCGAACAAAACAAATACCGCTTATTTTTGTAAAATCTGAGATTTAAAGTGTAAATTAGTATATATATGAGACGTGAATGACGTGATTAATTATGGTTACGTGTGCTGTACCTGGATATAACTCATATAAGAAAGAAAACCCACATATTTATACATTTCACACGTTGTACAATTTGAATTGTTTAGCAGTCTAAATGCAATGTTTTAGATCTCCTACAAAAGTTTATCTACGCGCAAAATTATCGCCTTTTATCACATTATTGCTGTGATTGCATAGGAATTCATTTTAAAATAATAACATATACGTGAATTCCTACTATTCCTAACCTCACTTTTGTAGAGATTGACACTATCGATAACTTCTTATCGATATGTACCTAACCGGCAAAGGTGTGCTTTGAATGTAGCCCTTTTCATTTTGGGTAATATTCTTACTAATATATTTCTTAATAATTTATGTTTTTACTTTTGGAGTTCCATAGCCAAGTGGCTCTATCCTACTAATATTATAAATGCGAAGTTTGTGTGTATGTTCGTATATTTGTTGCTTCTTCACGTTGCAACGGATGGATGGATTTGGATGAAATTCGGCATACAGATAGTTTATAACCTGGAATAACACATAGGATAGGTACTTTATAATCAAATATTACCACGGGAGCGGGAATTACGCGGGTGAAACAGCGAGCGCCCGCTAGTTGTAAAAATTACACCACCTATTAATAAAACTAATAATCGAAACTTTTTTTTTACTAGCTGACCCGGCGGACTTGGACCGCTTTGACAGTTTCCATTACAACAAAACAAACAATTTATGTTTCTAACCGTTTAAACCTTCCCTGAACTTCCACAAATATTTCAAATCAAAAATAGCCAAATCGGTCCAGCCATTCTTAAGTTTTGGCGACTCAAACGAACAGCAATTGATTTTTATATTCAAAAAAGATAGAACATGTATTATTACTCTATCTTTATCCATCTATCTATATATATGTATATTTTTGTACGTATGTGGGAAGCCCGAAACACATACATGAATAATGCGCAAGATACTATGACCTACGTGCGCCATTACGGTAGCGACCAGATTTATTTATTACTTTCACGTGCAACCCAAAATGGATAGAAATTACTAATCTGTTAATGTCCGGCCAATCGTCCAGCGATCGTCATAACATAACGGCACGAGTGTTCAAGTAGAACCTCAAAGCGCTTACGAACTTCATTGTAAAATATCATGTCTTCGGAGACGTATTATGTCCTCTCTTCTGCCACTCTACAGAGTACATCCATACTTTGTAGAGTGGCAGAAGAGAGGACTGCCTCATGCGCATATTCTTCTGTGGATGGTCGAAAAAATAAGACCAGATGAAATTGACTCAATTTCATCTGGAAGTTGTCAAGTGCTGGCTGAAGAATTGTACGTCATTCTGTCACATTCACTTACTCACTTTTCATAACATGATATTTAAAAAAAACATATTTTAGTAAAAATTTCTTTTTTTTTTTAATTTTCTTCTGTATAAACCTTGTCCTGACAATAACAAACTCAATAAAAAAAGAATTATTCAATTTTGTGTAGTCGATCGGAAGGTATATGCGTACATACATTTTAGTGATTCATTTTTATTTATATAGATAGATTAGAATAAAATATGAAGCAAAATTGCAAAATACTATGAAAGAAAGCTTACGACATTTTTACAATAAATTAATTATTTTTGGAGGAAGATAAAAATTCAACACGTTCTGTCTGTAGTTTTATTTTAATTCCTTAAAACTTAAAGATATTTACTTTATAAGTAGATCTGTGTCAGCAGGCACGATTCGCTGCAGACTGTGTCGATAATCGAAGTCGAGGCAGGCACGCGCAGCACTATTTGCCTCGCACACATGCGCATCACAAGCACACCGAAGTATATCGTTTTTGGTCTCGCCTTAATTATTCCATCGCCAATCTATAACTATATACTAAATCTATGGATGCTTATTATTAATCGTGTTGTGTACTATAGTGACTTAAGGTCACTATTTATGAAAAGAAAAGCAGGAAAGAATAATAACTTATATTATTGTTATAGTAATACATTCAGTGCCCTATCGTAGCGGCGCCGGCGGCGGCGGGCTGACGTTCCAACTGATCCTCTTCTGTTTGCTTCTCGAAGCTCTGTTTATTTCTCATTCTACATTCAAAAGCAGATCGCGATGGCTGCCAGTCAGCTCGCTCACCAAGTAGGCCCGGTCGCTACAGTACATATGTTTTAGATAGGAATTTAGCTCTTATACAATTTATCATGCTTTTTTAGTATTTTTTAATTTCTATCTGTTTTGTGTACCTAATAAATAAATAAATAAATAAACCTACTGTACTAAACAAACTAACTGTACTGTACTGTATTAAACAAACTTTATATTACTTATTTAAATTATCTATTTGAAACCTTATTTTCATAGGTATATTTTTTATGACAACGATGTATTGAAATGAAACAACTTTTACGCATCGACTAGTGTTTATTTTATACATTAGCTAACTAATGTTCATCCTGACGATTGAACCCTTTGCAGGGTCCGTGGTCACAATGTGTACCTTTAGAAAACTTTAGAAAACAATACAAAAAATATTTTTCATTAACCTAAAAACGTTCCACCACGTGCGCTCAAGGCATCCCAAATGAACGCTAGATTTAAAAATGCAACTCCCATAATCTATTTGTTCCTTTCTAACAGAAAAGAAAAAGGAAACAGATTCTTTAACAATAATCACCCCACTAATTGAATTAAGCAGGAAGCACAACGGTTGCTAAGCCAAGACAAATTGTCTCTGTTCACGCTTTACGTCGGTAAATTGTTGATGCGGCTATAAATTCGTGTTTGCTTCGCCCCCAAGGAAACTTAAAAGGAATTTAATCAGGTATTATAGGTAAGGTATATAAAGGTTACTCGCACTTCTATGTCTATCAGAGTGGCACTTTCGATTTTGTTATGCAGTGGCGGCAGAGGGATTAGTTCGAACATCGTTTGTATTTATTCACAAGTTAAACGACTTTGCTTTTTTTATCTTTTCGATTGGTGGTTGAGCTTGTTGTAAGTCTACTGGCTACCCACCTAGTGGTGGTTCTAATCTAAGTCTGTCACCATAACTATGTTAGTAACAATGTTGTGTTTTGACAGTTAGATAATATTATATCTAGTTCCTATTTATATATTGACAATCAAAACCTAGTGGATTACTTTTTAATTAAATGATTACTTAGTAAAAATGTTTATTTTATTTTAAATACCCAGTAGCCATATCTTTTTTATTAATTAACAACTTCCACAAAAAGTGCTCATTCTGCGAAGTGCCCATTCTGCGAAGTGCTCATTCTGCGAAGTGCTCATTCTGCGAAGTGCTCATTTTGCGAATTGCTCATTCTGCGAAGTGCTCATTCTGCAAAGTGCTCATTTTGAGAAGTGCACCAAATGCGAAATGCGCATTTTTTGTCGAGTATACATTTTGCGAAGTGCACATTCTGCGTCAGACCCCGATGATTTCCGGTGAAGTGTGCCTTAACTTTAAGCTTCTGCGTATCTAACATCAGGGGGAATGCTAGTCAAGAGCTTCCTCGAAGTGGAAACCGTAAGACAGGTCATTTTATTAATTTCCAGTGGCCATACATTACCGCTACTGAAGTTGTTATTTATGGGAGGAGACTTAGTGAAGAACGTGCTAAAAGACGAGCGTATTTAATATTTTTTTAGATTCTGCGGTCTTTGCGGTCTCAATTGTCGCAGGCGCTACGTATAACAGAATCTTAAAAAATATTTTTATAATATTACTGGTTTTATCAAAATATGCAGCAACTAAATTACGAATATTGATGTTATCAATATATTTGAGTGATTTCAAAACATATAGATTATGTAATTTTTAGAGGTGTTTTCGTAAAGAATTACGATCTAGGCAAAACTGCACAATCGTGTTTTTGAGCAAGGGTTTTAAAGACAAAGGCATGAAGTTATCTATATCAAAATTTCAGATTCGTTGGTCTTGTCTTACTCCTACAACTTTCGATGAAAGTAGATGAATTTTTTCAAATGTCGCCTTAAATATATGACGTCACGACACTGCAGAATGGCCACAAGAAGTCAAAGACGTTGGCAATGATGTTCTAATATCATCATTAAATTGGTATTTTACTGTAACAAAAAATAGCATAAATCTTGAAAGGCATAAAAAGAAGATATCCCCGCAAGAATGAAGTGAGCGAAAGTGATCAATGGACAGCTAATGTGGCTTCGTTACTTCCTATTAATTTTATTGGGGGCGATAAAATAATAATAATTCAGCACGATGGCATGACCAGAAATAATATCTCCGGGCGTAAAACAAAGGGAAAGTAATGACTTCCCATTCTTTTAGCAATATTGGGGAATTTTGCGAGGTGTGGCCGGCAATAAGCATTAGGTCGTGACCGGAATTTCTTTGGCGTGGAATTAAATTATACACAATCCCATTTTTAATCAAGTGAAGTAGCAATTGAGGTCCGAATTAGAAGTCCATAATATCTGTAACGATCTCGGTTTAATAACTTCCTTCTTGCGGGGGAGAAAAATAATATTTTGTTGAAATTAGGTTCACTTTTTTTACAGATAATTTGATTCAATATTGGAATCTCCGAAAGGAATTTTTCATTGCAGGCAATTTCTTTACTCGCCTAATCACGTTATTGATGAAATTATTATTAACTAGCTGTTGCCCGCGACTTCGTCCGCGTGAGCTAAAGGCTGTAGTCTGTACAGTTTAATTTTTATGTAGGTATCTATTTAAGCTTATTAGGTTATAATAAAATTATATGCATCGGAAATTTAGAAAATTGACATTGTATTTACCGACATACGTACATCTACTCACTCTTAATATCCTTTCAGCTGGGAATGCTGAGATAGACAAAGACAATCGATCTCCATTTAGTGTGGTTCTGGCATACTTCCTGTGTCTCCTTTACTCCATCATTATTTTTCATACGTTATCTCTTATTCTTTCGACTATCATCTCTGCCATGTACATACATATATTCAGTTTGAAGCACAGAATCGTCCCGTTCATACAGATTCTCACTCAGTTTCCCGTTTAAATTATCCCTCCACATACATTCAGTATACAACACCGTTTCTCGGTGGGTTGCGCGTATTTGCTACGTCATACAAACCTGAAATGGGTTTACTGACGCTCAATTATATTTAATAAAATTGGTATTTTACAGCTCAGGTACTCGTCCGGAGTCGTCCTAGGCACTGGTGTATCTTAGCTAAGATGTGTCTACTGTTATACTATCCAACCACGGACTTCAAATTTTTTTTTGCCTTGTCCACCGAAGCTGGATTACGAGTAGCAGGTAGCGGTCCAGGATTATTGGTTGTCGGCCAGAAGGCACAAAAAACTATTTACCAACTATGTTCTTACTCGTAGATACAAAATATCAATAAATTGAGAACTGTAATGAATTATATTATTGTCTATTAGGTAATACAGTATACTATTTTATGTTACATACTTGCGATAAATTTGAACTTCTTCGTGGCATCTTGTTAGGTAGGTAGCTTTTTAGAGGTAGATCACAGGACACAGAAAGAAGTCACCTCTAATAAAAAAAAATCTGAAGTCCGTGCCTCTAATACAGTTGTACCCTGCAAACTTAAACATTTTTGCAACTCTGATACCAGAGGTAGCCATCGTCTTATGCGATAGAAGAATGGAAAAACTATTTTTCTGTAATCTAGAAGTATGTACAAAATTCATTATTTAAAGGTTTTATGATATTAAAATTGTTATGATACTTACTTGCTTATATTGAATCATTGAACACCAATTTATCCTATAAACATGTTAAGAAACCAAAGTAAGAAACCGCTTACATGTAAAATAAGTACTGAAATAAGTGTTTAACTTACCTGCATCAAATGTTTCATAAAACTTTTACACAATGAATAAATCTTATTTGAAAATTAATAAGATCTGAATAAGTACTGAAATATTTAACGTACCTGCATAAAATGTTTTAAAAAACTTTTACACAATGAATATTAATATAATTTGAAAATTATTAACAAAATAAAAATAGGTACTTATTGCATTGCAAAACATCAAAATTTCCTTCTGTTCGTTTCAAAATTTGAGCGCCAATTTTTTTTAAATTTTCCTGTTCTCGCGTTTTTTTACCAAATAGATTTAAAAAAATAACATTAAGTATTTTGGGCAACGACCCAAAGGTTTATACAGCCAAGCTATGTAATTTAAGATATCTTCTATGTGCAATATTTTAAAAAATAGAGACATGATTTTGGGCATTGATACAAAGTTTTATACAGCCAAATTTAATGAGTAGGTAACATTTTTATGCATAACTAAAAAAAGAGACATTATGTTGGGCAACGACACAGAGGTTTATACCGCCAAATATAGTTACTTAATGTTTTAACTTTTAACATTTCTGTGTATTAGAAAACTGCAATACGCGCAGGCGCGACTAAATAGCCATATTATTATTGGTTATTTTGGAAAATGAAACAAAAGGTGTACCTATGTACAGCCAAGTTTAATGATGTGCGTGATTTCGAGCTTGTTTTTATTTTCCGTCGCTTTACTACTGCGGTGCTAATGTTCGCTTAAGTGCCTCACAGATTTATAAAGGGTACCTTAGAGAGTAACAAAACTTTTCTAAAATAATAACTCAACGAACGTATCTAACAGTTGGTCGCGTAAATACGTATATCAAAATTTGTTTAACATTTTTCGATTTGTATGTTATTCTCCGAAATTTTCTAAGCATTTTGGTGATAACCGCATCAAAATCGGTATTCTCATGGCAACAACTATCAATGACAGGCTCAAAAGGGCAAAGAACCCAGAGCCGTAAAACACGATAGCAATAGAGAGCCAGAGCCTCAAATGCCAGAGCCGTAAAACTCATTAAAAAAAATTCCCCTATGTTACATAATAAACAACAGTTGCCAAGCAACCACGGAATAAATCCCGGCTTAGACCAAATCAAAATTTAACAATTTTCGAGTATTTATGTAGCCTATGTTATTCTCCGGAATTTTCTTAGCATTTCGGTAAAACCGGATCAAAATCCGTTCAGTAGTTCTCGAGTTTATCGACTTCAAACAAACAAACAAACAAACAAACAAACAATTTTTTTTTAAATATTCTATCGTGTTCCATAAGTGATTTTAAGGCAACCTGTGTAATATTTTTTTTTATATCTTGCAATTACAGATTTTTTTATCCCTACGTTCTTATTATATGTATAGATAATGTAAACGCTAATACAGGTGGCATTCAATCATGAGAAAATATGTTTTCTGAATTGACTCATTAAATACCTAATATACTATAAACTGTTTCCATCTAAAGATTTTCAAATTTAAATTCAAATTCAAAATCATTTATTCAGTTAAGCTACAAATAGTTTTTATGAACGTCACTTTGCCATCGGTTAGTAAGTCTACTCTGGGCGGGAGACCTTGTACTGAGAAGAACCGGTATCAAACTCCGCAAGTGTCAAGCTCTTTTCTCCCTTACAGCGTCAAAAATATTGGAAAATGCCCTATGTTAAAAGGACACTTTCTATCACAAATAAAAACACAAAATATAAAGGAGAGAAAAAATAATAATACTTATCTAAGTTTGCAAAACATCAGTTACCAATTAAAATTTTCACAATGTCATACAGTACTAATAAAGATCAAACATTGTCTAACGAGATGCGAGGCCAATACTAACCCTTCATAAAAAAAAAGGAAATATTAGTTAATTTTGTATTTTTAATTTATGATTTTTGTTGATTTGCGTATGATTACTGAACTATCTAACCCGTCCTTGGTGGCATCGGATTAATATCACTTAGACAAAATATTTCCCGACACAAAAAAACACAACATTTAGAGCGGTTAGGTAGTACTACCCATGCCAGTTGGCATTACGCATTCGAGCGCTATATAAACTGAATGAGTTACCAAAAACTGTTTGTCCGAACGTATATCTCTTAAGGCGACGCATTGGTAATTTACGTGGCGGGGATCTTGATTTTTCCCAACAATTACAAAACATATGAAAGTAATATTTGATGACATGATTTTCCATTTAATTGACTTCATTTTGCTAGTTGCAGAAACACGATTTGTCTACTTTTATAACATAGAAAAAAATATCAAAGTAACCTCTTTTAAAACATAGATTCGCATTTTACAGGCAAACCAGACCGATTTAAGCATCTAAATTTTCTTAGTAGATTAGTCTTAACACACACTTCAAAATTGTGTCATTGTTCATTTTTTTTAAATAATTGTAGTTTTAATTTGAAGGAAAAAAATACAGTTTTTCTTATGGTACGAGGCGCAAACGCTCTCGTATCAAAACGTATGAGATTTATTGTTTAGCGATGCGTCGCCTTAAATATTGTGAGTGAACATATGCTTTTTCTTATTATATTTTTACTGTTTTCTAGTTTTATATAATAGTGTTGTGTAGTGTATGCCCCTAAATGCATCTCTAGGCAATACTTTGAAAGTATACTCAAACACTATAGTCGTTTCCTTTCAAGTGTCTCCCGTCTCCACATTACATTGTACTTAATGACTATAGTCTAGTATTATGGTGTAACAAATAATTAGAATGATACTTCGGCATTTTTGAATAAAGCATAAAAAGAAGATATGTAATAGAAATAATATCAAAAGACTTTACATCATCAACAAATTAAGCATGTATACATTTTCAATTTACTTCAGTCGTCTATATTTTATGGTAATTTATTAGACCTCCTTAGATTTTATTTTTAACTAATCCAAACAATCTTTAATCGTTATTAAATATCGTTTTAATCGTTTGTAATAAATATTTTTTTGTACTAATCCCACTATTTGACATAATCTATGAAGATATTACGTTAAACAAAATTAGGTACTGATTTAGTTATTTTCAAATATTCTTCATCATGTTAAAATACTGCAAAAGATCTCATTTCCCTTATAACATTGAGGCATCACTAATACATCACAATAAGGGGTCTAATAAGTTCCCTTGAACATGCTTCCTTTGCTTTCGAAGCAAAAAATGTCTGAGGAAACATTCATAATGTGAACGCGGTCATGATAGCGTGGTGGTCAATATTTCACTTGGCCAATAATAGGACGGTTTTCCCTGGTAAACGACACCTAAAGCGAGTTATTGGCTACCCCAGGTGCTGTTAAATATTAGGGGATCGCCTGATATATTATCCGAATCCACGGATTACAGATTATGTTTGTAATGGATTTATATTAAGGCCAACAATTGCGTTCATTGGGTTTTTCGAATGCCATGGCCCGGTATTTCACTTGGGCATTCTGTTGCGTCGCGCCGTGTATTCTATAGGAATTTACCGTAATCTCCTAATGCAGGACCCTGCTCAATTGAGCTCAGCTTGGCCATTCCTCGGCTGATGACAGTTATGATAATATACATAGCATTGTTTGGGTATTTCTTAAAGAAGTAATATATTTATTTATATAAAGTAAATGTGTTTTGATAACAAGTATAATCCTAAATTATACCTTATCTTTTAACAACAAAATTAACATTAACTGGAGAAGTAGGTACCCAGCAAATAATCAGCATAAAATGCGAATGATTATCGTAAGCTACGTTTGACTTTAATGACAAATAAAGAAATATTTCAGGTAAATAATTGGTTTTTGTGTGCATGCTATACCATCGTTCTTTTCAAACAGTTATATTAAACCTAGTACGGCCATTCTATCTTAAAGGCTTAGTCGTAGAAGTAAATAATTTCTTAATTAATACATTTACAAGTTGGGACCCAAAATAAAACCTTGTGTAACACCTAACAATTATACTAACATAGACGATATCACCATGACAATCCTAAGACAGCCTCTTAACAATAAAACTTTCGCATATTCCATCTGAAACCTAGTACCGTTTAACAACCACAAATATATTTACGTGTAACCGAAAACTTCTAAAACTGCAGTACGGCTTTAATTATAAACTGGAACGTGAGTAAAAAGACAGTGAGGGGGAGGCTAAATTTATCACAAAATCTGATGCTAAGCTTGGCGTAGTCTTTTTCTTGATAAAATGAAAAGAAATAATTAAGAGGGGAGACGAAGCGAAACCACTTCGGCTGTAATAAAACACTCCGCGTTGACTGACGAGGTTCAGTACAACGCCCATATATAATCTGGACAGCTGGGAATTTTTGAGCAAGCGCTAATAACGCGGAGCACCTGTGACATGGATTTAAACGGTTGCATCGTTAGGATTTTTCAAACTGTTTCGTGACTTCGTAAATTTTTGTTGAACTTTTGTGATCCTTTCGTTTTGTGTGTTTTTGCTGGCAATTAATTCTGCTTATTACGGAAGAGCTTTACGTAGTTTTATGTCATAATTATTTTAGTAACTTTACATGTAACAAGATGTTTTGTTTTGCAGGTTTTGCTAGAGAGAGATAACTATACATAAATATAATTTAACAAATACAGATAGACCCACCAAAAGTTACTCCTTCAGTAGGTAATACACAGTTGAAGTCGATTCGAATTGGTAAGCGCACTTCACCCGGTATCTTTTCTCGATCAGTTGAAAAGATAACGGGGATTAACGCAAACTCAGCCGCATAAACAGAGGCGCAACATCGCGACAGCAGTCAGCCCGTTTTAAAGTCCGGTGATACCTAAAAATTCAGCATAGGAAATCAACAAACTTTGTCCAAAAAAAAGTCAGCCATGACCACGGACCGTGCAACTCAGTTGAAACGTCGGGTAATAAGGTATGTCTATGATACTTATACAAAGTAATTTGCGTTAATCCCCGTTATGAATTTTTAATGTATGCCATCTTTAATGCAATCTTTAATGTACCATTTTATTTAAGCCAATAAAAAATGCTATACATTTTTTGTTGGCTTAAATAAAATCGTGGTAACTAGCCAGGCCGACTTATGAAGAATTATGTACGCCCCGCTGCAAATCTTACCCAGGACACCTCTAGGTGATTTAACAAATAAACTATAGAAACGAACTACTGATTAAAATTGAAAAAGGAACCCTTGAATCATTTTTCAAAGTTATATAATAGCAGACAAATAATTAAAACAAAACAAAGTGCAAGACAGAGACCTGTTTAACGAACTTCTTTGTGTCACAGGCGTCTTTGTAGTTCACACGAAGCTCTTTAAAATAACTAATAGCCGGTGCTGATCGAGCTCGTTCATTTAGCGGCCATTAAGTAAAAAAGACCTTTAGCTCTAGAGTTGTTATCTGTCCGGAGCATCGCTTAAACTGCAATTGAATTCGAGTGAGTAATCCGATCCGTAGGTACTCTCTCGCCACAATTTATTTTCCTCTGGACTAGTGCAAACTGAACCCCAGAACTTTTGTAAATTGTGTCTTTGGAAGTTGAAGTTTTCACTCACTGCGGTTGCTGCTGCTGTAACTTTTATTCTTTATTTGTTTGCTTCTTGTCTTGCTGAAGATTACATGTTTAACCCAATGTTATCAGGAAATTCTTTGAATATCCAGAATGTTTTAGAGAATGAAATTAATTTGCTAAGATTTTTTTTATTATGAAGAAAATAGACGCAGTTTTTATCTAAAATCATAAACGCCAAGTCTTCGCCAGCTATAGCAATAGACGTAACCAATACTTTATTCCAAAAACTAAAGGACCTTTTCAATATTGCAATCGCTTTTCTCCAGAAACACTAAGTAAACGACTTCAAAGATTTCAATTTCCATTACCATCTCTGTTTATTTACCAATATCCCTTTTAATACCTGCGAGGTACCGCAGTTTTAGAACTAAATACAGGTATAGCCAGGGGTACGAAACCGCCAACCCCTAATTTTACTTCGGCTAAAGTTCGGAGCGTTAAATGGTTGGTGATGGACGCACTTTGCGAATTAAGTTTCGACGCCTCCGGCATTTAGAACTATGCGGAATGCGGCACATTGCTTGTTACAGATGAAATTTTCGGTAACTACAAATCCAGATCTATCAATAGTTATGATTTTTTGGCACAAGATCCTTATGGGACTGTTTCAAATTTGTGTTTCGTTAGAATAGAATAGAATAGTTCAGATTCGTCAGAATAAAGTACAAGTGAAGTGAGGTTGGTGAGGAGGTGAGAGAGTGAGGAAAATAAAATTTGATGTTTAATAAGCTCGGTATTTTTTTTTGGTAATTTTCTAAAAATGAAACCTAGCTAGATCAATTTATCCGATACATACCAAATTTCATGAAAATTTGGAGCCGTTTCCGAGATTCAGATATATACAATATATACAGGAATTGCTCGTTTAAAGGTATTAGATAGATAATAATGATAACAATGAAGATGTTAATAATTAATGATATTAATATATAAATTTTTGATACAAAAATGTTTGCGTGCTATAGTGAAATAGGTTTAAGTTCCAATATTATTGTTTTTACCATCTGTAATGTTATCCTATTTATAACAAATCAATATTCCAATTCTGAGAGCAAATCAACTAAGATGATGTGTTTGCTTACATTAAGTAAAAACACGACTACATTCGCATTTTAATAAAGGTGCACTATTTCTGACCAAAACTCGCAAATTCTAGTGTAAGTGCTACGTAATGAAGGGTGAACTAACCAACATTATAATGAGGTGGGTTATACCGTTAGCGAAACCCACAGACGCAGATTTTAATTGAAAAGGAAAATGTTTGTGAAACATAACAGCATTTAAACTAGAACCACGTTTGTTAATATATTAAGAATTACTTATTTATACTGTAATTTTTACTGGGTCTGGTAGGCGTTTAATTTTGTCACTGTATTTTATAAGAATTAATTTATACAGATTGTTTTCTAAAGTTTACGTGAACACACGTTGAAATAAAACTACTTTTATGGATCTACACGCGTTTACGTCAGGATAAAATCAAATTTAATCAATGTGTAACACAAACGCGAGAAGATCCGTAAAAATAGTTTCATTAATTCTTTTGAAATAATTAGTTAGGAATACTACTCGTGGACATAGTAAAACAAATGCATAATCCTTGGCTTTTGAAAATATTTCAAGGTCTACAAGCTAGCCCGATCTCCCCGAGTCTATGAAAAAGGTTGAGCCATGAAATTATGATGATAATAACGATCATCTATGAAAATTAGGTAAAAATTTACTCCTAATCATCTCATAATTGTTATTAAAGATATGGAGTAGTAATAATCGCTGATAATATAATCGATTGCTAAACAGCAATAGGTTTAAGACACTCCAATAACTTGAAGTTTGTATACACATTACTTTTAATTAATGTTTATCCTGACGTTTCGAACCCTTAGCAGAAATTAAAGTTGAAGTTGTATAAATTGGAATTATTTATTACTTATTATTATTTAGTTTATATGGTACTAGCGGCCCGTCCCAGCTTCGCACGGATGGACATTTTTTTTATAGCCTATGTTACTCCGCGCTAATGTAATGGTGAAAGTATTTTTTAAATCGGTCCTGTAGTTTTTGAGTTTATTCGTTACAAACATACATACAAAAATACTAAGCTTTCCTCTTTATAATATTACTAGCGACCCGCCCCGGCTTCGCACGAGTATACTTTTTTTATGGCCTATTTTACTCAGCGTTAATGCAGCATTCTAACAGTGAAAGATTTTTTTAAATCGGTCCTGTAGTTTTTGAGTTTATTCGTTACAAACATACATACAAAAAAATACAAAGCTTTCTTCTTTATAATATTAGTAGGTACAGATTGACAGTTTTGAATAGGTTGATGTACAGGGCGTCTGTACGTGTGTACTAGAAGTGGTTTCATAATCATTGTCTTAATTTGACAGGAATTGAACCACGATCTCTTGCATTCGATCTGATCATAGATAGATAGATAATACTTTTATTGCAACACTTTAAAACATAATCATGAACAAAAAAAATGAATAATTCACAAAGTTACAATTTGGCGGTCTTATCGCTTTTAAGCGATTTCTTCCAGACAACCAGTCGGATGGAGAGAGCTAATAAACTGTAAGATCAGAGGTGAAACTATTAAAACAAACTAGAATAATGTGTATTTTATAAATGAAGCAAAATAATAATAATAATAATAATAATGATGATAAATCTGTAATCATAATGATGATAATAATAAATATGTATATAAATATCATTATAAATATAAAATAAACCTACTTATACATAATAGTAGTCTCAGGTAGGAAATTAGCGTATATGGCAGTTTTGCAGCAGGACAGGGTTAATCGGAAAGGTAGAATTTTTTCACAAGCTCTTTAAATGTGTGAATGGATTTTGCACGCCTGATCGCAACTGGAAGCGAATTCCAGAGACGAACAGCTTGGACGTTCAGTTCATCATCCCTTGTTCAGCCAAAAACTATATTATGTATTACCTACCAAAAATGGTTATAATTCTAATGACCAAAAAAAAAAATCCTTCTGACTACTTAAAAGCTTAACAAATTGAATAGAACAATGACAATCTCTAGGAAATCACGTTAATATTATCCGGGGATAAAAGCAACCGTTGTCATGTTCATTTAATATATGCAAATTGGGAAAACACTTATACGGCCCCTCACTATAACGAAGCTGGAATATTTTCTATCTTATGTATAACACATGTTTATACATTAACGTACATGAAACTGATACTTCCTAGAGGTATTCGAAGTATTGTCTTCGGAGCATAAGCATTAAAATTGTATTAGCTAATGGACTGCTCATTTGATAAGGAAGCTTCTAAAGTGCTAAGATAAGCGGAGTACTGAAACAAACTCATTTTAGAGAGAATAGTGAAGCGATTGATTAGTGGGTATCGTTCACAAACGTGACACTTGCGACGCATAATCAATCTAGGTATAACCACAGGTATAACGGATTCATACCCGTATCGTCTGGCTTTGTTTACCAGGTGATTACCACTAGACTGTCGTTGTTGTACAGTCAAGAGAATTAACATAATATAAGGTCATCATCATCAGCTCATTTTATGTCCCCGCTGCTGGGGCACGAGCCTTCCCTATGGATGGATAGGGAGAACGGGCCATAAACCACCACGCGGGCCCAGTGCGGATTGGTGGTTGTTAACGAATGCTAATGCAGCCGGGACGTTTATGTGCCTTCCGAAGCACGGAGCTCGAGATGATACATTTTTGGTCACCCATCCGATGTTAGGTCTTTGCGAAAGTTGCTTATCAGCACTCGCAGACCGGGCGCGTTAACCATTGCGCCATCGAGCTCCTCAAATATAAGGTCACATTTTATCAACTGCAAACAATATTTTGAGGATAAATTCAACAGCATATATACTTAAACTATTTTTATACTTTTTTTAAAAATTGCATAACTTTAAATAGTTATGCAATTTTTAATTAAATAGTTCTAATGTGACGTCACATCAAAATAAACAAGTTCGTAACTCACACTAGACACTCTGCATGAAGTATTTAGCGCAGCGTACAGTCACGAGACTAACATGTAAACAATGTAAATCTTAATACAATGTAATAAGACTCAAAACTAGTCAAACGTGTATATATGTTAATTCTCGTATCGTCGTATATTCGTGACGTCTACGTCTGGGTGACGCCGCCGCATCGTCTGCGTTGCACATACGTCGGCACCGCACACTTAAACGTGCGCGTGCCCTACTACAGTCTCCGAAGGGTTGGGATCGGATCGGTGTAAAAACTCAGTGTAAGTATTCATTCATAATGGTCAGTGCAGCCGCCCAGATTGCGGAAGACCCAGGTTCGACTCCTGGCTGGGTCAGGTAGGCATTTATTTTTTTCATTGTATTTTATAAATATTGTTGTAGTAGTGTAACGTAGCTGCACATCCGCTGCATTAGAGGTTTAAATAAATGATAGACAATTTAATTAAATAACAAACTTTGAAAGTTTGCGAAAACATTAAAAGGATGCACCATTGGGATTACATTACGAAACTTATTGTGTATTTAAGTCGATTTGCTATTTTTAAAGCAACGCGTCCACAAAATTAGCGACAATGTTTTCATTAACTGGTTAATACGGTGCTAATTTATTTTTGTAGTCTCTGTTAATGTGATTTTATCCCTGTCTACCCTAAAGCATTTCCAAACACTTTTAAGTGGTTCAAACTTTAGCTGCTGTACAAATAATTTGACGGTTCAATCCTTACTTCATATACATATTGACTTTATGATAATGCCTAAAAAAATTCATGATGATGAGTCTAATGCCCATTTTCACCATTGACCCTTAGGTTTTAGGTGACCCCTAAGTCATTTTAGGTGACGGTTTTGCTCCAACAACTGTCACCTAACATGGCTTAGGGGTCACCTAAAACTTAGGGGTCAATGGTGAAATCAGGCATAAGCCAAATAAGAAGGATTAAGGTTGAGCGTCTATTGGACCTGAATTGAACCGTACGAAGCGGTCAGGATGACTTGCTTTGCATTATACTCTTACGTAATGAAGCTGCTTTTGCTATACCAGCTTCGATCCATACAAATCAAAACATGCTTACAGTTCTTTGGTACAGTGGACGAGTGACTTTAATACGATTATAATTATTTTTTTATTTGTGAATAAAATTATTGATTACGTAATTAGTAAGCTACTGTTAGTTGAAGCTGTTTAAGTTATACTATGTAGTTGTTTATAGTTTTAAATAAATAAAGAACAAATATTATGAATCTGCAGAGTATTATACGTACATAAAATACTTACCTGGATATATTCCTTCGAACCGTTTCCAATAAAACCTCTTCCTAAGCCAATCTTGACACGGCCTGTCTCTGCGTGTTTTTCTTGTGTTTTGCTTAAACAAAGGTTTGTTATCGATATCAGGTTTCATTGACATTGATGGGGATACAATGTCACGGAATATCTACGACATCATAATGTACGAGAGTGAAAGAGATTTGTATGTTGAGAATGAGAGGTCACATTACACCCAAATAAAAGTTGATTATTTTCTCGTATTCACGCTTCGATAATTTTGAAAATACTAGAACAGTTTATTAAGCACCAAAGCTTTTTAACGATTATTATCAATGCTAGTTCTGTTAACTCATTATGAAAACTATAATGCTTGTTACAAAAACACAAATGTTGAAAAAATTTCCACGAGCAGGGTTTGAACCTGCACCCTTCTGACATACCGGGTCAGGTGCTTTTCCAATTGAGCTATCGTTGTTCTAACCAGCCCGCCGAAATTATTCAACACTATTTACTTTTTACTTTGAAAGCCAAAGGCGCCCATTCAAATTCACTGGGGTCGGCGGCTGTCTCTTAAGTTCATTCGTGCACTGAACCACCAAACTTTTAATAGGTTGAAAAATCAACATAAAAATGTTCAATAAATTTTATTATACCTACATGTTTTCAATATAAATATCAATACTAGAATTTAAGACGAAACAATTTAAGCTCTAACCCATACTATTTAGACATATTTTGCAGTGTCTATGCTATTTCATTATTGGTCGATTTGATTTTGTACTCGTTTAGATTCTGAAAGGGTATTAAAATTTAATATACTGAGGAGTCGGATTTAGTGTGTGTAACTGTGAAAATGAGTAATAACTTTTACAGTGGCTTTATTAAAAACAATAATAAATCTTTTCAAAACAAAGTATTAATAATATTTGGTCAGCTGTTAAAGTGCACCATGTTCCATAACCCACCAGCCGCCGTTGGTTCAACTCCACGTCAATATTCTGACGCCCATAACTTATGGGATTGAACCACTATTTTCTCGTATTCAACCCGTGCATCCAGGCCTATGTCCAGTAGTGGACTAGTATAGGCTAAGGATGATGAACCCGTGCATCTATCAGTTTGGATACCGACGACGCTTCCATCTTTGAGAATGGTCTATGTTGCACAGTCAAACGCACTACTGTACTAACCATGTTCCTAAGAGAGATAAGAGTAGTATAGGATTATTTATTCAACGTATGTTTATTCAAGGTAAATCCTTTTAAGATGTTAAAAGTTTTATCTGTGTTTGCTTCTGCAACGTTCGTTCAGTTTTACGGTAGGTACTGTACTACATATTATATGAACTATTGCCACATTTTGTAGAAAATTGTTTTTAAACTTGCTAAGTTCAGTACGTTTTGCATCCCGCATATTGAATAAAGTCACGTCTCTCAAAACTAAATATTAAATTTATCCGTACTTCAACATACTCGTATTTTGGCGGTCTTTCTGAAGTTAACCGTTCGAAGAATATTTACTTCCGTTAACTATTAAACCGAAGATTATGGTTATATAGTTTTACGCAAATGTTAACAAATTACAATTTGAAAAAGTTTTAATATTATTATTATTTCTTGTGGGGACATCGCCAGCCGAACGGACGATCCACACACGTTATTTGCGGGCGGGCCACTTCATCCTTTTCCCCGTTCTCCCTTTTGAGGGAGCTAAGGTGATCCAGCTTTCACGGCGCCCCGTCGAATCTTTTGGTCTCTTTGGTATATCCTGCTATCTGCTCCACCGTCAGATCCTTCAGATCCTCTATGTGTAATGTGTCCGACCCCCAGAGCTCCCATCTTATCAGTGAGTACATAGGGCACTCAGCTAGTAGGTGGAGGCTGGTCTCCTCACTTTCCATGCACTCCGGGCATATGGGATCGGTTTTCACTCTTATCACTATCAGATGTCTGTTCCGCCGACAGTGTCCTGTTATGATTTCTATGACTAGCCTCATGTTCTCTCTGGAGAGTCCCATTAGTTTGCTAGTCTTTTTCTTATCCATTCCCTTGATGAAGATCTTCGACTGTCTCATATCATTCGAGGACCTCCATCTTCGGTTGGTTTCTGCTGTGATACTATGTCTGATTACTCCCTTGGTGATGTTGTGCACTATTGGCAGCCGGAGTTCCGGTCCCACCAAGTTTCCTCTGCTCCCTTCCTGGCTAGTTTGTCGGCCTGTTCGTTTCCCGTGTTTCCCTCATGTCCAGGGACCCACGCTATCGTCAGGTCTGCTTTCTCGGCCAGCCTTTTTAATGATTCCTTGCATTCTTTGACGATTGCTGATGTCGTCTTTCTCTGCCATAGCCATATATAATATATTATAATGAATAGAAATAATATAATATAATGGCAGGCGCTGAGATCAGCGCATGCCATTATTGCGTATATTTCCGCCTGGAAGACACTGGCGAATCTTTCTAACGGTATCGACTTGTTCATCTCCGTCCCATCTGCACATTTAATGTATACACGAAAAAGTGTTAAAAAAAGTCATAAATATATCTTACTTAATTCTGTATTTCTGTAAAGATATTAAGATCGGATGTTAATAATATTAGACGTAGTTGTCAACATTGAATAAGGCTCCTTTGGCCTACAAAGTAAGGGTCGATAGTTTTGATTTTAATATTGGCGGGTCGGACAGAGCCACAATAGCATAGTTGGTAGTGCACCTGACCTGGCATTTCATAGGGTGCGGGTTCGTAGAAAATTTTCCAATACATTTTTAAAATTATTAAACCGATTTAAAAATATATGAATAGAATATCAATTTGTCTGTAGATATATTTTTGACTGAGCAGAAACTCTAATATACAAACGTTTTGCTGTTTGATTCTTTTGTATCCAGCATCAAATTTTTTCAGAGACGTTTATTTCAAAGAAGAGATGGATGGATTGTGTGTGCAAAAATATGAATGAAAATCATCACTGTCACTGACCGCTGATAGAGGAAAGCGTAAGAAACGGACATTCTGCGCCGACCCCAAGTGACCAGGGTAAGAAGAAGAGTATCAAAAGTACAAAGTATCTTCAGTACATATATTTTTTTATAAATTATCAGTAAAACTTTAAAGACACACGCCTGGACATGCAGACTAACACAAACTGTAAAATTTTCTCAAAATATTTTGAACTTTATGATTATGGCTATACGGTTGAATATATCTATCATCATCATCATCATCATCGGCCTATATTAGTCCACTGCTGGACATAGGCCTCCCCTAATGAGCACCATAGCGCCCTGTCCTCGGCTATAAAAAATATAATAAATAATATATCGGCTCGAATATATCTATATTAATATAATATTATAAAGCTGAAGAGTTTGCTTGTTTGAACGCGCTAATCTCAGAAACTACTGGTTCGAATTAAAAAAAATGTTTTTGTGTTGGATAGTCCATTTATCGAGGAAGGTTTTAGGCTATATAACATCACGCTACGACCAATAGGAGCGAAGCATCAGTGAACAATGTTGCAGAAACGGAAACAAGAGCTTAAAAATTTAAAAATGCTGCCGAAAGTCACTATTCCACGCGGACGAAGTCGCGAGCACAGCTAGTAAGTTGATGTGCAGGCGTCTGTACTATAAATTTTAATGATGGTGGTGTCCAACAATACGTTGGTAACAATGCCTCGTTGGCCAAGTGGTTAAGCGCTCGGCCCGATACCCGGAAGCCCCGGTTTCAATTTCCGGTCGGGCATTGTTTTTCAGATTTTTTGATGCATAGCCCGGGTTTGTGATCACCAACCCGCATTTGGCAAGCCATTACCCCATCAATTGTAATAATGACTTGATTTAAGTGATGGAGGCTTTTGCCCAGCAGTGGGACAGTTATAGGCTGTTTACAACAACAAAAATAATTAAATTTAAATAGAAATAGAAATAGAAAAAATCTTTATTTGGTATAACTACACATACACATTCAAAACACAGGAACATTGAAAATTGCATTTGTAAGTCCAATTCTTAATAGAGCAAAGATATTTACCGTTTTTTTGACTACGAATAATTAGTAGATTTATTAGTCTACAAAACACACAATGTAAGCTTTGAAATTAAATTGACCGACAGTTTTGATTGATGAATGATGATTTTACGACGTAAAACATTTGGTATTTTAGCGGTTTAATATTCTTTATACTTTTCCTTAAAATATTTTTTATTCAGTTTTAATCAAACACAATTACTTAGACAGAAAAATCACTGTAAACGAATAGACTCGACTTTGCCCAGTAAATTATCCTCGTCAGCTTATACTGTAATAATTTGAGAAAGGGAATTTATTTGAAGGTTTGTTAAAGAAATCCGTGTCAATTTGATTAATCTCAATGTTCAATTGTTATAATTATGATTCAAATTGCAAAAATCCGTATGAAAAGATAAAATTTTATTAAATAATTTTGTTGTAAGCCTATTGCCAAAATGAAATACTTTCTTTTAATTTTTTAGTTTG
This sequence comes from Eudonia lacustrata, assembly GCA_947562085.1. Classification (NCBI taxonomy): domain Eukaryota; kingdom Metazoa; phylum Arthropoda; class Insecta; order Lepidoptera; family Crambidae; genus Eudonia; species Eudonia lacustrata. Next base: position 7,343,566 of record OX387342.1, read on the forward strand.
TCATACTTTTGGTTGATGGCAATCGTTAAAAAATATCACCATTCATCATAAGCTCATTTTATGTCTCCATTGTACGAGCCTTCCATGGATGGATAGGGGAGAACGGGCCTTAGTGGGCCCAGATTGGTGGTTGTTAACGACTGCTAAAGCAGCCAGGACCAACGGCTTTACGTGCCTTCCGACGCACGGAGGAGCTCGCATCGATCCTATGACCGGCCTTTGCGAAAGCTGCTTAACCTTATCAATCGCAGACCGGTGCGTTAACCACTACGTCATCGCGCTCTTTGTTCGTAAAAAAAACACATTAGGTCCACATGGTTGGTTATGGCTAGGGCGGATGGCAGTCCGGGTTTCCCCGGATTTGTCCTAGTTTGGAGGGCGTCCGGGGAGCGTCCGGGCGGGGTTTCTAAAAAGTGTCCGGGTGAACCCCGGGCACTTTTTATGTCAGGGGAAATCCGATTAACTTGATAAAATGGAATGATTATATCCGCGTTGATTTTCTATAAATAAATAAAAATATGATAACTATTTTTTTTTTATATCTTTATTTCACCCAAATGTCCTGGGTTTTGAAGTTTTTGTCCTGGGTCCGTAATTTAGCTGATGGCAGCCTTAGTTATGGCTCGACCTCCCTAATTTGGTTCATGTGGAAAGAACGTTAACGTTGTTTTTTATATATTATAGGTCTTTAAACGAGCATAATGTTTTAAACGAGCAGACGGGTCATTATCATCATCAGCTTATTTTATATCCCTACTGCACAAGCCTTCTTATAGATATAGAACGGGCCATAAACCACCACGCAGGCCCAGTGGTGCTTGGTAACGACTGTTAAAGCAGCCGCCAAGAGCTGCCAAGAGTGCTCAACAGAAAAGAAGATGAAAATATCAGAAACACCTTTTGCATCGCATAAAATATATAAATTCCAGTGACCATTCGTTCGCCGCACTACTTTGTATTCCGACACAGGAGTGACCCTGCTCTCTCTCCTCGTGTTAAATTAAATTTTCTGTACTCTGTACGGAGTGCAAGCGAAATTCATACGAGATTTATGTTATGGGGTTCTTGCTTGTTCATATTCCGGCGAATATGTATGCAGATGAAATGTTTCTGTACGGGGTGATGTATCATTTTCAAAGTAACAGCCTTAAGTTCTACCTTTCTTGGTATTAGTTAGCACCTACTGATATTAAAAACAAATGTCTGTCTTTTTTTAATATTAACATCGGATCGTCTTTTTACATAAACATACTTTTTACATTCTTTAGGTGTTCAAATGAGAATTTACGTAAGATAGATTTATTAAACACTTCATCGCCCAAACACTTAAGAAGTTCTCTTTATTAGTTACACATGCTCATAGCACTAATGTGGGCAAAAGCGCTTTTTATCGCTGAAAGCGGTATCTTTCGGACATCTTTTGGTCTATGGACCCAATAATAAGGCAGTAGTAGGATATAGTAATATAACCGTTTTTTCGAACTGACCAAGTACACGGTAGCTTGATATTCTGAATTCAAATATAAAATTTATTGAGTCAAAATGTTCAATTCAATTCAATTTCTTGAAAAATGGCTTTCGCTACGATTTAGCCAGTGTCTAGTTACTTTACTCTTTGCAACGCTGTTTGTTTGTGTCAGCGTGAGTCAGATGACACCTATGACAGTTTGGTGTTATTTTAGCAGTGTAGGTGCATGTTCGAGTCCCGCTCGAGGTTTTTTTTCTGTTTTACTATATTAATTCACAATAAAATTATTAAAACGAGTATTTTATAAATTACATCAATGCAAAAAAATGTTTCCAATGATAGGTAGGTACACATCGTTAACTGTCCAGCAGTAGAAACCGTTCTTGTTTTCCATAACAAACCGCCCAACAAGACAAGGTCTCGCCGCGAAGCAAAAGATTAATTGTCCCAGGCAACAGCATCAATCAGTCCGAAACACCACAAAATAATTAGACCCCAGAAGGTAAACTGCTCTGTTAACTAAAGCTGGCACGTTCAACACATTTACACGTTGCGTTTGTGTAGTGTCTGTGAATAAGCACTGCATACGCATCGTGAAAAGTCTACCCGTCTCTCTCGCACTCGGTGAAGCTTATGAGTATGAAGGAAGCAGTTATTGTTTTGCTTTTGCTACTGTTTATAAATACAGAGTGGTATTTTTGACATTCGTCCGTTAGCGTCAATAACGTTTAAATCGACGAAGATTATTGTGTCATCTTTGTTTACCTATTTTAAGGTAAGTTATAAATGTCTTCTCAAAAAATTGGTTCCGTAAAAACATTAAGAGCGTTTTCGCCGCACACTAGCGCCGCTAATGAAAAAATAAACATATCTAGTAATTAGAGATAGAAAATCAAATTATGCTCAACAAACTATCTGAATAAAGTAATTTAGCATTTTTACGTCACCTAATGAACACCTGACATGTTATGGTTTAGTTAAATATGGCGTTATAAAAAACATTTCAACATCAACATTTGTGTTTTTGTAATTTGTTCGCAACAAAATTTGCGTTAAAAATTATATAAACATTTTGTGGCGTTATAGTTAAAAGTGGCCGTAACGTCTTATTTAACTAAACCATAACATGTGAGGTGTTCATTAGGTGACGTAAAAATGCTAAATTACTTCATTCAAATAGTTTGTTGAGCATAATTTGATTTTTTATCTCTAATTAGTAGATATGTTTTTTTTTCGTTAGTGGCGTTAGTATGCGGCGTAAACGCTCTTAACAGGACAATCTCGTGAAATTAACTTATTAAATTTGCTTTTTCAATCAAGATAATTTAATTAATTAAATCTAATTCAATTTCTAAATATTCTGTATAGTAAATTTGCATTAGTGTGAGTACTGTGAACATGCCAGCTTTATTTAACAGACCTGTACCGCGCTCGAGCGATGCACACATAGACCTTCTCACGGTCACCGAATCTTGGAACAGCTCTGAACAAGTCCGAGCGTAGCTGTTGCGCGATTTCGTGTCCTTGAGAGGTAGTCTTTGGCTGGTTTCAGAGTCACGCTGACGCCCGCGCGGGTGGTAAGCGACGCGGGCCACGAGCTCGGTGTTGCCTTATACCGTTCCATAGTGAAAACTACCCGGGGTTACCACCCGCGCTGATTACAATTCAAACGCGGTTAGTCGGCGCGACTAAACTGCGCGCTATCGAGGAGTCTCTGTGTCCAGTGTGCGTTACGCACAGTCACGCTAGTCGCGCGCGCTGGCACGCACTATCGCGCGACAAAAACAAATCGTCAAAATGACTGCTTAAAAAAACTTGCCATCGTGTTCTCTTAAACCCGATAAAGATGTAGAAATTGCACCCTCAGTATTTTAACCACCTCTGTGATCTAGTGGCTAAGACCACCTGTTAAGACCCAGAGGTCCCGGGTTCGATTCCCAGCGGGGAATACATGTTTGTGTACTTGGTTTGGTTGGTGGTAGGGCTTGTTAGTCCGCCTTGCTAGCTACCACCATCTTATCTAAATTTTTCGTCATAACATCAATGTTGGTAGCATTGTTGTGTTCCGGCAGCTAGAGATAAGATAGCCAGTGCCTCATTAGTTGAGGTTTCCGGGTGAAGTGCGCTTCCAACATTGGCCTTATCATCACTTTACATCAGGTGAGATCAAGGCACTGTGCTTACCTGTAAAATAATTTAAAAAAATCTAGTAGAAATAGGGATGTGTTTGTATACGTCTTCACCGTTGCTTTTTTCCAAAGGTAAGGTGCGTTTGCTTACCTTCTGCTTTCTTCTTATTTTGTGGAGACACCGAGCGCCACCTCTCGGAACCGTTGACAACTCAATTAATACTGGATCTCATTTCTATTTTCTCGGCCGCCATGCTTTTCACAATTTAAATGACGTTTTCAATTGTTTTCTTGAGTGGCACAGCTGAGATATTTTTTAAGCGAACTTCTTTTTGTATTACGAGAATAGTGGCGTCGTATTATTATCTCTAGTAAGTTTTAGTTTAGCACACACAGCAATGGCAATGATAGATTATTCATAAGTATCGATGAAGTGTTTTGCAATCGGAAAACTTTTATATGCGAATTTCAATATTTTATCTCACCAACAAGTCTTTGGGCTACACAGTAATGTAAAGGAACGTATTTATATTCCGTAAGATGTAAGAAAACTGGCCCGGCTCACCATAAGGCGCTGATTCGAACTCCCCGCTCTTGGATCTTTTTTTTATTAATTTTTTATAAAATTGAGGCAAACTGAACATAATTTTCAATGCAACGGTTAATGAGGGTATGAGTACGGTGTAGAAAGTAAAACGGTCGGTGGAGGGAGAGTTCTCGACACTGTTTGTAGATGAAACGTGCATTTACTTAAAACTGCATTGAAATTCTTTTTAATTACCTCTCTCTAGAATTATACCATTAAATAATCCAAAATTTTATAATCTCTAACTACTGCATAGTAGTGGCTATCTTACCTCTAGCTATCGGATCACAACATCCTTCTAACATTGTTGCTATGGTGTCTTAGGCGCTGCGCAAACGTAGACACTTTTGTGTTGTTATGAAGCAACTTTTTTTAATTAAAAGAAGGAAAATAAATGAAATTTAATAAATAAAAATATTTACAAAATATCTATACAAAACAATATATATACAATAATCGATCAGCGCCAGATGGCGCTACCTCAGCAATACGTAGCGAAGGACTGGCTCAGCAGCACCGCACAGGATCTCGGGGTCAGACTGGCTCAGCAGCACCGCACAGGATCTTGGGGTCAGACCGTTAGAGGTCAGGCCGGCAGAGGTCAGGCCAGCAGGGGTCAGACCGGCAGAGGTCAGGCCGGCAGAGGTCAGACCGGCAGAGGTTAGGCCTGCAGAGGTCAGGCCGGCAGTGGTCAGACCGGCAGAGGTCAAGGCAGGTAGAGGTTCCGCAATCAGACAGAGGTTCCACAGTCAGCCAGAGGTTCCGTAATCAGCCAGAGGTTCCGTAATTAGATACTCCTTGTTCGGAACTCGTAATTAGAATGGCCTTTGAGCGCAGGACAGGACGCTTATATACCCTTCCCGTAGAACACGATTTAATTTAAATTTATACAAATTAAGAATAACATAAAAAGTTTACATTGCATTTTTAAAAGAAAATATTGTCTTTGCCATCAAAACATTTGACATGGTTGTCAAGGCTTTGTTTATAAATTTTCATTGAATGGAAGTTAATTTATAATATCTAAAGAAGTATTGTAAGAAAATAAGGACAACCATATATAATTTGTTAGAAAGATAGAACGAAACAACTGGACCTAAAAATAATGTGACTACAAGAGATTCTTATAAAAACATGCTTAGCAACAATAAAAACCGTAAGTATTTTCGTATTTACACAAACCTTTCTCTATCCTCTATCTTATTTACATGTTATAAAAAGTGAATACTACAGTGTCTCGTGTGGGATACAAGCTACCAGTGAATATGAAATCAGCCCTCCCGCGCAGACGTAGCCACTTTTTGTGATATAGCAACTCGGTTTCCTTGTATGGTGGTCCGTGTCGGTAACAAAAAGTGTCTATACGTTTGCGCAGCGCCTTACTTACATAAGAAGGCCTAACAGTAAGAGAATTTAAAATATGGTAACTAAATGTCCGTCCGATAATTTCCCTTGCCATTCCGTGAAACTTTCCATGTTGAAAACGATGTCAGAATCAATCATTTCCCTGAAAAGTTTGATAGAGAGCATCTCGAGAAGAATGCTTGATATTTTAAATGAGCTCAATAAGTCTTTTCGTTGTTTTTTCATCTCCACTAGCAATTTAATGACAAATGATAAAATCTATCATGATAATGATGGAATGATGGATGAACTCAATAAGTTTCCATCATTATTAAGAGCGTTTACGCCGCACACTAGCGCCACTAATGAAAAAAAAACATATCTAGTAATTAGAGATAGAAAATCAAATTATGCTCAACGAACTTAACCATAACATGTCAGGTATTCATTAGGTGACGTAAAAATGCTAAATTACTTCATTCAAATAGTTCGTTGAGCATAATTTGATTTTCTATCTCTAATTACTAGATATGTTCTCTTTTTCATTGGCGGCGCTAGTGTACGGCGTAAACGCTCTTAATTTTATGTATCTTTTTTTTATAAACTTTACGCGAAGACTACACATTGCAATAAAACAACTTTTACGGTTCTACTCGCGTTTATTGTACAAATTTAATGTTATTTATTTTATACCTACTGACTTTTTAAATTCTTTACAGGGTATGGACCCTCACGGGATCACAGGGGGGACTAAGGTCTTTTTAATATCTATTAGACAACATCACATAAGTACATTGTTCTGATCCCAAGGTTAGACCTGACACAATATCGAAAACTTCGTTTTTGACATTGACCCGACCGGGAATCGAACCCGGGACCTCAGAGTTAGCGCCGCCCAAAGCCCTGCGTGCAAGCTACTCGACTACGAGACTCGAGGTCGTCAAAATTTTTTAATCATATATTTAAGGCAAAAATAAGTCATTTACATGATATAGGAACAATGATTACATTACTGACATGCGTATCTAGGTAATAAATAATATGATTTAAATATTATTTATTGCTTTTTAGAGCTGTTTTTACTTTTTTAAGTTTCCTGTTTTTTTGAAGCGGTTTTTTTTTGTAAAAAAATATTTTATTTTACGATTTTTAGTAATGGGTAGACGTAGACCTAACAAAGATTCTTCTCGGATGAGGAAACGATGGCCTAGTAGATAGTGGTATTCCTATGTAAAACTTCAATCTTAATTAGGTATTATTTTTATACGAACTAAACATTTTGGCATATTGAACCGTATGAAGTAAGTCCAACAAAAGGTAACTGCTGTAAATCGTTGAGGAATTCCCTCGACTATCTATGGTCTTCATCATCAGACCTGAAATGGCACTTATATCCCATTTGGGTGCAAAGTTCTTTTTAATAGAAATTAATTAAGACTAAACACAATGTAGCTACTGTAAAACGTTGAGGAGTTCCCTTGACTGTCCTTCGTCTTCATCATCAGACCTCTAATGGCAGTCACAACCCATCTAGGTGTAAAGTTCTCATCAATACAAATTAATCAAGCCCAAACACCATGTAATTGCTGTAAATCGTTGAGGAGTTCCCTTGACTGTCTTTCGGCTCCATCATCAGATCGACTCCAGATCTTCATTTAGTAGTAGTGCTTTAAAATATTTAATGAAAACATTAACAAACACACTAGTCGCTCCTACAATTTTCGAAAGTTCCCCTCGATTTCTCTGGAATGCTATTATCAGATACTGGTTTCCTTATCATGGTACCACTCTTGGGATATCTCCTTTCCAACAAAAAAAGAATCATCAAAATCGGTTTATAAACGACGAAGTTATCTGCGAACACACATAAAAAAAAATAAAAAAAAACATATATACGAGTCGAATTGAGTAACCTCCTCCTTTTTTGAAGTCGGTTAAAAAACTATGAGTAGTGCACATCTTATTGAAAACTATCGCTAAGACAAAGTAGCTACCTAGCAACTAAACAAATACCGGAGCGTACAGGTCCAACTAACGACCTCTATAACAATTAATCTTATGAAACTCAGGAGCTTTCCATCTATCAATCCTAAGCACCTCTGCTGGGTCAGATAACGAGTCAGGTCACTGTGTTCGAGGAGAGTAAGCCTTCATTGTCAGTCAATAAGGCGTAAGGTCAGTGTTTTATATTTTTTATTATATTTCGTCATGGGTTATTTCGCTACTCGCTATGCTGTCGCAAAGTGGGTTAGAGATTTAACGACTACTATCTACGATAACAAACAGGACTAACGGCTGACCGTACCTTCTGAAGTACAGATGAGCTCGAGTTGTTTTACTGTGGTCACCCATCCAGTGACCCGTCATTGAGAAAGTGGCTTAACTTCTAAGATGTCAACCCCGATGCTGCTGTGATATCTACTTCTAAAAACTCATCATATAAGAAGATATATACACCGTTTACTGTAGAGCTTGTTAATTATTTTGTAGACATCCATTTTCTCTGATTAAAACATTAACCAACTTCTGTCCGTTGTCGCAGCCATCTGTTATCGTGGTGCGGCGTACAACTGCACTGATTAACATTAAGAGCTCCTTCACACTAGCATTTCTCCAGCGTAGATGTTCTATAAACGTATGTGCAGCAAAAACGCCGCGATAACGCAACGCATACGTCACGGAAACGCTGTTCGTTTCTCGATGAAGACGGATGCGGATAATGGATACTGCGTTCTCTGCGTAGCTTACAGACGTTCAAAAGTGACCGAAAGTATGCGTTGCGCTTTCGCAGCGTTAGGCGCTGTGGAAACGTTAGTCAAACGCTTACGCTACAGTAACGTTAGTGTAAGGGTCCCTGACTTATGCATTCCTAAATTTTACTTTTAATTTTCAAGTGCTAATTGCTGCATTGAAGCTAAATTCCATCGGTTGCAATAACCGTTGGATAGATGGCGCACTGTGCCGCTATAAGCACTCGAAAATTAAAAAGCAGTGACAAAAATTCAGCACTTGCGTCAGCCTTCCCGGTAGCATAGCGGCCAGTGCAGCCGCCCGGATTGCGGAAGATCCAGGTTCGATTCCTTAAGGTAGGCTTTTAATTTTTTCACTGTATTTTATCAATTTTATAAATATTTAATTATGCATTTCTATTAAGGAGGCTAATTATGCTTAAATTCAATTTCGAATATTTTATTTTTATCATTGCAGTCTACAATTCGTTAAACCGTAGGTCAGTTGGTGTTGTTGGTAATCTATGTACCCATCGAGCCGCATTTGATCAGTGTGATGGTTTTTTGAGCAAGGAAACCCTCCAAATTGATACCAGCACCTAAAGGACAGCACGGTTCTGTAGCTCTCCATCTCAAGTTCCATCACACTGCTAGGGCGAGAGGGAAAAAAACATCTGGGCGAGAGGGACGAGCATTTCCACTGAACCCTAGCGATGGAGCCCGATCCCGATGGAGCTAAAGGCTATAGCTTTCGATATTGCTTTCATAGGCGGTGCGAGGTAGCAAGATGACGTCATAAACTATACGCGTACTCAAAGCGATCGGTTAGGCGGTCGGGGGGCAGTTTTATGTGGAGAGGACTGAATCCAGCTCCAGGTTATTTCCAGGCAGATGAAGACAGAAATCCCGCATTATGCAATGAAGAAGCCTATTAGCCAGCACAATACACTAAAGTTTCTAACTGACCTTATGCAAAGAGGATGAACTTCCACAGCCATTAGCTGAAGTAAGTTCTAGCTACGGAGGTCCGTAATCGATACAAAGAATGCTGGGTCCACGTGTTCAACCCAATCTTTCTAGTACTATTGCTTTTAAACCCTGACACGTTATCACCAATTGGACGTTTTCAGGCTGGTGAAGAAAGAAATCCTGTTGTACGGGATCCGTACATGAACTGATAGAATGATATCCTATCATAGTTTATAAAATAATAAGTTTATAAAATATTTTTATTATAAAAACACAAATGTTGAAAAAATTTCCACGAGCAGGGTTTGAACCTGCACCCTTCTGACATACCGGGTCAGGTGCTCTTCCAATTGAGCTATCGTGGTTCTAACCAGCCCGCCGAAATTATTCAACACTATTTACTTTTTACTTTGAAAGCCAAAGGCGCCCATTCAATGTTAACAACTACCGTCATTAACATCCGATCATAATATTTTTACAAATACTAAAGATCAGTTAAGAAGTAGGCAAGCTATTTATAAATGTTTATATAATTTTTAACGCAAATTTTGTTGCGAACAAATTACAAAAACACAAATGTTGAAAAAATTTCCACGAGCAGGGTTTGAACCTGCACCCTTCTGACATACCGGGTCAGGTGCTCTTCCAATTGAGCTATCGTGGTTCTAACCAGCCCGCCGAAATTATTCAACACTATTTACTTTTTACTTTGAAAGCCAAAGGCGCCCATTCAATGTTAACAACTACCGTCATTAACATCCGATCATAATATTTTTTCAACATTTGTGTTTTTGTAATTTGTTCGCAACAAAATTTGCGTTAAAAATTATATAAACATTTATTTTTGTTATGTTTATATAATTATTAACGCAAATAAAGTAATAAATAAAGTAGGATAAAGTTTGTTGAACACAGATTAATGGATACATAAAATTACAATTTAAATGATATTGATAAAACTTATATGATGCTAAGTTAATTATCAATGAGTACACGACACGATTGCTTAATGTGAACTAAACATAATTTTTTTACAAATATTCGCTGCGGGCGTAAATTGCTGACGGCGCAGTAGGTATGTACGGTCATTGCACCGTACACCTGTAATTTACGTACATGCGGAGGAGAAGCTTTGACATTTGGACGACACAATACATAAACCTAACTTTCAAACTGACCTATATGCAAAGCGGATGAACTTCCACCCCCATTTAACACTAGCCGAAGCAAGTTCTAGCTATGGAGGTTCGTAATCGATACAAAGCAGGTCGGTTAATGAACAAGGTTGCAGGTGCAGCTGACGGACGATCGCTTGCTCAGACTCGCTGCAAATGGGGCAAATTGGATGGAGGAGGAATTAATTGCGAAGGGAATTATTGTAGACTGTGATAAAATAAAATAAAATATTGGATGATCTTATTGTTGTGTGCAAGGACTCGTTACATTTATGTCAGGTGATCTGTATAATTGTTGTAGTTTTCTGAAGCTTACATAAATTGTTAATAAAACACTTACTCAATACGAATTGAGGCAGGGTTGAATGAAAAGGACACAAGGTGTAGACGAAAGAAAAACAAAAACAGACAATGCGAACATTGTAAAACATTAAGTAACCGTTTAAGTGTTAAAATACTTAATTTGAGCACGGAACGTCATATAACAAATGTAACGTAGCCAAGCAAACGTAAAGTTCGACTTCGCCGACTTAGTACTTTGGCGATTGTCCAATACATTACGGCAGTTAACTTCCCCGAATTGTTTGTGTTTGGAAATTTCAAAAGGTTTTTGGCTCGTTATTTCCATTGTAACAAGACTAATCTAGGGGACTTATGAATAAGATGTATTTGTTTGTTCACTACTCATGAATGGGTGCGGCAGCGAAGTCGAAACTTAGTGCGGTGTGATTCGCGCTCGGAAACAGACATACTGTATTGTAGAGGTTTTTTTTTTGTATATTTATGATTTTTGCGCCACAAATCACTGCCTATTTTGCGTGAACAGGAAGCGAGTCATAGCCAATGAGATATTGGCGTTCAAAATGCTACGACGTTATGAACGAGGTCAGCAATTGGCATAACAACAAGTTTTTAAGAAGTAAGAGATTTGGGCAAGGCTGAACTTTTATCAAGACCAACCTTACACAAAGAAAAATGAGCGTCCTAAAGAGTTTTAAGAGTGATCTATATTCTTACCCCCGATGACATACATACTTTTATTCTTGACGCTGGAGCTGCAGTGGTGGAGAGGGGGAAGGGTCTTGCCGATGTGATCAAGCTTTTGTTGTTGTAGGGCAATGAAGTAAGTCAAGGTTTGTTCCCTATGGCGAGCCGCTGCCAGGGTGAATCTCTAGAGAGTGTCAAACATATGGTCCCAAATCACCCTGGTGGCAAGTGAGGGAATGTACTAGGGTTTAAAGTGAGTATTGGACACGGAGGCGGTGGTGGTATTCGGAAAAGTGTTTTCCCTTGCATAAAAAAAATAAAAAATAAAAAGTTAAGCTTAAGTCACAACTAAGGAGGACCGAACCAGCTGCTGCGTGCAGCTGGTTTTGTTTGTTTGGCTAATGATCTTCTTAAACGATGCCGATGTAGTCAACTTAGTATATTTAAATAAATATTGAAAAGGATTGTTTAACAGTTTAAAAAATAGTTCCATTTTTTATATAATGTAATATCATAAATTACATAATATGAAAATACACAATTACATATAGCATATAATATATGAACGGTAAATTATCATATTGTTAGGAAAACAATCACCTTACAATTCAATTCTATAATAACTCTATTACTCAACACAGGCAGTTATGATGAGGATTAAAACCAGGAGTCTCATCACAATGTAAATTTCAATTAATTTATGAGAATACCAACCAGCTAGATATATATGCAGAGGTATAAGAATATATGTGAGATATATGAGGCGCTCGATGGCGCAGTGGGTTAACGCGCCTGGTCTGTGATTGCTAAGGTTAATCAACTTTCGTATATGCCGGTTATCGGATGGGTGACCAACATTATATCATCTTGAGCTCCTCCGTGCTTCGGAAGGCACGTAAAGCCGTTGGTCCCGGCTGCATTAGCAGTCGTTAACAACCACCAATCCGCACTGGGCCCGCGTGGTGGTTATTGGCCCGTTCTTCTTATTTATCCATAGGGAAGGCTTGTGCTTCAGAAGTGGGGATATAAAATGAGCGAATAACAATAATAATAATAATAACATGACGAAAACCTTGTAAAGGCCGAGAAGGACAAGGCCAGCAAGTACCTTGACTTGGCTCACGAAGTAACCGCCATGTGGGATATTGACTCGACAATCATTGTGCCGATAGTCATGTCTGCGAACGGTCTGGTAGCGAAGAGTCTCGACCAACACCTTAAGAAACTCTCGCTCAATGGTTGGATCAAGGGTCAGATACAGAAGGCGATACTCTTGGACACGGCGCGGGTAGTCCGAAGGTTCCTGTCTCTGCAGCCCTAACCACCGGCAGCTTGAACCCTGCCCCGTTGCCGGCGGCACCCTAGGCTAGGTTTTTTATAATATTTTTGTGTTTAGTATGTGCTTTTGTATTTTACTTTTATATTAATTAACAAACCTAGGCTAAGAAAAAAGATAAATAAAGAGATAATAATATTAAACTTTCCTACACTCACACCAATTATCTAGCCCAAGAGAAGCTTCGTTATGAAACTCGTTAAATGGTTACTAGACAACGGATAAACATACCTAATACATAAATACATACTTATAGAAAACACCCAGACCCGAGACAATTAAGAAAAGCAATAATTTCTAAATTGACCCAACCGGGGATCGAACCCAGGACCTCAGAGATGGCATCACCATGAAAACCGGTGTATAAACCACTCCATCAGGGAGGTCGTCAGCGAATGATGATGATGAGGTAAATATATGACGTTCTCCGTGAAATATAATTTGTTTATAATTTTACCGAGTGGTAAAGCGCTTAGCCCGATATTTGGAGATCCTGAGTTCAATTCCCAGGTCGGGCAAATTATGCTTCGGCGGTTTTTGATGCATAGTCTAGAATTGTGATCAACAACCCGCATTTGCCAAGCGTGGTGATTAAGTCGATAACCATCATTAATAGCAGTGACTTGATTTTAATAACGAAGGACTTTGCCCATCAGTGAAATATAGTTTAGTGTAATATAAGCCGATGGGACTACTACTATAACCTAAATCCAACAATAGATTAGAAAAGCTTCTTATACAGATACCGTCAAATCTGAAACTTGCAAATTCTCTTATTAGAATGTCTGATAATAAGTCAGCCTGCAATGTTTGGTATCTCTCCAAAATTAAAAAAGAAAAGGTCCGCTTAAGTTTTTCCCCGGATATAAATACCTTTCATACAATTCAGATGAGGGTAGACAGTGAAGTGGCACGTTAAATTATGCGTCACGCAAGAGGTAAAAAGGGATAATCCTCAAAAGTTCCGATTCTTTATGGGACATGGGGCGTAATAAGCCGCCTGTTCTTTCTTTATGTAATTTACACACTTTGTTTAATTTGGAGGAGTTTATTTATTTAGCAACTTTTTTTTCTTTATGGCTTAATTTACAGATTCTAAATTTTAAAAAAACATATTTTTTTACATTATCGCGTGTCAATGCGTGCGTGCGCCATCCACACAAACCCTAAAACACTATTAAGTACAGTCATGAGCATTAGCATGTGAACAATATAACTGATAATACAACGAAAGGCTTGAGTTTAGTGTACTTATGCGGGAATTTGTATAAAGCAAGGTTGCTGCGTTATTGTAAAAAATCAGAGATTCTATTGCACATATTAATTTTGTGAGGAAACATATAGTTTTCTAGAAAAAAAATATTTTTGATTATTCACTTACTTAGTTACGATTTTGTCATATTGACATATTACAGATTATGTAGATGAGACAATTCTTCGTTCAAAACCCTTGTCTGCCATCTTTGTCCGTCATTCTGGTTGGGGTGTATAGCAAAGGGGGTCCAAGACATAGCCGATTTTTCGATCATGTTTTGTGTGAGCTAGGACTTGTAAAATTTTCACTTTTTGCTGTAGGTCACGTGATAGGTTAGAAATTTAAGACAATCGCGAAGCGCAGCGTAGCGATTGTCTTGAATTTCGAGGTTATTTTTTTTATTAGACAACAGAAATCTAGCTATATAACAAAAAAAATATAATTAAGTCTTTAACCGCCGTGGTGGTCACCTGTGACCTACAAACAATAAATTTTCTATTGTATATGGTTTTGCGGCAGTCAACGTATTAAAAACCAAAAAATCTAAATCTCTTTTCGTTAGCTATGTTTATTGGCATTTCGTGAAAAAAAATATTGTGTTACTTTTTGGGGTCCTTTTTTTACACCCGGACCGTCATTCCGTTTCTGTCATTAGTCTAGCTAATACGTATGTACTTACTTATTTTCTGTCATTTCCTGTCACACACCCAAAAACTATGCTGATAACAGACACTTGGTATACCAAAACCGTAAATGTAATGTCAGTTTTGACAAAAATTCTAATGCAAATATCTCCATAACTATGTACTTCTTCACTGTAGGAGTACTACCTAATGGTAGCCCTCTTCTCCTTCTCCCCCCCCCCCGTCACCCCTCACCCAACTAAATTTGCGCATAAGTGTACTAAACTTTTACCCAATGGAGTAATAGTCAAAACTGCATAAGTAGGCATGTTAATGCTTGTTACTGTACTTATAAAAAATATCATTAATCGTTTTGGCCTAACAACAATAGCACCGTGTAAAATCAATAGCACGATCAAACGAAATCGAAACAACGGAACAATATTTTTTACCGGAGAACAACCGCGTTCAAATAAGATCCTTAAAGGAAAAACGAGTCTGATTAAATTCCTTGAAGAATCGGATGTAATTAATATTAAAGACGTCACGCCTTTGTAAAGACGAATAGTAAACAATGAAACATTTGCTTTCAATTTTAGGTCAGCTTTGTTCGTATTTCATTCACAGTCTTTAGTTAATTTTCGTCTGACACCGCAGAATCTTTTGTTTCAACTTCATAAATATGCAAAGCCATGTTTCATTCTGTATTGAGCTTGGTTAACGACAGCTAATGCCCCGAGCCCTGAACGAACTGAATCGTTTAAGGAAGATGAAACAGTTTCCTGCGACCAACAAGGTTTCGACGTAGGTGGTGGATGGAAGGCGAATATCTATGATAATATTTTTCTTACAAAACGAGATACTGCTCAACATAGATGATGGTTAATATGGTTAGATTAAGAAACAAAGTGTAGTAATTTAGTAAAATAGTTTAAAAATTGGAATAACATACATACTTGCATGTATGTATGTTTATTCACAAAATAAAATAGTGTGTAAAGAATAAATCTAAGATGTAATAATCTAAATAGCATAAGTTTTTTAAATAAAAATGTAAAAAGCCGCCCCAAAAATGGGAAACAAAATGTGTAAAATTAAGTCATTTCCCTACTTTTATAAAATAAAACCCTGTGTACTGAAAAACTTTTTGACCCAAGTACAATATAATGTAGTACATTGAAAAGTAGCTAGTTTAGCTAGATTTTAAAAAGCAGCACACCCACTGCTAGAATGAAAGGTGATGGATGTATGAGTGGTATGTGGAATAAAAGTGCGAGAAGAATAAAAGCGAGAACTGGAATGAATGAAAATCAGCAAAAATAGGCTCCGACAATGTTGGAGGTTTTAGCGAAAAAATAAACATAGATGATGGAATTTTATTGTGACGGTAGTTGTTGGAATGTTACCCAACACTAGTAATGTACAAAGACAACACTAGCCGCGCGCTATACCTACAACGGTCTATTTAAGCTTTGGGCGCCGGCTTGTCTGCCCTCTCTCTTACCGGCAACGCACACAAAGACGGTCCTGTTTTCTCTGTAATATTAATGTGTAAAGTAATAAATCTCATTTGCTCACTATTTCAATCAGCATTATTATTTCAACGTGGAACAGCCACTACAACCCCGAGCATAACCTAACGCGCCACATGGTCATTTTTGTTAGGCTAGGAAGTTTAAAGGTAATTTTCAATTGATATGACTATTGATAGTTGTCAAGAAGTAAAATAAGTTTAGATAGTTGTAATATAATTTTAAATGAAAAAGTGTGAAATGTCACATAATATAATATCAATGTATTTTCCTCAATTGCGCTAATATTTTTACACAACCACCTGTGTGATAGGTAGGGTAGATCTTTATTCGGACTTCAGATCTTATGTGTTCTAATGGCCGTCGGTCGGTACGCGGTACAAAGACATTATAATCGGTCATTTGCGTAAATTGCATCGGTTGTGCGGAATATTGTGTCTATATAGGGTCACATTTTATCAACTGCAACTATTTTGACAAAACATAAGGCCCTAGCATTTAAAAAAATATTCAGACTAGTTTTTTTTTTACTTTTCCTGACACAAAAATTGTAATATTTTTAAGAGCGGCCTCTACCTTACTATTGATAGTTGTCAAGAAGTAAAATAAGTTTAGATAGTTGTAATATAATTTTAAATGAAAAAGTGTGAAATGTCACATAATATAATATCAATGTATTTTCCTCAATTGCGCTAATATTTTTACACAACCACCTGTGTGATAGGTAGGGTAGATCTTTATTCGGACTTCAGATCTTATGTGTTCTAATGGCCGTCGGTCGGTACGCGGTACAAAGACATTATAATCGGTCATTTGCGTAAATTGCATCGGTTGTGCGGAATATTGTGTCTATATAGGGTCACATTTTATCAACTGCAACTATTTTGACAAAACATAAGGCCCTAGCATTTAAAAAAATATTCAGACTAGTTTTTTTTTTACTTTTCCTGACACAAAAATTGTAATATTTTTAAGAGCGGCCTCTCTGTCAGTTTCTTTGAATGAAACTACGACCACGTGTAAGCAGTGAAGGAAATACAGCCTCTCTGTTTCGGTTCCTTTGAATTGAAACTACCGAAAGTGCTTTATTTTACTTTTTAATCGAAATTTCTTTTAATGGCGTTTTTCTTGAAAACTAGCGTATAAAAATTTAAGGCTTTTTCATAAAAGTAGTTATGTTGTTGAATTTATCCTCAAAATATTTGCAGTTGATAAAATGTGACCTTTTGTATTATTTTGTGATACCTATTTACTTTAAAACTTAAATAACGAGTGCTACGGTGTGCGTGTGTCTCGTTAACAAGGAGCAGCAGCGGCCCCCTATCGGACTACGGTGCATCATTAAGTCAGGATTAATATATTTGTATATTGCTATATATAAAGATTAGCATAATTAAAAAAACGTTTACTAAATAGAGAATTTCAAATACATTTACATACTATTTCACAATAACATAACTTACTATATTAAAGAAAAAATTAAATAAGATAACTAAAGACAAAATAAAACCTATAAATAAAAAATGTCTTCCAGCTGTGGGCTCATGGGAACGGTTCCAAGAATGCTGGCAACATTACCTCTTTGGATTGCCAAGCTATGACGTTGGCAGAGGTAGCTGCCAGCCTTCTTGTCACCGGAGGCTTCAATGAGGCGAGCACTCAACTCTTTAACAAGCTGCTTGGCCTCCGGCCCCCATGGACCCAATGTCTCCACCGCAAACGGAACAAATAAATAATTTGGACCCAGATTTGCGTATTTGTGCCGTTTGCGATTTTCAGCACTTACCGCAGCAGCCCCTACATGAAGAGAGGTGGCGCGTACATGTGAGGGAGCCACGGTGTCAGCACAGGTTGCATCCCACACCAACGGCCTGCCAAGCTTCCAGGGCCCAATGGTCATCCCTTCAGGTCTCTTGCCATCGCTGCGAGATATACCAGCTGGCTCTAAGACAGCCAATATACCAACGGTGGCAAAAGCACTGCGAATGATGCTGTTTATAGTGGAGTGACACAGCATACGCCCAGCACTGCGATCACAAGATAGGCCGTGGTGGCCAAGCTCGTCAACAGCTTCTCCACATACGCAGCGGTGAGGGTGGACTACCCTGGCGCCTAGACGAAGACAGACCGCTAGAGTGAGAGACGGCCCGTCCAACAAGGTACCGACATTGGCAGATGGTAATGCCTGGAGCCAGTGGCCTGACTCTCTCTGGGAGACGGCAGTAAGACGAGCGAGTTCTGACATATCACTCGAAGTGGATAAAAGCCCCTCCAGAACTTGCTTGCACAGTGGCTCGTCCCATTGCCTCTGAGATTGTGGTAATAATGGTAAGTTAGAATTTGGACAGGCGGATAACCAGGCGTTACTCGCATCAGCTTTACACGACAACTCTACGGAACCCAAAGATGGGTTGATAATTTTCCTGTAGAGATTGTACGTGCTATGAGCAGAAGACAAAAACGCTGGCAGGGCCACACTGGATAAATTTCTTATTCCTAGGCCTCCGAAGCGTACAGGAAGCGAAGCCTGTAACCAAACGCGGTCGTTTAATGTACAATTTAAAATTTTAATAAGAGTTTCTCTTAACAAATTATCTAAACTGGATAACATTGCTGGAAAAAGCCAAAGTTGAGAGCAACGTAGAACATATGTAAATTTAGGCACAAAAAGACAAAAACGAATGATAAATAAGGCCATGTGAGGATTAATTTGGAATAACCGGTCTGCAGTTGAATTGAATTTAGAGATCGCATCGTTTACAAAAGCGGGAATGGCAGCGTCGAGAAGCGGTGCGCCTAATAAAAATAAAGAGTCATCGTTGAGAATTTTGATACTGGGGGCCAGGCGACTGAAGTCAGTAACTATTTGAGCTCTACGGTCCGAGGCCACGGAATTCGAAATGTATAATTCAAATTTGGAAAAATTTAGCTCCAAACCTATATTGCCAAACTGGTTTATCAAAGTTTGTAGGTCCTCGAGAACTAAACCAGAGTTTCCCCCTAAAGTGCGGTCATCGAGATAACAGACATTGAATTTAGAATTTAGATTCGAAATTGTTTGGTGAATTGCCAAAGAGAAAATAGCAGGACCCAGAGGGTCACCCTGCTGGCAACCAACGGCAGAATGGAGAAGATTGTTTCGATGAACCAATTTTGTTGGTTCACTGTAACATTGCCACAAAAATTTATAAAATTGAGGTATATTCTCTTTTACTTTTGCCAGCAGAGCACCCCTGTCTACGGAGTTAAATGCGTTCTTTACATCCACCTTTAGCAACACTTCGCCACCATCATTCAGTAAGAAGGTGCGAGCTGAATGAACTGCGGCCTCACAGCCACCCTTCGAACCAAACCCGAGCTGCACTGGCTAAAATTTTGAAGAAAGGTTTTTTACACAAATTTTGGAAACAATACGCCGGATTGTACACCCTACGGCGATTGGCCTTATGCCACCATCTTTCTTTTTTAAAGCACAAAGATTAGCGCCGTAGTGTATACCGGTGATATTCTGAGGTACATTTCCGGCAAGCATAAGATTACAAAGGTTGGTAATTTTGGTGAGAAGAACTCTGCCGGCGTCTCCAGAGGTACCAGATACCAAATCTTTTAAATCTTGTGGCGACAAACCATCAAGGCCACCGGCAGAGCCATTTTTGAAAGAAAGAATAGAATTGTACACTTCGTCTTCGTTGGTCGAAGGCGAAGCATCTGTAGACTCAGGTGGATCGGGGAGGCGAAATGTTGCTGCAGGAGGTGGGTGTTTAGAGACTAGAGAGGCCAGTCTCTTGACAGTCAGGAGCAATGATATCACTAGAAAAATTCAACTGGGTGGCACCTTTTAAATCATCTTCGTTGATTTTTTCTTCAACCTTGCCTACATTAAATGAAGTGATTGGTGTTTTTTGGATCTAATGACTGAACTTTGTAAATGAGGTAATGGGTTGGTGCAATTATTTTTAATTTTTTGTGTTAGAGTTATACTAGAATTTTCATCTCTGCGAACATGCAGGACGCGATAAGCAAAAGTAAATAGTAGTTCCCAATTGTATGATGAGTTTTCATGAATGACCCTATCGATGGTTTGAGCTAGAGAATGTGCTACTGAGGTGCGAGCTCCTCTCGGAATGCGTTTGATAATTGGTGTACCACTCTTTAGTTTTCCAAGTAAATTCCAAAATTCGATGTTTTGAGGAGATTGAGAGTCGATAGAACGTGAGGGTGACTGAGGTATGGGCTGTGTGGCTTGGGAGGTTTGTGTTGGTCTGTGAATTTTACCAATATGAATATTTAAACCTCTTGTTCCTCTAAAAAATTTTGGTTGAGTACAGAGTTCGCACCTCACAAATTGCCCATTGCCGGTAACTAAGGCTGAATGCGTGGAAAGCTGGGACATTTCACTAAGAAATTCATTAAATATTATTTAAAATATAACAATAACAATTAATTAGAAAAGAAAATAGAAAAATAAACAATTATGATGACGTTGACAGCTACAATCGGTGCAGGCGTGATTATGGCTGCAGCACGGAAAGTCACGTCGCTAATTGGTCAGAACTAGCGAGCAAAACGCTTATTGGGCGTTGTCAAGGCGACCAACAAAAAGCAGCGTGATGTTTGTATCCGATGACACTGTCTTTTTTCGTCTTGAATTTTAAAAGGTGCTCCACTGGCCTCAGCGGAGGCGCACAAAGCCGCCAACAATAGCGCAGGCGTGGGCACAAAACGGGACCGGAAAACTCACGTCATTTTTTTTTTTTTTTTATATTTATATATTATATATATATTTTAATTTTTTTTATTAAGGTCATTTGCTATAGATGTCTTCTTACTCCACGTAGCGCGGATACAAGGGCTAAGTATTTGAAGTCCTTCTAAACAGCGACCACAAACTTGTCTATATCTGTCGTGTATCAGTAACACGATTTGTTCATATTCTCAATTTTTATATATGTTGCAATATTATAAATATATTGATAGCATTATTATGTATCAAAACTTAGATATAAGGAGCCAGTTCCAGCCAGAGTGGTTAAAGAACTTTTCAAGTAGTGCACTTCCACATGCGGCTTTATCATTACTTAGTATCAAGTGCTAACCCGTAAGAAAAAAAACTTCTTACAAATTTTATCTACTGTTAGTTGTCAAGAAGATGTCATTCTTTATAACTATTTAAAATTTCATGGTCACTTGCATTAGAGTAATTAATATCATATTAATTATCATAAGTGAGTATCTGATGTTTCTGCAAAGTTACATGCGCTATGATCACGAAATTACTGAAGTTATTGCGGGTGGGTTTATAATAATCGAAATATCGTATACTAACTTATAGTAAACATGGTATATATCCCGTTATTTTTCCCATTTTCATTTAACTAGAAAATGAAATGAAATACATTTATTGGCACACACTACAAAATCACATGATACTCACAATAACAATACAAAACAAAGACAGACGAAGTGTGGCCAACTAGGCCCCAGCCTCAGCACATGCTACAGCGACATAGAGCCGCTGCAACGCTGGTATTCTGGAGGAGCCTAAATTGGTGACGTGTCCACAAAACAAAGAGGAACCAACATAGACAATAAAATAGTAGAACGCTTAAGCACACAAAAAAAAACAAAAAACAATAAATAGGACTCAGTACCATCCTGGCCGCCTGCTTGCCTTCCCGTGCTTAAAGCAGAAAAAAAAACTGAAGTTTGCACTATGAACGACGTATGAGTGACATTTGACAGCACAGAAGAAACCAAACAGAAACGGCAAGATGTGTTATTTGATTTGCAATAATTTACATTTACACAAAGAGGAAATTAATATTACGGAAACATTTATATTACAATTACATGGACAGTACAGACAGGCCACTCGAATAAATGGACAAGTATAGGTAACGCCTATCGTGACAAAAACCAAAAGCAGGCATCTTGCACTCCGTCATACCTACCGCGATAAGCACCTACAGCGCGCGACAACTTGAAGTTGTAAATCAGTCAGGGTCAGGGCCCCAGCGCGCTTTCGAGCACACGCACAGGCATAGTTTGAAATGGATCGCAATTTCGATTTGTTTAAAAATAACTACCTCTTTGATATCAGTAAATCTACAAACTCCGTAATAAATGAAACGCAACAGTAATAATTGTTGTGTGGAAGGCTGTCGAAATAAACAGAAAAATTCGAAGTTATTTATTCTGTGCTTATAGGTAGGTATGTATTTAGTGGTCCGTTTATTCTTAGGTACTTGTCTTATTTGCAAAAAAATCTTCACCCAACTATTTACTTATTGAAATAATAATTTGGTAGGTACCTACTTACTTACCCACTTACGAAACTGTTTACTAAATTACTAAATAGGACAGGTGCCTAAGGATAAACAACTAAGTAGGTACTGTAACGAACTGAAGTTTGATAGCCTTTCTATTATTTATACTAAATTGTATGAAAACACATTATTAATTTAATTCGTATTCTCTAATAAATTATATTTACTTAATTGTTAATATAGAAAAGAGTTTAATACTGCTTGGTAAAAATCTCATTATATTTTGGAATTCTAATAGTTAAACCTCTTTACATTAAATGAGATATTTAAAAGAAATAGAGAAAATGAATTTTGAAAGTCTGTCAGAAAAATATGATTTTGAGGTAGTCAGAGATAAATTATGGAGGAGGAAAGTGATAAAATTACGTGAGAACTGGATAAGAGTGATAACAGCATCTTAAAGCAACACGTGAATAGAAATAGAACATGTTTGTTGGATGGAGGATTGTAGGCCCTGTTAAGGCTCTATAAGTGCCTTTTTATGGATTAATGGACCACTGAAGGGTCCTAAAGCCTTTTTATTTATTATTTATTATTTAGTAGTTAATTTTAGAGTTTATTAAGTATTTCAGGTTGAGTTTAATGACCCTTTGCTAATGTCAATGATAGATAAATGGAGGAGAACAAACTAATACAAATTCTGAATGTTTGGTTCAGTTGATCAAATGAAATGATTGGAGACCAATTTAAATAAAATCTAATTCCAAGGAACAATAAATAATAAAGGATTACATGGTAAGAACAATAGTATTCATTTGATTTACAAATAATAAACTAAATAATAAATACTTTCTATTCGGGTTGACCTATTCCTTTAACAACTTTAATACCCGAACCTTGAACAAATCTTAATCACTTTATTTTGTACGGGACACACTCTTCGAGTCTACATGGAACTTTATGTGTGCTACGGGTTTGCTGAGTGACAAGGTCTGCTATTCATCAACGACTCTACGAGCAGGAGACTTCGGGGTTGCTGACGTCTGGAGACTGGTGTAAACATGAGTCAGGATTAATCGGTACAATTTTATTATTTATAACCAAGGTGACTTTGGAGTTACATTCATTGGGAGGATTTCTCAATATTTGTTAACTTTCAAACATCAATCTAGGTAAGTGTAATGATTATCGCTCTATTTAAAGGACGGTCATTTCTCATTTATCTCAATTATTAATAATAAAGATATAAACATTTTATTATAAAAATTATGACATTTCTTGAATATAAAAAAGGGAGATTTGAAGTTTAATGTCAACTTTCAACTATTTTAAAATAAAGTCATAATGTTCCTTTTGAATATTATTTGACATTAGAATAAAAAATAAATAAACAAAACAAAATTGATAGGTTTTGATCACTCAAGTGGTGGTAGCTGAAGAGTGAGGAGTTCTAAAATTTTGGAATTGAATAACTGTGAGTTAAACAATTATAATTGATATTATAACTATTTCAAATTCAAACCTTACAAATAATAAATAAATTATTCTAATTATGTAAATTCAAACAATAGTTTAAATTCTTTTCTTGCTAAACAAAAGTAGTACTTTTAATTTGAAATCTTTCTTTTATATTATTCTAAAATTTATTCTTTCCTTTTAATCTCTTGAAATTCAAATAACGTAGTTTAGAAAACCTAACTATTCAATCATGTTGAACCTTTTACCTTTACTCTGATTATTCTTTTAATTTAAACTCTAACTAGATTAATATATTATATTATACTTTCCTTAAAGAAATCTTTTAATTACATAATTAGTCAGTCGAATTCATTTCATAAATCTGACGCTATTTTCTTCACTTCCGTTTACCATTTAATGATGAAATAATGCTTTTGGTGATTAGGTTACAATCTACAAACCCAAATCTATCTAATAAACGTAATCACCAAACAGCTCGCGTAAATCCAACAGAAATTAGAAATCTTATTAATACAAATTTAGGGATTTATCTTGATTGAGAATATTTACAACTTAATAATTCAAAGAGTAATTATTTTCGAAAGGAAGTATGTAAACAGTATAAGTTTTCATAATCACAATTCCATTTAACAATTTATACTGACAACTTCCGAGGCTTAGAGACCTATGGGCTCAGGTATGGTTGAATCCGTGTAGGCACAAATGCACGTCAGTGGGGTCTACTGGGTAGTGCGCGGTGATAGGTGGTTCGATTCCCCTTTGGCTTGCTTCAAGCAAGGCAATAGCTCAATGGTAGAGCCCCGACACATGCTGGTAGATTACCCGCTGTTCGAACCAACCATACAGTGTTCATTTCATTCCTCAAAAGCCTCTCGCGTTCTTTCATAGGATTAGAAATAGGAAAAGTATGAAAAGATGAATGTTTGTAATGTCCCCTTTATATTATTTTATTTGTTTATCTTTTGCTTTGTTAGTTCATCTCCAGGAGAGCTCCAGAATTATATATGTGGACCTTTCATCGCATCAGCCACTATATTTCTGGATGCTGTGTTGTCGTCTTTCGGGGCAGACGGGGCGGGACTCTACAGGGTCACGCTGGCACCACTCTGTATAAATGAGGTTACTAAGTAAAAGATATTCAAAGTCTTTTGTTATCGTTCTTTCCTTTCGCGTTAAATGTCTAACTTCATGATGATGGTTTGAGAGATAGAATTAGATTAGGGCCAGGTTTGTTTGGGTCCTGTGGGCCTGGTCGGGTGTTTGACCTAGAGGCAGCAGGATAGGTGCGTCCAAGGGAGGTCAGGAGGGGGCGCTTAGTTTAAATTCATTACTCTCCTATTAGAAACTGAGTTGTGCTCACACCCGAGGACTCAAATAAATTGCCAAATTCCGGCATTACCCCTGTAATTAATTATTTAGTAAATGAACAATATAAACTAGAGTTTGTCTGCCTAATAAAGATCTTGAGTTACTTATTTATAAAAAATTACACAACGTAGAATGGTCCTACCCTAGACTTCACATGCCAATAACAAAGACTATCTTTGTTTTCCTAAACTCAAATATCCTTGTGGTCCCGACTTGAGATCGTCACAATGGTGCCGTGACCAGGATGCCTGATATACATTAATTTTGGTCTAAAAATCCTTGGCCAGTTGAGATCGTCACAATGGTGCCGTTACCAGGATGAGTTAATTATTATTGGTCTAATTATCCTTTAATTGATCAAAAGTTGAGATCGTCACAGTACCTACCTATCTAGTATCTTTAATTTAGGATAGGTACCTTCCTGCTAGTTCCTACGTAACTACCAAAACCAAAAGTTGACTTTTGTTATCTTTATGCCTCCCGCATATTTACGTACCTAGATACCTAGTTAGGTAATTAAATATTATAGAACTTATAGCTAGTTTGATATGTAGGTAAGGTACCTACTTACTTACAAGTTCTGTTTACAAGATCAAGTTTAGCTTTGATAAGTACTTATTGGCAGGTTGGTTGGTGTACCTATTACTGTTTTTGGTAGTTGTACAGTCGACGGCACATGATATGTATTTATACTATACAACAACAGTTGAACTACCTACGAAAATATCTTTTTTAACGGCAACGCAACGGTAAGGCGGCATAAAGACAGCCTCAAAGTCAACATATATGTAGTCTGATGTGGCGTTGACTGTACTTACATAGGTACCTAGCCTAGGTTTATTTGAAACGTGATTTGTTCACATTTAAGTACAGTACACATTATAAACACAATAACTTGTAATAAATTAAGTAATCAGATTAATTATTATTTAAAAGAAGACAACCCTAAAGTCGTTGGAAAAGATAAGAGCTACGCGATAGAAAGAGAGGCAACTTCTAGGTGAATATAACTGTAGGTAAGGGAGCAGTGTGCGACCTGAATTGCACTTTATTGTGTCATAACAAATGTCGCTATTTATTTAAATGACTTTGCGGAGTACACCTTCTGGTACTATTATTTATTCTGTGCCAAAAGTAAGTCTACGAGTTCGACACCATGACTGTAGCGGAAAGAGACTCTAATGCCATTCTTTGTCGACTAAACATTCAAAAGTTTAGTTAAAAATTTAACACTCTAGTACCTATTTATAATTTTAATAGCTCAACATGCAAACAGTCAAGAAGCAAATATCCATATTAAGACAGCAAACTCGAACTTCCAATCTGCATTACCTTTCAAGCCATTTTTGTTTTGAATATTAATAGCAATTGTTAGTATATTTTTCTTCGGAGTAGTTCGTACACAATCATAAAATAAACAGTGGATTTTAATAAAATTTATAATCAACATCCAGGAAAGCACACCGGAAAAATTAAGAACTTCGTATACGCGGAGAGATTTGCCATCCATATTCATAATGTTTGTAGGAATTAAACGTCGAAAGAAGCGTCAAAATTCTTTGTTGTGACACATAGCATGGGATAAGACAACGAAAATCCATTATGATTTAACGATTCTTCAAAACCGAAGCGAGGGCCATAATAAAAAGGAATTTTCGTCATTCCTACCGTTTTATTGGGCTATTTAAATGAAATGTTTAGAGCGAACATGCGCTGTTGTCTTTCAAACTCGAGTAAGCGTCGCTGGTTTGATGTTCATCCGTTGTGAGAAAGTTTACATTCGGCTGTAATGTGCTTTATTATTGTTTATTTTAAGGGGACTCCTAATAAAACTATATTTTTAAAATTCACCAGCTCAATTTACGTCTTTAATGCTGGGGCACGAGCCTTCTCCAATGGAAACGACATAGGGAGAACGGGTCATAAACCACCACGCTGGCCCATTGCAGATTTCTGGTTGTTAACGACTGTTAATGCAGCCGGGAACAATGGTTTTACATACTTCCCGAAGCGCGAAGAAAAAAAACTATCGTTTTAATTATTTGTAATGACAAGTTACACCACGATCCAAAACCCAAACTGTTAAATGGGCAAAACTTGAAAGTGCATACCTAATAAAACCGTTGTTTTCAGGATATCTATTCAAAAGTTTTGACTCACTTACATAAATCATGTCGCAGAGACTAAAGTTCTGGAACAACTATCTGTCACATATCAGGAAATATTAAAATTAGTTCAACACAAGAGTTACTGCTGAATTGGTTTTTTTGATCTATTTTATGATTTCACCTACTTAACTACATTTGGTTAGGCCACTTTACGTGTACATATTATATTTTGTCTCGGGTTACTAAAACCGCTAGACAGTGTGAGAATTAAACTATAATCTCTGAAAATAGATGGAACTTGTCATTTGCCAGTAGTTATTTATATGATCCAAACAAAAGTACACAATATAATAGCATAGGCTTCAGCCTGCTGTTCACAGCTACTAATAATGACTTAGACTATTTCAACCAACTGATTGTACAGCTAGCACCATTTTCTAGAGGTTCCCTTGCGTTAATAGGCGTTCGACAGCCTAATCTATAAATTCGTCTGTCCACATTTCAATGTCCTGTTGTATATCAATCTACGCCAACTACTTCTGTCGAGAGTGGTCGGTTCGAATTTATAGCCTCATTTCGGTGGACTCGTAGTGACCGCGATAGACGGACCTCAAATGACGATTAGACGGAACAGCGCGGGTCAAATCCAGAGACTTATACCTACAGGGTGGAAATAATAAACGCCACTGATAAACTATTGAAAATATTGTATGCGATAATGAAATGACAGATGAGTATATCTTTAAGTTATCATACACAAGTTTATAACGGGGTTCAATGCAAATTACACAACTACGGGCGTACTCTTAGCCCGTGACGATGGGAGAACTAATCAACAGTAGATAACTAGTACATTAACAACTTTAAAATAATGTTCATGCCGTTAGGTCCTACATCCTCAACTCACTGTGTATACGTCAATCATCCATAGTTTCCCTTACTTAAATCCAACAGTCTTAAACTTGTCAAAGGCACGTCAAGACTGCCTCTGGGAACAAAACTTGGAGATGTGCTGATATATTCCAATTTGTTTCACCTACACACGTTATTGAAGTTGGCACTCATGGTAGTTTATCGTCGTAAGGTAAACTAAACTCATTGCGTATTAAATTAATAATCCCCTTTATATGAACGACATAAAATCTTTTTATATGCTATCACTCCAGACTATGGTATCAAATCCAATTTTACGCGACTGCAACATTCATACAACGCTAAATTCTACATGTCCAACATTTTTAGCAAAAGGGGCCAACAACACTAAAGATATTTTCAATTGAATCTCTTTCATTCCTATAAACAATTAAAATGTTCCAAAAACTTGTCGTGATTTTTCATGATACATTTTCTAATGATACCTAAAGCATTCTGCTTGTTGGAAACAATAAGCGGTACGTCCTCAAATTCAACAGACATCAATTTCAATTTGATAATGCATTCATTTTCGAAACCACACACAATCAATAT
This sequence comes from Eudonia lacustrata, assembly GCA_947562085.1. Lineage (NCBI taxonomy): Eukaryota > Metazoa > Arthropoda > Insecta > Lepidoptera > Crambidae > Eudonia > Eudonia lacustrata. Next base: position 7,372,387 of record OX387342.1, read on the forward strand.
GAACCGCCGTACCAGCGACATGTTTTAGCATAAATTCGCCATTGTTCAACGGAGTTGACGCCTCGAAACTGGAGAACTTAGATTGGGATCTATCATTTACGTGGAATCCGACCGATAGCTCAGGTAAGTTATTAGAAAAGTTTGAGCGTCTCTCAATTTCTTAAAGGATGAAACGCCGGAAGACTGTCGTATCTGCAAAGGCTGGTCGTCCTATTAACGCAGATTAATTTGCTGATTGTCATATTTAATGTGATGAGTGGGCTTTTAATAATATTAGTTAGTACAAGCTTTCAACTTGTAATTTTCGTATAATTTTTTAAGTGATGTTTGCGGTGACATCTAAGTTTTCGATCAAGCTGCAATTTTGCAGACTTGTCTGGTTTAAATGATAATGTTTGTGTTTGATCGTTAGATTTTCGTTGTTCTGATCTGATGATGAATTCGGAAAGTGATCTGAGCATGGTTAAGTAGATTCTATTTGGAATCGTAATCGATTGGTTTCTATTTTATTGCGAAACGCTTACTACTAAACTAGTCGAAATAAATGAATTTATTATTATTATTATTGAGCTATCCTATCTGGCTTTATCATTTGTAACTGTCGGAAAACAACAATGCTATTATCATTAGGTACTTTTATGGTTATAATTCGACACTGTTAGAGAAGTTGGTGGGAACTAGCCTACCATTTTTTACAAAGTCTTAGTATAACGAATCTGAGAATGATTCATCTTTTTCTTATAACATTCTTATCCGGAATTGACGCTTACTTTTATTAAAGAATTGAAATGAAACAACTTTTACGGATCTACTCGCGTTTATTTACACATTACTTATTTAATGTTTATCCTGACGTTTCGAACCCTTTGCAGGGTCCGTAGTCACAGGGAGACTGAGGTGATGGTCGTCTCATAATGAGTTGGTAGCTTGTATACTCTCATTTAATCAGGTGCGTTCCGTTTTACGCAGAAAGAGCTTACAGTATCTTTTGCTCTGGCAGTATGGTATCGGGGCTGGGATTTAATATTTTGTATGATGGGATCCCAGGCTGGTGGTAGATTCCAACCATCTTCTCTATTAAAATTAGGATGTTTTTTAATTTCAATAGCCTCGCGTATCATCCTAGAGATGAATCGTTGTTTCACTAGCGAGTATTTGTGTTTTATCAAATCTGATGTAATGGTTGGGCCCTTCTAGGGAATGTTCGCATACTGCAGACTTATTTTCGCGCCTATGCTTGACGTCGGCTATATGTTCTTTAACGCGGGTTCCTACGCTTCTCTTGGTTTGCCCGATGTAAGAGAGCCCACAGTCGCAGTCTAGTTTGTACACGCCTGCGTCTTGAAGGGGTATGTTGCACTTGACAGGTCGTAAAAATTGATTGATCTTCTTCGGCGGCTTGAAGTAAGTGTTGATTGAAGCTCGCTATAAGATATGTCCACTCTTGTCAGTGACACCTTTCATATACGGAAGTACAACAGGTTGGCGCTCAACTGTGGTTGACTTATTGCGTTTTCTGTGATAAAGCCGTGGTACTTTCAGTTTGTTATCCTGTAGTACGTGCTTGAGATGCTAAAGCTCAGCAGCCAGGTGTTGGGTGTCACAGATACCGCGTGCTCTCTGAAACAAAGATTTCCCTACAGTAGCCAACTGTCTAGGATGGTGGTGAGAATCACCATTGAGGTACCTATCTGTATGGGTTACTTTACGATACACAGTATGACTCAAACTATGGTCCGGTTTCCTGATGGTTAAAATATCTATCTAAAGGTAGCTTACTATCTGCCTCTAACGTCTCTCTATCTGTATGGAGTTAAGATGATCTAGAAAAGCAGATACTTTATCAGTTGGTAGGATAGTGAAAGTGTCATCTACGTACCGCTTGTAGAACCTAGGGGTTACTGATGCTGTGCTCAGGGCCCTCTTCTCGAAGTCTTCCATAAAGATATCGGCGACGACATTAAATAAGTAATGTGTAAAATAAACGCGAGAAGATCCGTAAAAGTTGTTTCATTTCAATGTGTAGTGTTCGCGTTAACTTTAGAAAACCATATTTTATTAAGAAAAATTAAAAAAAAATAAAATATGTGTATATTTTTTATTACAATGGAATAGGTACTTTGTACAGCGCCTCGGTGGCCCAGTGGCAAAGCGCTCGGCACGAAGGTCCCGGGTTCAATTGCTAGGTCGGGCAAAATGTATTTCGGATTTTTCGATGCATAGGCCTTTGCCCAGCAGTGGAACAATTGTAGACTGTTTACTAGGTAGGTACATTGTAGTACAAATTGTATTGAGAGTTATTGTAGTTATGCAACATTTATGATAAACAACTATTTCATCTACTCTATAAAAATCAGTGATCAGATCACTAGTCGCAATTAATACGAAGAGATTCGCGAGCACATAGTAATTCAGCCTAATCGTAAAATAGCAGTGTTTGCGTCAAGGATTCGCCGAAGTTACGTTTCAATTTCCCAGGGATTAGTATACTTAAGCGCGTGCTGCGACCAGACACATTTGACCCTCCCCGCCCCCTCTTCGCGTACTCATTTAGATAAATCAAGTGGGATTTGCTACTAGATGGGGTATCCAATTACGCTGGATGCGTGCAGCCGCGATGCGTTACAAGCACAATCCGTTTTCGCTAACAAATTCTGAGACGTGACTCAGTGAGAGTAGCGGGATCTATTTAATGCCCCCTTATGTTGAGTGGATTTGGAGTTAGATGCTTAATAGATGCCTATCGTGGGCACGAAAGGATTAAGAATGTGAGAACTGGGTCCTGATTGAGACGGCAATTATATATATTTTTTCTTTTCGACAATTTATTGAATCTTTTTAAGTTAACAGCCTTTACTCTTTGCTAACTTAATAAATACGATATAAAGTCTAATAGTGAAAGTTTCAAGTAACATAAATGAAGTTGGATAATCGTTTTATGAAAATTATATATATTTATATCAACTATAACTTATATTTCATAAGAAATACGTAGGTATTTCTTATGAAATAGAAGTTTTAATTTATGGTTTGAAAATATAAAAAGTGGTAAAGGATAACGCAAAATAAAGTATTTTAGTATATTAAAACACTATATAGGTAACATGTGATATAGTTTATTATTTAAGGGAATTCCAATAACACACACACGTGTCACACTAACGATAACATCAAATATTAAAAAAACTAACATACTTTATAATATAAAGAAATAAAAATATTTTGCGAATTTGCTATTTAGAGCTACTTATTTATGGTAGCCTCCTCTTTAGATGGATATCAAATATACATGCGGAAAACAATGTTGATGCCACAAACAAGGACTCCAGACAATTTCCTGCCGCAATGACAGGAGCCTTTGCCGCAGGCTGATGCGGAAAGACAGCGCAGCGGTCGCGAATGTAGGTACATCTCCGCATACATTGGGCATTTGTGGAGTTTTACATCATACTAGTAAGTTGTTAAGGTTTTTATTATGACTAGTGGTCGCCTCGTGGTAAATCAGAAAATATACAATGTTGTTTATTATCTATAACGTGAAGCAAAAACATTGTACCCCTTTTTTACGAAAATTGTGCGGACGGAGGAGCATGAAATTTCGCACACTTATAGTTTATATAGAGAAGGTTATCCGAATGTTAATAATTGTTTTAATTATGCTTAAAAATACATTGAATCAATAAAACAAACATTACACACACTACCATGTATTTGACACAAACGTTGATATACTCTTTTTAAAAAATTTAGAAATGGAAGAGGAGCGGCCGAAATCTGTCAATGCCAATCCAAACTCGCATTCTATCTTTTTTAATTTTTCATTGTTTAGGATACAATCCGTGCAGCCTTAATAAAATTACGGTCGAGTTTCGACCACTGGGCGACTACTAGTTTTTTATTATTATTTATATCTTTCGGGTAAGTAAAGTAGGTACCTTTATCCCACCTGATGACAAGGCCAATACTAAACCCGTGTAAAAAAATGTTTACAAAATACGTTTTCTTATTTAATGAGCAGTAAATTATTTATTATTTACCTACTGATAATGTAGCTATGCATTTAACGTACGCACGGTGCTTATATAGGTTGTTACTAGAGCAAACAAACTAGCGACCTCACAGGAGCTATGCAAATGATTTGAGAGCCGTTATAAGTTCCCAACTGGATTCGTTAAACACATGAAACTTCGGAAGATATTCACAGCTTAAACTTGGCTTATGTAACCAGTGTGAGGTGATGTTAGGGCAAACACTGTGCTTATTAGTCAGTTAAAAGTTAATCCATTCTAAAGATACTTTTTTTTGTTTAAATGGTATACAATTATGAAAAAGTGGTAGAGAAATAAGACTGTTATGTATCACAGTAAAAAAAATACAAAACTATTAGGTAATATTAGACTCAGAATCTTATTTTGACTCGGGACTCTTCATTTGACTCGGACTCTTAATTTGACTTGGACTCTTATTTTGACTTTTACCCTTATTTTGACTTTAAATCTTATTTTGACTTTGACTCTTATTTTGACTCGGACTCTAAACTCGAACCTCGAAACTCGAAACTCGAAAGTCGGAAGTCCGTTGCGTCAAGCGGGCGCACGGCACAGCCACAAAATAAGCTAGTATATACCTAAGTTTAAAGTTAGTAAATATGTATTTATCATTATGTAATGCCCAAGTACGTTATTTTAGAATCGAGTCTAATGTAAAGTAAATGTATAGAGGTAAGCATTATTTGTAATTCCGGGCTCTTGAAAGTTATGATTGTAAATGAATTGAATTATTATAATACTAGCGGCCGCTCGCGGTTTCACCCGCGTGGTTCCCGTTCCCGTGGGAATATCGGAATTAAAAGTATCTTATATGTCAATCCAAGTTATAAACTATCTGTATGCCGAATTTCTTCCAAATCCATTCTGTAGTTTTTACGTGAAAGAGTAACAAACATCCATCCATACTTACAAACTTTCGCGTTTATAGTATTAGTAGGATTCTTAATTCAACGAGTTATTCAACTGGCTGAGTGGCAGAGCGCTCGGCCCGATACCCGAAGGTCCCGGGTTCGGGCAAAATATATTTCGAATTTTTCGATGCCCGGGTTTGTGATCACCAACCCGCATTTGGAAAGCGTGGTGATTATGCCATTACCCCTCAATTGTAGCGATGACTTGATTTTTGATTTCAATCATGGAGGGCTTTGCCCAGCAGTGGGACAGTTAAAGGATGTTTACTTTACTTTTACTTTACTTATTGTATGATTTGGAAACGACATATATTTTTTTATAAATGTCGTTACTTCTGTATTAAAGCTAAGCAGTTTCTTGCGCCTTCTTCTTTTTCTCTACATCTAAACAATAGACGTTCTGAATGGGTAATAGGTAAAAAACTTTTGGTACGATTCAAAAGCACTTTTCTTAAGTTTGTTTAAATAAAAAAATAAGACTTTGACTTTGAAAGCACAGGCGTCCGCGCGGCGAGCCTGTTTCGTGTAGATTAAGAGAGCAGCGCTGGATGAGGCAGGTTGCCCGTCAGGCGTCCATGACTTTACGTGAAACCAGCCCCCCGACCGCCTAAATGATTCGCTTTGACTACGCGTATAGTTTATGACGTCATCTTGCCAACTCGCACCGCCCATGAAAGCAATATCAAAAGCTAAAGGCTATAGCTTTCGATATTGCTTTCATAGGCGGCACGAAACGACAAGATGTCGTCATAAACCACACACGAAGTCAAAGCGATCGGTTAGGAGGTCGGGCCCCTTTGAATACCGTTCAAAAATTGGTATCGACACTTCTGTCAAACGACAATACCGGTAAAAATGTAACGGTATGCTTGGTATCGTTACCTGGGTGGAACTTCTTGAGAGAATTTGAAAAGTGCCGTTGCATTGTTTTGTTTCATTTGCCAACACTCATGCACACTCACGAACACTTAAAAGTTAATTATCCACCATTATTTCACATTAATATTCGACATAACACAAATTTTAGAAAATAAAACAAAACCGCAGACATGACTCTTCACTTTTCCGCCAAGAAGTCCCCGACCATAGCTTAGTAGTTAAGGTTTCCTTGAAACATTCGCAATAAAAAAAAATTGTCACAAAACAAAAACCAATCGATTCTGATTAATATTCCAAATAGGTTCTACTTTACCATGCTCAGATTGAGGGTTTCCCTAAGGAATAAATATTAAACATCGCACGGCGGTGTCGACTGCGAACTCGTCTCTTGTATTCTGTTTGCGTTCGAGTAGGAAATAAAATAAAATGGTTTTACGGCGAGAGCAGCTGTTAGCGTCTCCGGTTCAGTAGGCACAACCCTTTACCTTGCATCGGCATTTCGAAACTCCGGGGTCGCTATGAATACGGATACTTCGCAAGTATGCGGAGTTCTTATAACATTTCTTGTTCGACTTTTAAGGGGAGGCTTAATCAAAGTTCTTCTACAAGCATTGTTGAAGGTAAATCCATAGTTATTGAGGAATTATGCAAGCAGCTCATTTGGATCGGACCATATTACGCTGAATGGTTTGTCGTAGCTTCTGGATTATGAAGGAGTTCGAGATATTTTTATTAGGTGGCACATTCTCAAGCTCTTTCATAATCCAGAGATCGAAGAGCTCGATGGCGCAGTGGCTAACGCGCGCGGTCTGCGATTGCTTAGGTTAAGCAATTTTCGCAAAGGCCACGGATGGGATACCAAAGATTTATCATCTCGAGCTCCTCCGTCCGTGCCTAGAAGACACGTAAAGCCTTTGGTCCTGGCTGCATCAGCAAACGTTAACGACCGCCAACCCGCATCGGGCCCGCGTGGTGGTTTATGGCCCGTTCTCCCTATTCATACATAGGGAAAGCTCGTGCCCCAGCAGTGGGGCATAAAATGAGCTGGATCATTTCACATTGAAGAACAGACTTTTCCTTTATATTGTGTTTCATGCCATTGTAAGAAACGATTGAGTTAGGTATAGTCGACCATGAAATTGCTTTATCACTTTTGGCAAAAAGTTCCATTACAATAAAATTTCGCTAATTTCTTTTCATTGTCAATAATGTCAACCTATCTTTCACTTGGTCTTTAACAAAAATAGAATTTATTGTTTTATTTTATGCAAACAAAATTCACTTCTAAGGTGGTAAAGCAATTTAATTGTCGACTATACATAACTTTACTAAAATTTTATTCATTTTGGGATATTGGACTTAAGATATATTAATCCTACTATATCGAATCCAATTACATTATCATTTAAATCTTAAAGTTAGTCGCTAAAGAACGAAAACGCTTGTTAAAAAAGACAGCCTACAACTCTATCCAAATTGCATTTTTTTTTATCGTCACAAACAAAGCAAGGCAACATAATCAAAACTAGTGTCATGAATTTCATGATATTTGATTACAATATCAGTGTTTTGCGCCTATATAGGGTAGAAAAACGCACCCAGCCTTGGCCCTTCGTATTATATTAATTTGACGACCTCCTTGGTCGAGTGGTTTGTACACCGGTTTGCATGGTGTCGCCATCTCTGAGGTCCCGGGTTCGATCCCCGGTCGGGTCAATTTAGAAATTATTGTTTTATAAATTGCCTCGGGTCTGGGTGTTTTCTATGTATAATATATGTGTTTAAGTATTATAAGTATGTTTATCCGTTGTCTAGTAACCATTTAACGAGTTTCATAATGAAGCTTCTCTTCGGCTAGATAATTGGTGTGAGTGTAGGAAAGTTTATTTATATTTATTTATTTATTTCATTTAGTTTGTGGATTTTGTTTATGTGTGTGTTACGTTAAAGTTAAAGTATAATAAATGTTGTTTATAGTACATAGAGTATCTAGATCGATAGATATCTATCAATAAAAAGTAAGTAAATAGCCTATAACTGAAGGCCTTCATTATTGAAATTAGGCCATCACTACAATTGATGGGTGCTTGGCTTAGTCATCACGCTTGCCAAATGCGGGTTGGTGATCACAAAACCGGGCTATGCATTGAAAAATCCGAAATACACTTTGCCCGACCTGGGAGTTGAACCTGGAACCAGCGGGTATCGTGCCGAGCGCTTCGCCACTGCCACAAAGACGGCTATCAATACAAAAGTAAAATTAAAACCTTTTGGATCAAACATTGTTTTCTAAAGTTTACGCGAACACTACACATTGAAATGAAACAACTTTTACAGATCTACTCACGTTTATTTTACACAACGTCAACATCAACGTCAAAGAAACGTCAGTATAAACATTAACCCCCTTATTCATAAAAACTATTTAAGCATTATTTAGTTAAATATTGTTTTGTCAACGTCACACAAACGTCATTTCGAATTTGAGAAAAAGAGACAAAACAATGATTAACTAAATAATGCTTAAATAGTTTTTATGAATAAGGGGGTGAATAAGTAATTTGTAAAATAAACGCGAGTAGATTGGTAAAAGTTGTTTCATTTCAATCAAAACCTTTTGTCAAAAAAGAGTATTTTTCTAAGTATTATTTATTGAATCCTTTAAAATCTCTAGACTAAAAATAGATTGTGAAACCTCAACTCTTTAGAAATACGTGGACTAGAAAGCATTGGTCAACCGCAATGTCGGACCCGAGGCAGCTGTCAGAGCACCTTTAATTTAAGGTATTATTGAACAAAGCCTTCAAATTTATTTTAGATTCCATTTATCAATCCTAATCCCAACCCTCAATAATATTGTACAACAGGAAAGTGTGTTTGTTAATCTGTCTTTGCTCTGCGTCCAATCGGAGTAAAGGTATCGGAGAGACATGTTCCTTTAAAAATGTTGGAAACTATGCTCTTCAGTTCTTCAGCATGCTATTTTAAAGTAAACTTCTACTTAAAGAAGCTTATAGATCTGTGCTCAAATCAAAGCCTCACCTTTCAACGAACATGTGAAATCTAATTATAATTCCTCTAAAAAAATTTAATTTTCACTCGAATGAATGGCAAAAACTCACGTCAGGGACTTTTTTATAAATATGTACACGCGGTATAAATTGGTGTTGATTTTTGAGAATTTTATAGGGGACACCTTTAGCATAAACATTTTCTTAAAACAGAAATAACTTAAAACTAGACCATATTGTTTTCTGTGACATAAAAAAGTAGTAGTAAATAGCGTGTGATTGTCCCACTTTTGGGCAAAGGCCTACATCATTGAAATCAAGTCATCATTACAATTGATGGGTAATAGCTTAATCACGACGCTTGCCAAATGCGGGTTTTTTTGCAGCTACTACCCGTTGTTTTTGCAGGATTTTTGTTCTAGTTTAATTTTTTTCTTACTTTTTTGGGGTTAAATAAACTTGAACTATAAGAGCTCTACTTTGTATATTTATTTTCTTTTGTCTTTTCTTCCTTTCTTTTTTTTACAAAATGGTTCTTATTTCTAATACGTTTTTCTTTTTCTTTGTTTTACATTGCTTCTTAAACTAATATACATGTTACATTTATAAAATTTATAAAATACAGTGAAAAAAACAAACGCCCACCCGACCCAGCCAGGCATCGAACCTGGGTCTTCCGCAATCCGGGCGGCTGCACTGACCGCTATGCTACCGGAAAGGTTGACGTAAACGCTTATGTCACTGTTTTTTTTTAAATTTTTGATTTTGATTTCTGGCTGTTAATGTTTTCTTACTAACTAATTCATTTCTTTTTATTATATTTCTTATTTTGTGTACATACATTTCTTTTGTATGTTATTATATGTTACTATTTATTCTATTTACATTCGTTTTCATAATTTATAATCTTATTTATATACATTTTTCCTTTCTTATCATTCACCATATTAAGCCAATTCTGGATTTGGGGGCACCTTTCCTCAAATCCATTTTTTTTTTACAACATCAAAATAAAAATTATAGTTTTTAATACTCTCAGTCGATATAAACGTAACAATACAATCAATATTATGCACTACCAACAATACAACTACCTTCAAATGTAAAAATTTATTTGAAAAAAATACTCACGTAATAGGTCGCGTGGATTACGTATGTAGACCGCGCGCTTTCACACCCTCTCCCGAAAACAACCACCCATACAATGCGTGAGCGCAACTGAGCGGGGGCAGGGACTATCGAGTTTAAAGTACATGAAGTTTGAGCTAACAAATTTGAACCGTTTGCGAAATATTCAGTTTTTTACCACCCTGGATTACATATGTAATCCGCGCGACCACTGCAGAGTTAATACCATTGTATTAATCAGTATTAATAGTTACATTGTTTACATATCTATGCTCGTGACTGTACACCCATTTAGTCCGACCAAGTGTTTGTGTGTTGTTGCAAATAAAACTCTAAAAGTATTACATTAGGGTACATCTTTATAATACTTTTAGGGGTGTTGTAACACCCTGTCGGACCAAGTGGGTAACGTTGTACGTAATTGTGCAGTTATTTTTCCCTGTGCCATTATACAGTACTTACACAAAAGAGTTGTTTGTAACAGACAATCGCGTAATTGAATTAAATAACTGCTGAATTGCCTTACCGGTCAGTGACTGATGTGATGTGGGTATGACGTTGCTGATATAATTTGTAAAACATGTTTTTGGTATGCTCTGCTTACTTTTATGAATAACTTCCGCCCGCAGCTTCTGCGGCGAGCACTGATCAGTGCCTTAAACAATTAAAATAGGTTAATAGCTGCACCACACGTCACCGTCAAAATGTGTAAAATAGTATAATTATATGATTCGAATATAGGTATGTTTCTTATTTAACCTCTTTGAAATTTACAATTTTGTAGGTATATTGCTTGTTGCCTGAAATAGATAAATCTATTATATATATATATATTCTATTTCATTATATTGTACTAGCACACCTGCCACGAAGGAGTTCAAGATATTTAGATTTTGACACCCATCCCGAACCCGGCCTGATAAAAGTTGCGTAACTTGCACGATCGTTAATCGAATATTAAGCACTGAGTCAAATAGATACTAATAAAATTAAGAATGGGTACAATATTGTGCCAATGCAGAATAAAGAAATTCAATTACTACATTTATTGTGTTCTTAATAACAAATAAAGGACAGTCAGTAAAGATCTTTGAAAACTAAAATACCAAAACAAAATGAATCGACAACTTTGACAGTAATTTTGCCACTAAAAAACGACACTTTAAAAAGAAAAAATACATCCGTAAACGAAATAATTTGTAACACCTATTAAAACGAAACAACCGAATGCCAAAATCATGATTAACAAAACAAACTGTCAAATTAAAGACTCCTGAACAAACCTATTTTCGCCTACACCGCTGTCAACAAACAACCCCTCTCATCAAGCAGCTGTTGCCTCCACTTTTCGGCGAGCCGTTCATTGTAACTTAATAAAAAACGTAACGAAATTAATAAGCGTCAAACTGACGACGCAAACAAGGCACCTGCGGTTGGTGCAAAATTGATTTCGCCGGCGATAATAAGGTTCTCAAAAACAAAGATTCTACATCCAATTTATTATAATAAACTCTTGGTGGAGCTATAAATTTAAATGGTGTTGCTCCCTCTCTACTGGTGCTGAGTGGTGACGTTTTTGGCACAAATTAATTTTGATTAACTGTTAATTATTCTGAGTGAGTCACACTGTGTATTGTAAAGTAACCCATACAGATAGGTAAGTACCTCATTGGTGATTCTCACCACCATCCTAGGTAGTTGGCTGCTTTAGGAAAATCTTTGTTTCAGAGAGCACGTGGCATCTGTGACACCTAACACCTGGCTGCTGAGCTTCAGCATCTCAAGCACGTACTACAGGATAATATACTGAAAGTACCACGGCTTCGTCACAGAAAAGGCAATAGACCAACCACAGTCGAGCGCCAACCTGCTGTACTTACATATATGAACACCTTTCATTTCACTGACAAGATTGGATATATCTTAAAGCGAGCTTTTATCAACACATAATATGTACTTCAAGCTGCCGAAGAAAATCAACCAATTTTTACGATTTGTTAAGTGCAACATACCTCTTCAAGATGCAGGCGAGTACTAACTGGACTGCGACTGTGAGCACTCTTACATCGGGCAAACAAAGAGAAGTGTAGGAACCAGTGTTAAGAACATATAGCCGACGTCAAGCATAGGCGCGAAAATAAGTCTGCAGTATGCGAACATGCCAGAGGGGCCCAACCATTACATGAGATTTGAAAAACCTCAAATACTCGCTAGAGAACAACGATTCATCCCTAGGATGATATGCAAGGTTATTGAAATTAGAAAACATCCTAATTTCAATAGAGAAGATGGTTGGAAGCTACCACCTTCCTGGGATCCCATCAACATTCAAAATATTAAATCCAAGCCCCAACACCATACTGCCAGACCAAAAGATACTGTAAGCTCTTTCTGTGTAAAACGGAACGCACCTGATTAAATTTAAATGAGGGTATACAAGCTACTAACTAATTATGAGGCGACCAACACCTCAGTCTCCCTGTGACCACGGACCCTGCAAAGGGTTCGAAACGTCAGGATAAATATTAATTAAAAGTAATGTATAAAATAAACGTGAGTAGATCCGTAAAAGTTGTTTCATTTCAATGTGTAGTGTTCGCGTAAACTTAAGAAAACAATATGTTAATTCTGTTTGTAAATATCGACCAAACAAAACCGAACTGAAATTGTTAAAAAAAGTCGATGATTTAACCCACAATTTTTACCTTTGCTCGAAAGGACGCGTAGGTTGTTAAATGCTTAAGTTGAGTAAATTAAATTGGTAAGTACTTTTAGGTATTCGAAATGTGAAGATATTAATTTAAATGTATCAAATAAGATCGACCGTCATAAGATAAGTATCTTATGATATAAAATTAGGCTCTAACACTCCTGCAAAAATAAACTATAAAATAATTCTACGACATTAGAGATGATTTTATTATTATTTTAATTTGCCCAAAAGGACATGTAGGCTGTTAGGTGCTCAAGTTAAGTACTCGTATTTGAAATGTGATGATATTAAATTAAATTTATCAAGTAAGATCGACCGAAGAACGTGTCGTATTACGATTAACATTGGATTGCACGTCACATAAAATTAGTGTCTATTTCTCTTGCAAGAATAAGCTTTAAAATAATACTACATTAGAAATGATTTTTAACTACTTACCTATTTTTAATTACCTACCTCCGTGCTTCGGAAGGCACGTAAAGCCGTTGGTCCCCGCTGCATTAGCAGTCGTTCACAACCACCAATCCGCACTGGGCCCATGTGGTGGTTTATGGCCCGATCTCTCGGAAAAGCTCAATCCCCAGCAGTGGTGACATAAAAAGTGAGCTGATGATGATGGTGACTGACTACATGAACTACAAAATTTAATAGCTGTAGTGTTTTTTTCATATATACATGTGTTTATTATACATTTAAAAGTACAGCACTAATTGACCTGAGGGTGGACCCACGGGACCCACGGGTCCGAATCCAAGTTCCAAGGAACAAGATGCGTCCTCCAGGGGTGCCTTGGGCCCGGAATGTGTTTTTTTTACTGGGACAGTATGGAAAAATCTGAAACTATGGAGACACAAGGAATCTGTCTAAGGAACCATTAGGTCTTTTATTTAATGATTAAGTATTTCATTGTATTGAAAGAAAAAAATCGGAGCAGCAAAAGTTAGTCAAATTTCACAAAATGTTTTCTTATACAATTTTTTTAAAGGCCGTATTCTTGCTGTATTAACTCGACCCTATGGTCATATAAAATGACCACCACGTTCACCTGTTATGACACCGATAGATTTTTTTATATGGGGGTCTTATCTTTAAGAGGTTGATTTTGTAATTCTCGAAACAAATGTGTAAAACAATAACAACAACAACAACATTAACCACACAATCACCTTTGTGTAAGGCCATTAGAGCTGTTTTAAAACTAAAACTTGCCTGTAGGTATCTGCATAATTACAGCAAGATAGAAAGCATGAGAAAACATTTTATTTAATTTGACTAACTTGTACTTTTTTACTCCTGAAACAAAATTGGATCAATTCTGTTTATAAAATATTTAGATCAATTTGACTCATCTTTACCCGACTGCGTCAGAAGGAGGGTTATGTTTTTCGAGTGTACCTATGTATGTATGTATATATGTATGTATGTATGTCTATTTTTTGGCACCGCCCTACAGCCCAAACGACATGGTGGATTTTAACATATGAGGTGTCGTTAGATTTGTTTTGACTGTGGGAGTGAGATAGACTATAAAAATATCCAAAAAAAAACAAAAAAAAACAAAAAGAATAAAACATTGGCCGGGTTAGCTATTAGTAGTCTTGACCCCAAAAAACTTTTAGATCGACCACACGATCAAAATTCTTTAAACGAACTACAACGTCTACGGAATTTAAAGGATATAGTCAATATTTCTATGGACGTAAGTAGATGTAGTTAATTATTTTCATTTAGGTACAGCAATATTTTATGGTGTTTTGTTTTCGGGAATATTAGCAGATTTTATTCCCATGTTTAAAAAAACTCAAAGAACATGTCAGTAAAAAAATACTAGACGTCAAAAGTTTCATTTTTACGCCATTTGGTGTATGCGCTTGGATATTTACTTTACAAAACTATTTTTTTTTAATTAAAGCAAATTATCAAAATAAAACTTCATTTCTTCACTTCACTTTCTTACTTTCTTCACTTCACGTAAAGATTTACAAAAAAAAAGTGTTTGATAATATTTACTCATTCATAGAATTATTATGACAATTATATTTTGATCAGAGCCGTAACCGTACCAATTTCTTCGCCGATACCAAAAACACAATAAAAGCTACCACTCCACAATCAAATACGTCAGTTATACGTAAGTAACGGAGTGAGCTCGAGAAATGCGAACGTCTGCTATGTAGAGTAGAGTCCTGGGCCAATGATTGATGCTCCGAGTGTTAATTAATCTTGTTCAAGCCTCTTCGACCCAGCGCTGGCTTGATTACGGCCCTGCCTAGAAACATTTGTCCCTCAATAAGACTATCATATTGAAAGCGAAGTCTATCCATACTGAAATGGAATGGATCTGTTAATTTGGTCTATGAATGAGAGGATTAGTGAATTGAGAAATCTCTTTTGGGTATTTTGAATTGTTGATTGCTTTAATCGGAAATTTTGAGCACCATTATGAGGAATTGCCGTTTCAAAAAAGGACCCATACTCGCTTTTTTGTTAACTAGGTTAAATTCTTTTGCAAAAATACTAAATATTTTTTTATTTGTAGGATATACCTACAGGTACTCAACGGACTTGAAATAAATGTCTACCTCAGGTAGGACTTGACAGCAATTGATGATAACACCACTTAAAATCAGGTGAAATCAGGTGGTGGCGGAGTCACCGCTTCACTGTCTCAAATATCCCATCGCATACAAAGAAATTTGGTGACTCGTTTCTTTGTCGCACCTCCAAAAGATGGAATAGTCTACCAGCATACGTTTTCCCTCCTTCCTATGATATGGGGTTCTTCAAGATAGGCGTGAAGAAGCACCTTGTTGGCCGGCAGAGTGAAGTTAACTGATGATACGTTTGTTTCCACGCTGCACCAGTTACTTATCTTCGCGTCTGGACTCCATTTCCATCTAACATCAGAAGGGATGGAGTCATTTGCCGAGCTAACCATAAAAAAGGTGATATAAAAGTCAAGTGCTTACCAGCAAGGTACTTAAAAAAATACTGGTTTAAACTCTAGAAACTGTTCCACCGCAATGTAATTTCCATAACATACCCAGCCAACTAGCTACGAGAAATTAGAAGAGCCACCTCTCTTGCAAGAAGATATATTATTCAAATCAACACAGTTGTAAACAACTAGCGCAAGTACATAATTTATACATATAAAAATAGCTATGTCTAAGTTAAAAAAGAAATATACCTGTGCACCAAAACCTAGAAGTATATCCAAAACGAGAAAGTAATAAAAGTTCATATACTTCAAAATGTTAGATAAAAATAAAAATAAAACTATTTATTAGATAATAATTACAAATAATATTTAATTTTATTATTAGCCCTCACTGTCCCTCTGCTGGGCAACGGCCTTCTTCATTTACCCTTTTTTAGTAGATAGTTGAAAATGTACCAAAACGTAATAAAACCTAGTAAATAGAATAAAGAATAAAATACATTTATTGGAATCACATAACAAAACACACAATTAAACATACAACATATAACAAAAAGAATAAAAAAAATTTGTTATGTGATGCCAACACTGTACACAGCTCAGTATACGCAGCAAACGGGGCCCGCTGCACTGGTATTTTGCTGTACACAGTAGTGACATCATGGTACGAAACAATCATAGTGTAAATTAGTGTAATAAAATAAGAATGTTATATATACTGCAGTAGGTATATATAAATATGTCAAAGAATGCACAAGCACAGCAAGAATTAATTTTAAGAGTGTGTATGCTGTAGCTGTTTTACCATCCCAATATTAGAATATAAGAAGCTAAACCTAGAAAGCTAATAATAATATAGGTACTTAGTTAGTGTTAGGCATGGGAACACGTCAGTGGCAGAGTGATTAAACGATGATTTTGTTTTGCTTTAAATTGAACTACTTCAGTTTCAAATATACTTTAATGTTGCTCTTTGTATTACTAGTAAATCATCAACGCCAACCATTTATTTTTCCCCTGCATTCCTCCAAACGAAGTTTTCAAGGACATATAAATAATAAATGAAGCTGCCTGCCATCGGAAAAATTGTATGAAACATGGACTGCCTCTGGCGGATTGAATAACTTTCTCCCGTAAGGCAAAATAGACGTTGATAGATGACGGAGTAATTATACGTTAGTGAACGCTGTATCGCAGCTACCTACGTTTATTAAGCGATATTATTTACTATGAATGACTTACGATAGAAGTCGTTTAGTGTGGGCGTATAGCTTTAGTGCGAGTTTGGTGTGATCGGTCTCGAACATAGACGTCAGTGCTATTATTATTATTATTATTTCTCTTGGGGACGTCGCCAGCCGAGCGGACGATCAGCCTGCGTTGTTGCGGGCCATTTCATCCTATTCCCCGTTCTCCCTTTTCTAGGGAGTTAAGGTTAGTCCAGCTTTCACGGCGCCCCGTCGAATCTTTTGGTCTCTTTGGTAAATCTTACAATCTGCTCCACCTTCAGATCCTTTAGGTCCTCTATGTGTAGTGTGTCCGACCCCCAGATTTCCCATCTTATCGGTGAGTACATCGGGCATTCAGCTAGTAGGTGGAGGCTGGTCTCCTCGCTTTCCATACACTCCGGGCATATGGGGTCGGTTTTCACTCCTATCACTGTCAGATGTCTGTTCAGCCGACAATGTCCTGTTATGATTTCTATGACTAGCCTCATGTTCCCTCTTGAGAGTCCCATTAGTTTGCTGGTCTTTTTCTTATCCATGCCCTTGATGAAGATCTTCGACTGTCTCATACCATTCGAGGACCTCCATCTTTGGTTGGTTTCTGATGTGATACTGTGGCTGATTACTCCCTTGGTGATGTTGTGCGCTATTGGCAGCCGGGGTTCCGGTCCCACCAAGTTTTCCTCTGCTCCCATTCTGGCTAGTTCGTCGGCCTGTTCATTTCCCGTGTTTCCCTCATGTCCCGGGACCCACGCTAACGTCAGGTCCGTTCTTTCGGCCAGTCTCTTTAGTGATTCCTTGCATTCTTTGACGATTGCTGATGTCGTCTCTTCTCTACCTAGTGCTTTCAGCGCCGCCTGGCTGTCGCTATAGATAGCTATCCTTCCTGTAATAGTGAGGTGTTCGGCCATCTCAGCGCATGCCATTATTGCGTATATTTCCGCCTGGAAGACACTGGCGAATCTTCCTAACGGTATCGACTTGTTCAGCTCCGTCCCGTCTGCACATTTAATGTGCACGCCGGATCCAGAGAGCTTTGTCGACTCCTTTCTGGAGCCGTCTGTGTAGCAGGTGGTGCCATCTGTTTCAATGCTCCAGTTTACTCTTGAACCTATGTGTATTCTGTATTTTTTGTCAAAAATCCTTTCCTTCCGTATTAAGTCGTTGTTGGAGAGGATCATTGACAGCCTATCTCCGTTTTGTTTGTCTATACTGGCGTGACCCTTGTCCGTGTAGTTCCCGGTCCATATGCCAGTGCTTCTTAGCTTGAACCATTGTTCTATGGCTCTTCTCTTGATTTCTAAGTCCAGAGGATTTAGCCCCAGTAGGATCTCGAGCGCGGCTGTAGGGGTTGTCCTCATCGCGCCCGTAGTCACTAGGGCCGCTAGCCTTTGGACTTTGTCTAACTCTGCTTTGTTTTTGCCCACTGCGGCTCTGTGCCACCATACGATGGCTCCGTGTAGGATTCTTGGCACGATTATTGCCCTGTATATCCACAGTGCCATCGCTGGTTTCATGCCCCAGGTTCTACCTATTACACTTTTACACTGCATCATTGCCATCTTTGCCTTGGAGCATGTGTTGCTTATATGGGTGCTGAAGTTAAGCTTGCTATCCAGTGTCACCCCAAGATACTTGACTTCCTTGACTGTTTCCAGCTCCTGGTTGTCCAGTGTCACTGGTTCAGCCCGCCCTATCTTTCTTTTCTTTGTAAATAGAACTAGTTTGGTTTTTTCAGGGTTTAGGTTCAAACCTTTACTCCTGCACCACCCTAGAGCTGCTTTTAGGCCATTGTTCATAATATCACACATGACGCTGAGGACTTTACCTGTCACCAGGAGCACGCCGTCGTCGGAATACACCTGTGTGTATATGTGCATCCTGTTTATCTTGTTAACTAATTCGTCTATTAGCAGGCACCACAGCAATGGCGACAAACATCCCCCTTGAGGGAACCCTCTTTTCGCCACTACCGTACGTGTTGTTCCTGCTATCTCTGTGCGTATCAGTCGTTGTTTAAGCATGTTTTTAACCCACTTTGATACGTCTCTGTCTATTCCTTCGCGGTCAAGGGTAGCCTCTATTGATTCGGGGGTCGCTCTGTCGAATGCGCCCTCCACGTCAAAGAAGCAGCCCATTGCGTATTCTGTGTTGCTTATTGATCTTTGCACTCTTATCACCAGATTGTGGAGGGCCGTCTCGGTGGATTTGCCCTCCATGTAAGCATGTTGATTTTGGTGTAGTGGAGACCCGCTTTTCTCTATTTGTTCTCTAATTATTCTATCCAGGATTTTCTCCAATGTCTTCAGTAGGAATGAGGAGAGGCTAATGCATCTGAAGGCTTTGGCTTCCTGGTAGGATGCTTTGCCAGGTTTCGGGATGAATACTGCCTTCACTTCCCTCCATTTGCTCGGTATGTACTTAGTTCTGATGCTGCCATTGTACAGGGCCAGCAGGTCCTTACTTATATACTTCATAGCTGTCTGTAACATTTTCGGGAAGATTTCATCCGGTCCCCCTGCCTTATATGGCTGGAAGGATCGGACGCTCCACAATAAATGTTCCTCAGTGATGATTGTCTTTGGCTCCCGGTCCACTGTCACCACCCACCGTCAGTGCTAAGTACAAGTACTAGTATTAGTAGGTAATCAAAAACATAATGTCTATCTGAACTAAACATATTAATTTTGTAAAGTTTACATAGAAACTACATTTTTAAAAGATATACAGTTAATATTTATACAGTTTATACAGATAGATTCGGTTCGAAATGACAGAATAAAATAATATTGTTTGAATGGAACGCTAAAGTTTTTTATTTCAATAAACTAAAACATTTTTAATTAACTCTTACATTTCAATAATACAAGAATACTATTGTGATTCAACATCATGTAAACAATGAATGGTGCTCCAATTACACCAGTACTTATCAAGTATTTTTAAATATTGAGCTTTATATAAATTTTTATGTATTAATGTTTTCTTTAACTTGATATTCTCCTACTTTATCGCGATAATATACTACATACTTGTACTCGTATACTACCTTCTTTAATGAGCTTCACAATTTATCATCAACATCATCACCAGGTATATTGTTTTTGAAAGTCGAATTTATTCGCTTTTATTATGCCTTTAGATGTTATCCTGACTACTCATAAAATATATACACTATTTGCATATTAAACGGGATTCAGTTTCGTAAAAAAATATAAAATTCAACGTTTAATTATTATTTTTTTAAACTAAGTGTCACTAATTAGGTATTTCGTATTATTATAATTCTCAAAAAATATCATCAATAGTCTAAAGCAAAATTTAAGTAGGCATTTAAAAAGCCAGTTCATCGATAAAGTATTAATTCCCATAATAGGTAGATCTACTTTTATTAAAGGGAAGTTGAAAACAATATTTATAAATTCCAGAATATTAAACGTAGGTATAATGACATCACGTAACAGTTCTTTTTTTTAACCCAGGGGAGAAATATGCAAACATATTACTACAAATCAGATTTCTCCTATTCGTAAGGAACCGGTGCTGATCTTTTAGATGAAGACCTTACCCGGTCAAAGGCCCTTGGGGATGCCTTTTGCCTGGAAGAGCTACGAAGGCAATCTCACCGGTGCCTCCCTTAAAAGGAAGGCGCCGTTGGCGTTTAATGTACGCCATGTAACAGTTCTATAAAACATTAACCTTTTGTTTAAAGCATGTATTACCTAAGCATGAATTTTCGTAACCTAAAAAGTAATTGACGAAACGTAATAGTGACGTCATACTTTACCATTTCCATACAATTTCTATTTAAAAAAATCGATGTAACAGTTGCCAAAAAGTTTTTCTTTATTATCATGTTTGGTCCGTGGTTCCCACGTATAGACATGATGGCTATTCATTCACGGTATCCAACCAAATTCACTGATTTCTGTTACCTATTGACTATCGCTATAGATATATTGGAATAGCATAAAGCGTGTCACACACAACCTGAAGTCCTTTGTAATAATTCATTCAATTGAATAGGGATTGCCATTGATTTTAAATACCTTTAGATACGAGTATACCTACCTGGATAGCCACTAGATGCGAGCAACACAAAACCGGTCGTTGTGAAGATCCTTAGGCAGGCCTCTGTCAGCAGAGGACGTCTTTTGGCTGAGATGATGATGATGAAGTTGATGATATTTCGACAGTCATTTGGCATACTCAATATTAATCTCTAGAAAGATACATAAACACAAGGCAAGCGCTCCTAGTGATTCGTCCGAGTTTTGGTCGCTATCATCATCATCGTCATCTCAGCCAACAGACGTCCATTGCTGGACAAAGGCCTCCCCCGAGGATCTCCACAACGACCGGTTTTGTGCTGCTCGCATCCAGCGGCTTCCCGCGACCTTCAACAGATCGTCCGTCGGTCCATCTTGTTGGAGGCCTGCCCACACTGCGCCTTCCGGTATGCGGTCACCACTCAAGGACTATCGCACCCCAGCGGCCATCAGTCCTGCGAGCAATGTGCCTTGTTCGCTATACGTTAACGTAAACGAGAACTTGTATGGCATTGAAGCAGCGCCTCCTGGTGACAATTAACGAGGTTAGTCAAATGTTGCCATAAAAATCGTTTTAGCAAATAAAACTCGCACTAAACAGGTTAGAGCACATGTTAGGAAAAATCAAATTTTGACTAGTTTTGACTCTTATCACAATGCTATTTTTAGTTTATACGAAACCTGAAAACCGTTTTGTTCAGAATCAGTAATAGAATCGATTTCAATATTTTTTATACCATGTTAGGTATATTTTGACCAAATAATATTTACAAAATTTCAAATAAAGTACTACTAAAAAACACAACGGAACAGCACAAAAAGCTTGTAACTTCGTGAGTTTCAAGATATTATTTTAATTTTTTTTGTACTGATTCTTTAAATGAAAATATTTGACCCGTGTTTCGATTTTTGTATAAACTAAAAATAAGGTTGTATATATTAATACGTGAAGCAAAAATTTTATACCCCTTTTTACAAAAATTACGCGGACGAAGGAGTATGAAATTTCGCACACGTATAGTATAAAACATAGAGAAGGAGTACAGAGTGTTAATATTTTTTTTAAATTATGCATTAAAAATACATAAAATCAATAAAACAAACATTAAACACACTTCCATGTATTTGACACACACGCATATCGATGGCATAGAACACAGATGTGGTATGTGCAATGGAATAACTTTTACAGGACAGCGATTTTAAAGTTTGGATATCTATTACGTTTAAACTTATGTTGATATAGCTGCTATATTACTATATACCTGTGAACTAGTTCATTGGCTAACACATTATAGGTAATTAGAGTAATTATAGAAAATGTTGAATGCTTAAATTCCAATTAATTACCTATAGGTGTGCACTTACCACTTCTGTGTTCGACTCTATTGTACATACCACATTTGACTGCTTCTGATATCAGGTTTCCAGAAAGAAAAAAATACCTTTTTATAATGAATTTAATTATTGAAATAATATACAAGCATGAATATTGCTATACAAGCTTAATAAAGGATTTTTAAACACAATGAGATTGTTAAAGTCCACAAAAAGTGCCACTGTTGCAGAAACCACTATTCACACTATCTGCTACCGTTTAAAATTAGGTTACACCTTAAAATCCACAAAATCCACTCACAGTTCCATGCCGCTCCCGCCGTCCAGAACGGGATCCATATGATCTGATGGGGCCTGAATCCGAGTCCGGGTCTTCTCGGGTTCCCTAATCACACCCAACGGCTACCCCGAAGTGCACTTTCCCCCGAGGAAATACCTGTTTTCTCCAGCAGCGAAGACGCCGACATCCAACCATGGAATGGCGAATTGTACTCCCGAAGCGATTCGCTTACGATTTACACACACACAAGACACAGATTGCACCATACACTTAATTTGAATAATACGGCTCCAAATGCCCTTATTACTGCTTAAAATCTATTTAATTATTAACACACGATAACCTATCTACCAGCCATGTTGCTTTCCCGAAACAAGAACCAAAAAAAAAAGAACAATTAGTGAGGGGGCCATTATGCCACTAAATAAATTGAATATCGATAATCGATTCCCAAATCGATCCGTCCATAATACAAATCAAAGTTTTATTTCCAACAAAAATAAATGCCTGTTTATTTGCAACAGCCACATACCACATTTGTACAATTAAGTTGTGAAAGCCGAATGAGGTAAGGGCACAGCAGTCAATTGTTGCACGTCATGCAACAATTGACTGCTACAAAATTTTCATTTTTAGTGAACTTACGACACTTCGTACATTCGTAGATCATAACCGGAACAGTTTGCGCATACCACATAAGTTACAAAGGCAAACTCTGTGTACTTACCTCATTTAAAAAAAATGTACTTGCCACATCTGTGCTCTATACCATCGATATATAGAGTATTATAGAGTAGTTATTGAATTTTTTCAAAGTATTATTAGTATTTTAAAAAAATTCAAAAATGGAAGAGGAGCGGCCGAAATCTGTCAATGCCAATCTAAACTCACATTCTATCTTTTTAATTTTTCATTGCTTAGGATACAATTCGTGCAGCCTTAATAAAATTACGGTTGAATTTCAACCACTAGGCGACTACTAGTTTCCATTAAAATAAAAATCATAACTAGTACATAAATTACATACAAATAATATGAGTAACATAGCTTACATAATAACGCTCGTGACTTTGTCTATAATTTGTTAGTTGTTTGTATATTCGAGTTATCATTTTTTATGCAACGAAACGACTCAAACTAAATAACACTTTTATGTGCATAAACATTAATACAAAGCCACATAATTAATATACCTAGCAATAAGACACTGAAAAATCACCGAAAATCACTCTTATCGAATATTTGACTGTCTCTTGCCCTTCAGTGTTATTATAAACACAACCCGGAATACATTATTATAATGTTAATATAACCACAGAAAGGCTATACAAAGTTTTGGGATCCCACGTTTATAGAGATCTGTTATGAAAGCAACGATAACTGTTTATTTAACCTTTGCCTCAATACACCGAACAAATTATAATACGTGGCCGGGCTTAAAAAAAATAATACAAACTTTTGGTAAAACGTTGTTTGTGTCTGAAATGAAATAGTCTGAGATTTTTTATTTTATTTCGTTGAAATGTTATACCATTAATAACGACAACTAAGCTAAAAATAACCATCACCATCTCATTTTTATGTCCCCACAGCTGGGACACGAGCCTTCCCGATGGATGAATAGGGAGAACGGGCCTTAAACCACCACGCTGGCCCAGTGCGGATTGATGATTGTTAACGAGCCGGCACCAACGGCTTTATATAGTCACTTGTTTTTTGTCAAGTGTAAAGGGAAGTGTATTAGGAAGGTTTGATTACCTACTTATGCATTTTATAATGTGATCGTGTGATTCAGTCATTCTGGGATCAATAAATTTAAAATTTCGGGCATTACGGGACAAAACCATTTTGAAATTTAAACTTATTGGTTTCAGTCATTGTGAGATTGTGTCGTACCGATATCAGGCTTTTTAAGATTTAGGTGTAATGGACCGGAGGGTTCCAAAGCACGGAGGAGCTCGAGATGATACATTTTTGGTCACCCATCCGATGACCGGCCTTTGCGAAAGTTGCTTAACCTTAGCAATCGCAACCGAGTGCGTCAACCACTGCGCCATCGAGCTCCTCTTACTATGTACTGAAAATCCCATAATTTGTAGCGATGACATGATTTCAGTGATGGAGGCCTTCGCCCAGCTGTGGAACGGAATATAGCATTTTTACCTATTACTAACCGAAAAAAGCATTTGATATAGACAATTATTATTTGCTTTAGCTTGTGCTTGAACCTAAGTCCTTTCGCAAGTCGTATGGTTACAAGTGCTGTTTTTTTCATTGTGAGGTCAAAGATACAATGTTGCATTTCAGTCACAAACAAGAAATTTAAAAACAAAATTACAATTGTGTTCAGCAAGACCATACAAAACAGGCATAATTATAATGAGTTAATTTATATAGAATGCTTTAAATAAGCAATTATAACATTATATTCAATTCATAACTAAAACACTTCAACTATCTCGCCTGTCCGAGGCAAGGTGCCCAAAATGCTGGCGGCATTGCCCCTTTCAATGGCCAAGCTAATGCGCTGTGCGAAAAAATTATCATCTCCGGTCACCCGTTGCCTCGTACAGATACGATTTGTTAGTAAGTAGTTATAAGCTTTGGACGTTTGGGCAAGGTGTTTCGGATTTTTTGACGCATAGCTAGAGCAGAGTTTGTGATTACTAACACGCATTTGGCAAGCGTGGTGATCGAGCCAATACCCATCAGTTGTTGTGATGACTTGATTTCAATGATGGACGCTTTTCAGCAATGATCATCATCATCATCATCATCTCAGCCAAAACACATCCACTGCTGGATAAAGGCCTCCCCCAAGGATCTCCACAACGACCGGTTTTGTGCAGCCCGCATCCAGCGGCTCCGCATCGTCGGTCCGCCTTGTTGGAGGCCTGCCCACACTGCGATTTTTGGTACGCGGTCGCCACTCGAGTACTGTTCCGCCCCAGCGGCCATAAGTCCTGCGAACGAAGTGCCCTGCCCACTGCCACTTGACCTTAGCAACTCTTCGGGCTATGTCGGTAACCTTTGTTCTTCTGCGGATCTCCTCATTTCTGATTCGATCACGCAGAGAAACCTCGAGCATAGCCCTTTCCATTGCTCTTTGAGTGACCTTGAGCCTTCTATTGAGGCCCATAGTGAGCGACCACGTCTCAGTCCCGTATGTCATCACTGGCAACACACACTGGTCAAAGACTTTCGTCTTGAGACTGCGGTATGTTAGACGAGGAGATATTTCGTAGCTTACTTACTTTTAGAAATATCAGCAGTTTGAGTTATGTTTATTTTTGTTATGTATTCTTATTTTAAAAAAAGCTTGTTTTTTATATGGTTTTAAAATATTGGCTAAAATTATAATAATTAGTCATTGTATGGTTGTGCCCTTGCAGGGTTCACTTTAGATACTTATTATTTGTAAAAACAGTGACAGCACCATTAAAACAGTTTCAGTTCGAACAATCTGCTTCAAAATATTCGAGAAGTCCAACACGACCTGTCATCAAGGCTAGACACGTTCGAAACACCTTACATAAAATTGTATCGCACACTCTATTAACATGCAATCACGACCTAAAGAGACAGTCCAGGAATTAAACGGGAACATTCCCGTCCTACGCGTAGGTAGCAGGTGCTCAGACGACCTCAGGGAGCCGTTTCGCAGGATTGAAAAAGAAAATAGGGGTCAGAAAGCACTTACGGTTGCCGTAAAGTCGACCTCTTATCTCCCCCAAATGGCTCTGACCCGCAGTTTCTGCCCTGTATTATCATCTCGAGGAAGCTGACTTATTATCCTCAATTTTTATCTTTCGACATCTAGGTAGGTACCGATTAGTTTAACGGTTTTTGTGAGATTTTTCTTTTATGGATAAGTCGATTTTGTTTTCTTTAACCTCTTATCAATCTTTTTGTGAAAACTGTTATACTTCCAAGTATATCTGTTTAGTGTGGGTAATCTAGGTATACCATTTTAAGTAACAGATTTTTCGACCGAGTTTCACAGGCTGTGGTCAAGGAGTGACTTGACCCCTTTTCAAAATTTACTTATAAAGGAACGGGAAAGCTTAAGAAAGTACAATTTCATTTCTGCAGGACACAAGTAACATAAGGAAAAAAAAGAAAAATATTTTTTACGACATCTTGTTAAACAAATAGTATCGGTTGGCGATCGAATAGACGCTTGGGTTGAATGCAAGAAATCATGGTTCAATCGCTATAGCTCATTGGCACAAGCACATTGGTTCTCTAGGTGGGTTAGAAGTACTGTTATTAATGTGTTATAATAGTCTTATACAAAAATCCATGAGTCAGAGACAAAGGAATCAAACTTAGTTACTTGCGGGCTTGGCTATCAGAGTCGCATACGCAAAATCAATGGCGTCAAAAAAAATTACTGTTATGTTTATCAACACAGTTAAAATTTATTCAGTTCTAAAAATGAGTTAAATGATGAAGCTATTTAAATATGTAGGTAATGGTTTTTACGTAAACAAGTAAATTTTATTGTTTTAAATTTTAAATTACTTTGACACTGGCTAAATGTGCTAATCGCACAAAGCCATCAACTAAAAAAAAAAAGTCTGCTTATTGTTTTGTCTTTAAAAACAAAATTTGACAGGCTGAAATTTTTAGGCCTTACTTTTGACAATATTTTCAAAAGCTATGCCGCAACGGATGTTAGTGCAACCAAAATGATAATCAATCGTCACATAATTTTTTATCCATTTTTAATATTGTTTTTAATATAATTGTACTTTATTCCCGACCGAACGGAATGCGACGTTTTCATAAATATCTACGTTTCAATTTAACAAAATTATAACTTAACTTTTAAATCAATGATATTGTTCCTTAGAACTAAACCCACCTCCTATAGTTTCAGACTGTCCCTACCATAATGACCCATCTGTATTGCCTCTACAAATCACTGATGGTTTACCTTAAGATAAATATAGATGTAGGTAAGATGAAAATCATTAGCACGATTACGTACCAATTTTATTATCATACTTAGCTCAAAACTAACGTCTTATACTAAGATAACACAGCATTTGTAAGCCTGTTTTTAGAAAGTATCATCATCATTTAAAATCACTTCATCATAAAGTACTTGACAAATTAAAAATAATGCATATATACCTCGAAAATATTAAAGTCGCGGAACATACAATCATTGGGGTTAAAATAGATATGGAAGGTAATCCCCATCACCTAAGATTAGATCACCTTCAAAGAAACACCCTGTATATACGAGTACTTTCGTTTAAGTATACCCAAGAGACGAAATCTAGCTGTATTATAGACTAACCTTAGTTTGAAATGCTTCAACGGCAGCTGTATACACTGTAGACGTATTCACCGTAGGCGTAGTTTACAACAAATGTCTATATAACTCCAAAGACGTGACACAGCGGAGTGGAATCATAAACGCATGTCTCCGTCGCCAGGTCATAATTTAACACGGATGCGAGCATAGGTTGAACATGGCTCGGTCATCAGATTGTAAGGATTCACGGCCAACTATGGAAGCTGGAAGTGACTAACGAACACTCACATTAGTAATTTAAAGGGATTTTTGTTTTTTAAAACTCCTTGTTGGTTAAAGGCATTTGTCACAGAGATATATATTTTTTCCCAGAATGATAAACTCCTTGGCTACAGAAACATTGATTAGAAAAATTACAAAAGTATAACAAAATATAATTGAAATGTCGCAATGGCAATTCATAAGTATGTATCCTATGTATCCTTTTGAGTCAGCCCGTTGTTAAAGCCGGTGCAGCTCAATCAAAACGTCAATCATTTCAATAGTGATGGTAAATCCGTGTTTCCCTATTTGCGATAGTACATAGTCGCGAGTATGACGCGTCCTACTAGGTATAAATGTCAAGAAGTCTTTGTGACAAAAACCTATGGTGAACAACATTTATTTAAAAAAGAGGTCTCATGAAAAAGTTATTGAATTGAAAAATTACTCGACATTCTACTTTGAAGCAGACTATAATAATTAATTAATTAAAAATCCAATATTAACAACTACTGTGGGTGGTGAAAACGAAGCTGTATCTAGGAAAAGGAATATTTGTGTACCATATATCAAAGATATACGATAGACGATCTTCGCAAGGTGGCTGCCAAGAGCTAGATGAGAGTAGCCACGGATCGTGCTCAGTGGCGTGGATTTGGAGAGGCCTACGTCCAGCAGTGGACGTTTATAGGCTGATGATGATGATGATAATATCAAAGAACCAAGGATGTACCGAACGTAGTAATGATTGTGTCGACTGTGTGTAATTAGGTTATTAGATTATTAATTCATTAAAAAAAAATTCATAGAGAATTGGTATTTTATAGACAGTTGTACTTTAAAGCATTCTACTTTTTCTTCAACACATCTTCGTCCACTGCTGAACGTACTCCGCTCTGGTCATCCTCCAAATTAAAGTTTTTAATTTTTATAAAATTTATAATATACAGTGAAAAAATTAAACGCCTACCCGACCCAGCCAGATCACGTTTATTCTGAATGTGTCATCGAATGGATTGACTTTAAACCTTTCCATTTCTTCTTCAGCACATCATCGTCTACTGCTAGACGTTCGCCTCTCCTATCCTCCTCAAACTTTAATGTTTTAAAGTCAATCCAGTGGTTGAGACATTCAGACAATCATAGGATTAACTAATTGGTCACGTTTATAATGTGTCATCCACTGGATTGACTTTAAAGCTTTCTTCTTTTTCAACGCATCATTGTCCACCCCTAAACGTGCGTCTTTCTAAAGTTGTAGGAGGCTCTATTTTTTTAAGATACAATCATAATCTCATTTTTTGGCTTTTCATATGGATGCAAACACTACAGGGCTAATTCCATAGAACTAGCTTTAAGATTAACTAATTGGTCACGTTTATTCGGAATGTCTTATCCAGCGGTTGGTTATCAACGGCGGCATCTGGTGATTGATGATGGCCGGTATCGGCGGAGTGATGCCGGATCATCGCACAGTGATTGATTACGGCCAGCTTCTTGGCATACCTTATTATAAACCGTTCGATACCTTGTTTTACTTGGTAACTAGTTTAGCAAACTTCATAGCGCTACTAAGAAATTTCGCGAATATGAAGATGAAGAAATAAATTTCATTCTTAATTTGTTTTCAAATATACCAGCAACGTTTAATAGACACTAAACTTATATAGTACTTTCAAGGAGGTAATTTATCAAAAATCGGTCATTGAATCGACTACAGCAATTTTTTTTTAAGTATACTTTTTCCTAAAACAATATAAATTAAGTCATGAAATGAACAAAATCAAGACAAAACTGGTCTATGTTAATTTTCAAAAGTCTTATTACCTTGACTTACTACTTCGTTCGTTTCGCCTGTTCAACGAAGACGTGTCTGTAATATACCGTTTCTTAATTTTTTAAAGAAGAAATGTCTTGTTTCTATATTGAAATGGTAGAAATCGATTCAGTGTACGATTATTATCAGATAACTTTCGGGTTATTTGTTGAGTGTGTAACATTTTATATTTATATATAACTAGCTGACCCAGCGGACTTCGTATTGCTTTGACAGTTTTTATGTCAACAATACAATCAAATCGTGGAACATTTTGTATTGGAAAATTAAATTGTAAAAAAAAAATAGGGTTGGACCACCCTTAACATTTAGGGGGATGAAAAATAGATGTTGTCCTATTTGCAGACCTAACCGATATGCACACAAAATTTCACGAAAATCAGTCTAGCCATTTCGGAGGAGTTTAATTACAAACACCGTGACCCGAGAATTTTATATATTAGAGTTTAAGTTATAAATTAGCATAAATATGTTGCTTTATTTTTATCTTTCACTTTGTCGTTGTATAATTATGATCTAAATAGCCTAGTTAATCAGTGTAGCACCACCATCTAAGAGGTCCTAGGGCAAGGGTCGACTCCTATTACGGATAAATTAACAGGTTCAGTGATCTAATCCTAAGACCACTGTTTCCAATCCATAGATCCTGGGTTCGATTATTAGCGGAGGTATGAAGGTATCTTGTGTTTATTTTGGTAGGTGACAGGACTTGTTGTAAGCCTCACAGAACACAGCTCTGTTCTGTGGTAAGCCTATATCTACGACCATCTTATGTAAATATTGTTTACTGATAATGTTTATTCAAATAATGTGTATGTAATTCAGTGGTTAAATTAAAGCTAAGCTCGTCTCCGTAGTAAGTAAGGACCAACTGTAAATGCATTAACTAATAAAATAAATATATAACCAATATCATAATGGTTTTGTTTTCGGTCAGTTTTGATAAATCAGACTCTCTTAGCCCAACTGTATAATCATTTGCCCTATGGCCTTTATATTGTTATGTAAAATAAATGGTTGTTTGTCATTCTGTGTTCAATATCATTGGAAATATACATTAGATAGGCCGAGATATCCGAGGTCCTGAGCAATACACCCAAATAAATGTCAAATATTATGTTCTAAGTAAAATAAACAACGGGCATGGTAGTCGGATATGCTAAGGGCGAACGCGCACAGAAACACTATTTCAAATAGAAATATACCTATATTTTTTATCATACTAGCGGCCTGTGCCCGACCTCGCCCGCTTGAGTGATGACCATGATGGTTTAAAAAGAACCTAGAGCCCGATTTCAGCGCCACCTATCGAGTCCAATTGTAAATCAAAACCATTCAGGGATCCAATAACACACAAAAGAGCTCTTGGTGGAGGATTTTGGCTGCTTGATTATGCCTGTGCAGATACTCGGTGTTTGCAAGAGCTTAACAACCCGAAACCACATGGCGGAGTTATTCTCCAGGACGGCGACAGGCCCGACAAATGTCCACTGTACCGTCCTTTATGATGTACTTTTGGTAGTTATTCGTCCTGATAACCTGGTCTTGTATCGCACAGATAAATCCTTCCGTTTCCCCAAAGAGGTCACCGAAGCGAAGCCAATACACATAGGCCTTTCGGTCTACGTGAGGCTCGTGTAAAGCCTTGAAAAACCGTCCGTGCAGCTCTTTTCCCTTCCATACGGTCTCCCGATCGGATACACTCAATACTGCTCGTGACTGCCATGACTCGTTGCCTAGATCAAGAGGAGTGAGTCCTTTATCACACGCTAAGACTATATTATTATTATTACTATTATACTATTATTATTATTATTACAATAGAGAGATATATCATTTATTAGTGCAGTATAGCGCTAGGCCCAATATTCAGAGGTTCCGAGTTCAATTTCCAGGTCCGACAAATGTGTTTAAGATTAGTATGCATAGTACGGGTTCGTATTCGATTTGAACCCATCGGAGAACCTAGTAAAGAATGGGGACACGCACTAGTGTGTGATGCCATTCTTTAGAAATCTCTGACGGTGTTTTGATCGCAATTGGCTTGGGGCAAACAATAAACTCTTATAAAAAAGAAGAAAAAAAGAGTTCGTTCATACTGACATAAAAACCACACCACGCAGAACATTCCCTGCAATTTACGCAAAACGATTACAATACTTCATATTAAAAAGTACAGTATAGAATAATAGTAATAAGAATTTCCATTTCCTGAAGTTTTCTTAATTTGTAGACCACGCCCGAGCTATGCATCATCTAAGTAGACAACGTTATTGAGCACATCGAACCAGTCTGAGCATGACCGATGGTACAAACACTCGCGGTGAATGAGGTTGTGTTGTTACACAGATTATGTGGTAAGCTTCGTATCATGATTCGAAGTAGAAAACTGCCTTATAAACCCTTGGCATTGTGCTCTATGCAATATTGTGTAGAATCTGTTATACGTGTGGCTTTCATTTTTAACTATCCCGTATTGGGGATGATTAAGAAAAAGAGAGTAATTAGCCCATATACTAGACCGGCAAGCCTAGGTAACCCCCTAAGCACGATTTTCCTTGAGCCTCTACGGTTTTGGTCTTACATTCAACTCCCAGTCATCATCATCATCATCATCATCAGCTCTTCTATGTCCCCACTGCTGGGGCACGAGCCTTCCCTATGGATGGATAGGGAGAACTGGCCATAAACCACCACACAGGCCCAGTGCGGGTTGGTGGTGGTTAACGACTGCTAATGCAGCCGGACCCACGGCTTTACGTGCCTTCCGAAGCACGGAGGAGCTCGAGATGATACATTTTTGGTCACCCATCCGATGCTTAACCTCAGCAGTCGCAGACCGGGCGCGTTAACCACTGCGTCATCGAGCTCAGCTCCTAGTGGGGGTACATAATTATCTAGTACTCAGTTTAATTGGGGGTAGTGTTCGTTTCAAGTTCTATGCTACCTACCACCGACTTGTCTAAATCTGTAGTCAATCATATCAGTGTAAATAGCATTTTTGAATTCTTACAGTTAGAAATAAGATCAACCAGTTTTTCGGTAGTTGAGGGTTCCTGGTGAAGCGCGCTTTCACCCTTATCATCGCATCATCCGGTAAGATGAAGGCCAAGATTTTTTTTTTATTTTGTCGCCGTCAATAAACATTGCTGTCCCTCTCTGTCCAGTCCAAAAAAAACAGTTTTAAATCCTGAATTCGATGTCTAGACCGCAGTGTGCGGTGTACCGATGTTGTCCGACGCCGGTCATGGATTGGGAACGATAACAATAAATAATGATACGGGAAGGAACGACACCGTACGGATGGTACGTTTTTCGATGTAACCAACTGGAAACGTATGTGCTCGGCCGGCGGAGTGGATTCTCGTTTCAGTTACAATTCGTTGTACCATAAACATACCATCAGTCGTTACAATGATAACAACTTATATGAAAGTATTATGATATGGTAGATACTAAAATTGGTCAGCCATTTTTTACTAACCAAGACGATTATTTTTTACGGGTATGTAAGCACAATGCCTTAATCTCACCTGATGTTAAGTTGATCCCGGGTGGGGTGAACACTTCACCAGAGATCTGGCACTGGACACTTGCTGAGTTTCTTGCCGTTTCTTCTCAGTACAAGATCTCCCGCCCAGAGTAGACTTACGAACCGATGGCATAGTGACATTCACAAGAGCTACTTGTAGCCTAAACTGAATAAATGATTTTGAATTTTGAATTTTGAATCTTCAAATACTAAGACACTGGCTGGCTATCTCATCTCTAGCTGCTGGAACCCAACAATGCTACAAACATTGATGATAAGGCAGCATATTTATATAAAATAGTGGTAGCTAGCCAGGCGGACAAACAAGCCCTAAGTACCATATCAACCAAACCGAGTACACAAACATGTCGAACATCGAACCCTGGACCTCTAGGTCTGCGACCGGTGGTCTTAACCACTCGACCGCAGGCGGTTAAAAATGATCGCGAACGACGACACCAGAGTGAACGAGAGTGCGGCAACTTCATACAAGAGCTCTGAAACGCACGCACACAAGCTCGTAGTTCACCTATTAGCACACGGAAAAAAGCACGGGAAAGGAGTACGTGATGACGCGGGCTGTCCCCGCAAACGCGGATCGGGCAGCGTATGTTGCTGTAGTAACGGAGAATAACAAGTATTTCACTGAGCGCTGCCGATCAGTATATACTTATTTTTCATGGTTTGGGTCTCGCGATTGCGAGTATTGTTGCATATAGGTGGGTGCCTATTAAAAATGTCTGGAAAAAAAAACCTGTTGTGTATGAGGATTTCTCAACACACACAACCATAATCCCAGTTTGTCTTTTTTTACTGAGCCGACAGATATAACAAGATAAGTTTACAATATAAAATACACCCAAATTCACACAATAATAAATTGACTATGTGTGACTCAACCCTAGCCGGTAGGTACAGCTCGGTACGTCGATTCAAGGTCACGGTATTGTTGCCGCACTCTCGTTCATTCTGACGACACTGATGCGAGTAGAAGATGTCGAGACCGTTGTCAGAATCCGTGGGGTATGATGGATCTGTGATCTCCGCGAAGCAGGTGAAATAATATACGTCTGTGCACATAAGTATTTTGTTGAAGTATCAATGTAGAATTGTCAATTTTCACGACATTGTAGATTCACATAATTTTAAGTAAAGTAATGTTAATAAAAAGTGAGTTGTTTTTAAATTTCATTACATTTTCATAAAATATAACTGCCTCAAACGATTCTGCTACAATTCACTTCACTTTCATTCACTTCAATTCGTAGGTATTGGGCTCTTTCAAGCATGGGAAACGACAAGTACTTATTGATGTCAGATAAATGTCGATACTCAAGCCGCCCGCTAACTCGTGATAAATAAATGTATCCTAAAAAAGTTACCCAAAGAATAGAATGTGTTGTCATATATTTTATCAAATACGTACCTTTATTTTATATTATCATTATATACTTTAACATTTAATTGATGTTTTACTGTAAATGGTTTATATCCGTACGTTATCGCAAATTAAATAACAAACTACCTATCAAAATGCGTAACTAGCGGGCAACATATAAGCAGATGTATAATAGTAGTTTATGCAACTGTCATATAATGAAGGGTATTAAAACACGAGTATGAGTTTATGAAACGAGCGCAGCGAGTTTCATAATAGTAACGAGTGTTTTAATACCCGTGTTATATGCAGTTGCATACACTACTTTATCTTCACTAATGCAATTAGTCAAACAACAAGAGTAAAAGCTGACAATAGTTTATTTATAATAATTGTTCAAATTTTGGATGGTACAATTTTGAAAGTTAATGTTAATTATTGATCCAGCAGCTGTAGCGGTCGCGGGGCAAGCAGTAGAGCTCGTAGACGGAGTTGGAATATTTATAATTACTTCATTCGTCTTGTTTTCTATACTGTTCAAGATCATATTTGAGACTTGAATTTTATTCATTAAAGACTCATCAATGTAGCTTTCAGCCACAGTAGAAGACTTCCACCCCCCGTGTCGTTTCAGTGCGGTCAAATCACCACCGCTATCTATGAGAAGGGTCGCCGAGGTGCGCCGGAAGCAATGCCCCGTGTACAACGCTGGGTTAGGCAGATTCAAAAAACTTGCGATAGTTTTTCCCAGAGCACCAAATTTATTAATACCAGTTCTT
Organism: Eudonia lacustrata; assembly: GCA_947562085.1. NCBI lineage: Eukaryota > Metazoa > Arthropoda > Insecta > Lepidoptera > Crambidae > Eudonia > Eudonia lacustrata. Next base: position 7,407,965 of record OX387342.1, read on the forward strand.
TGATCGACGCACTTCCCCGCTCTATAGCTCAAGAAAAAGGCAGGGTTTCGACAGGGGGTGGGTCGAAGTTCCATGTATTTTTTACATACGGCATAGCAGTTGCCCGTCACAACGAAAGAACGATCTATTTTCGTTTTTGTTTTCGAAACTTTCACCATGATTGTACTGTCGTCTATGTTAGAGACTTCATCGAACTGGATGTTGTATAGCTCTTGCCTTCGGCCTGCCCCCATTATGCCGAAGATTAGTGCAACCTGTAACAATAAACGATATAATAAGCTTGAGGTACATAGCCAAGGCAAAAACTATGATTTATAAAGTAGTAAAGTGTAGGTACTGTGACGATCTCATCTTTTGATCAATTAAAGGATAATTAGACCAATAATAATAATTAACTCATCCTGGTAACGGCACCATTGTGACGATCTCAAGTCGGGACCACAAGGATATTTGAGTTTAGGAAAACAAAGATAGTCTTTGTTATTGGCATGTGAAGTCTAGGGTAGGACCATTCTACGTTGTGTAATTTTTTTATAAATAAGTAACTCAAGATCTTTATTAGGCAGACAAACTCTAGTTTATATTGTTCATTTACTAAATAATTAATTACAGGGGTAATACCGGAATTTGGCAATTTATTTGAGTCCTCGGGTGTGAGCACAACTCAGTTTCTAATAGGAGAGTAATGAATTTAAACTAAGCGCCCCCTCCTGACCTCCCTTGGACGCACCTATCCTGCTGCCTCTAGGTCAAACACCCGACCAGGCCCACAGGACCCAAACAAACCTGGCCCTAATCTAATTCTATCTCTCAAACCATCATCATGAAGTTAGACATTTAACGCGAAAGGAAAGAACGATAACAAAAGACTTTGAATATCTTTTACTTAGTAACCTCATTTATACAGAGTGGTGCCAGCGTGACCCTGTAGAGTCCCGCCCCGTCTGCCCCGAAAGACGACAACACAGCATCCAGAAATATAGTGGCTGATGCGATGAAAGGTCCACATATATAATTCTGGAGCTCTCCTGGAGATGAACTAACAAAGCAAAAGATAAACAAATAAAATAATATAAAGGGGACATTACAAACATTCATCTTTTCATACTTTTCCTATTTCTAATCCTATGAAAGAACGCGAGAGGCTTTTGAGGAATGAAATGAACACTGTATGGTTGGTTCGAACAGTGGGTAATCTACCAGCATGTGTCGGGGCTCTACCATTGAGCTATTGCCTTGCTTGAAGCAAGCCAAAGGGGAATCGAACCACCTATCACCGCGCACTACCCAGTAGACCCCACTGACGTGCATTTGTGCCTACACGGATTCAACCATACCTGAGCCCATAGGTCTCTAAGCCTCGGAAGTTGTCAGTATAAATTGTTAAATGGAATTATGATTATGAAAACTTATACTGTTTACATACTTCCTTTCGAAAATAATTACTCTTTGAATTATTAAGTTGTAAATATTCTCAATCAAAATAAATCCCTAAATTTGTATTAATAAGATTCCTAATTTCTGTTGGATTTACGCGAGCTGTTTGGTGATTACGTTTATTAAATAGATTTGGGTTTGTAGATTGTAACCTAATCACCAAAAGCATTATTTCATCATTAAATGGTAAACGGAAGTGAGGAAAATAACGTCAGATTTATGAAATGAATTCGACTGACTAATTATGTAATTAAAAGATTTCTTTAAGGAAAGTATAATATAATATATTAATCTAGTTAGAATTTAAATTAAAAGAATAATCAGAGTAAAGGTAAAAGGTTCAACATGATTGAATAGTTAGTTTTCTAAACTACGTTATTTGAATTTCAAGAGATTAAAAGGAAAGAATAAATCTTAGAATAATATTAAAGAAAGATTTCAAATTATAAGTATTACCTTTGTTTAGTAAGAAAAGAATTTATACTACTGTTTGAATTTACATAATTAAAATAATTTATTTATTATTTGTAAAGGTATTATTAGAAATAGTTATAATATCAATTATAATTGTTTAACTCACAGTTGTTCAATTCCAAAATTTTAGAACTCCTCACTCTTCAGCTACCACCACTTGAGTGATCAAAAACTATCAATTTTGTTTTGTTTATTTATTTTTATTCTAATGTCAAATAATATTCAAAAGGAACATTATGACTTTATTTTAAAATAGTTGAAAGTTGACATTAAACTTCAAATCTCTCTTTTTTTATATTCAAGAAATGTCATAATTTTTATAATAAAATGTCTATATCTTTATTATTAATAAAGAGATAAATGAGAAATGACCGTCCTTTAAATAGAGCGATAATCATTACACTTACCTAGATCGATGTTTGAAAGTTAACAAATATTGAGAAATTCTCCCAATAAATGTAACTCCAAAGTCACCTTGGTTATAAATAATAAAATTGTACCGATTAATCCTGACTCATGTTTACACCAGTCTCCAGACGTCAGCAACCCCGAAGTCTCCTGCTCGTAGAGTCGTTGATGAATAGCAGACCTTGTCACTCAGCAAACCCGTAGCACACATAAAGTTCCATGTAGACTCGAAGAGTGTGTCCCGTACAAAATAAAGTAATTAAGATTTGTTCAAGGTTCGGGTATTAAAGTTGATAAAGGAAAAGGTCAACCCGAATAGAAAGTATTTATTATTTAGTTTATTATTTGTAAATCAAATGAATATTATTGTTCTTACCATGTAATCCTTTATTATTATTGTTCCTTGGAATTAGATTTTATTTAAATTGGTCTCCAATCATTTCATTTGATCAACTGAACCTAAAGAGACAAACAGAAACAGAAACAGACAACAAAACCACTAAAAATAATATCAGATCCTGGGATATGAAATTCTGATTCTCCTTCACTTATTTATAAGTGTCCATGTCAAAGCTTTTTCCTTCCACTTAAAATATTATATAAATAGAATCTACTAATAAAATTATATTATAGAATAGAAAGATATTACCAAACATTCAGAATTTGTATTAGTTTGTTCTCCTCCACTCATCTATCATTGACATTAGCAAAGGGTCATTAAACTCAACCTGAAATACTTAATAAACTCTAAAATTAATTATTAAATTGATCAATAATAAATAAAAAGGCTTTAGGAACCCTTCAGTGATCCATTAAACCATAAAAGACACTTAAAGAGTTATAATCAGGCCTACAATCCTCCATCCAGCAAACATGCTCTTTTCAATTCACTTATTGTTTTAAAGATGGCTGTTATCACTCTCATCTAATTCTCACGTAATTTCTACAACTTTCTTCCTTCATAATTTATCTCTGACTACTTCAAAATCATATTTTTCTGACAGACTTTCAAAATTCATTTTCTCTATTTCTTTTAAATATCTCATTTAATGTGATAAGAGGTTTAACTAATAGAATTCCAAAATATAATGAGATTTTTACCAAGCAGTAATAAACTCTTTTCTATATTAACAATTAAGTAAATATAATTTATTAGAGAATACGAATTAAATTAATAATGTGTTTTCATACAATTTAGTATAAATAATAGAAAGGCTATCAAACTTCAGTTCGTTACAATCGCCCCTGTATAATTGAAAACCGTAGATGAGTCTGAAACGGTGATTATGAACCTAACATGACGAAGTGAAGGTTAGAGATTATACACCTTTAAAATAAACAAATTTGTCCAAACATCTTTAATTAGAATTAAATATTTAAGTTAAATAATCTCCTCCCTAAGAATGACTAATAATCTAATTTATAAGTTACAATTAAATTATAAAATTCAATTCTACTAATTCGCTCTAATTATGAATAAGTAATTAAATTAACAAACAGTTAACCTGTACACTAATTTAGACATTCCTTAATTTTGAAAATATATTAATTAATTAAATATTAAGCATAAAATTACGCCCCAATAGACCAACAATCTTCCCTTTCTCCTTAGGTAGATAACTAAAACATAAAATTATCCAACTCTTGGATCTCTAGCACTGAAGAGAAGTTCAAAATGTCTGTACAGCCTCTCTCCCCTTTCGTGCAGTGTTTTGAGAATTCTCCAAAGCTTAAAGTTCTCTCTATCTAAAACTCCATTAATATATTGAGCTATTTTGACCATCCCTGGTCCCACATCATCCCAACCTTTAATCAGCTGTTCTCTTGTTAAATTTAGAGGGTATGAATTTTTTTCCATAAATCTTATTTTGAAATCAAGAACAACCCATTCCTTTCTTATTTGTTGTTCTAAATCCCATCCTTGTTGTTCCTTTAATTTTCTTAAAACTGCCATACTCTTTGACAATACCCTGATAACAATGAATAAAATTCTTTCTTAATTTTCAGTCAAAATACTTAGCTAAATTTACAGTATTGAATAATCCACGAACTAATGTGGTATTAGGTCTTGTCAATAAATATACATTTTTAAAAGGACTTCCCGCAACGATAAATGGTCCCTCAAAAGTACGTTCAAATTTTCTACATCTTGTTGAATCTGTTCCCACTTTTTTCAACCTCCGTACCTTAACCTGTTCTCCTATCTGAAACTCAGTTAACTTATGGGAACGATTGAATTTACTTTGACGTATATTTGCAAATCTTCTAAGATTTTCTCGCGCTTGATCCCTTAGTAAACCTAAACCTCTCCGACATAGTTTTGGTATTGAATTATCAAATGTGGTTTTTGGCCCTTTTCCAAACATCAACTCCATAGGTGTAAAACCTGTACTTAAATGTATTGAATTATTATAAAGTTCTTCTATTTTAGGTAATAAAGAATCCCAATCTTGGTGATTTAATCCGCAGTACAATCTAAAATATTTTCCCAACTCTCGATTTACTCGTTCTACTGTATTAGGCCTAGGATTTCGAATAGTTGTGTATAAAGGTTTAACCCCTAATTTACCTAGCTCCTCTTTCCATAATTTAGAAATAAATTGTTTACCGTTATCTGTCATTATTGTTTTCGGTTTTAAAATATTAACAAACTCCATAAATTTTTCTAAGACTGCCTGTGAAGTAATTGAATTTAAAGCAAATAATTTTAGAAATTTTGTAAACGTGTCTTGTATAACAAATATATGGTCAGCTCCTGACCTTCCTTTAATAATAGGGCCATATAGATCAGCCATTACCATATCCCCTGGATCTTGTGTAACAATAGATTGACATTCTCCCACAAATTTAACATTATCTGATTTTGATAATTGACACTCTGGACATCTTTTGATTATTGATTTTACAATGACCCTCATTTTTACCCAGAAAAACCTTTTCTTCAAATACAAAACAGTTTTATAGACCCCCGAATGACCCATTTCTAAGTGTAACTGTTTCACTACTTCCTCACATAAACTTTTAGGTAAAAAGATTACCCAACTTGATTCTAGTGGATTGCTTCGATTAAATTTTACTATTCCTTGTTCAATTTTACATCTTTGAACTAATCTTCCCATTCTTCCCACTAAATTTGTTGTACCAAGTAATGCACCTTTAATTTCTCTAATAACTTGATCCTCATTTTGTAAATTCTCTAAACACCCCAATCTAGCCAATAGATTTGAATTAGGTTTAATTCCCATATATAAGATCTCTGGTAATCGCACCTTATTTTCTTGAATACATCCATCACTTGGATATCGTGATAAAATATCAACCCCTTGATTGTCAACCCCTCTAACATGTTCTACTTTATATTTAAAATAGGATTTTCCATTTAATGTGAACCCTGTATATTTTCTACTTTCTGGCGTAATAGGTATCTGAAAATACGCGTTATTTAAATCTAAAACTGTAATATATTTAACCCCATGAAAAGCATTAAGTACATCTATTTGAAAAGGTGGAGCCTCAGATTCAGCCACCATATACTTATTAATTTCTCTTGCATCTAATAAAACTCTAACTGAACCATCTGGCTTAAGTGTGAATGTAAGAGGACTACTATACGGTGTAGAAGCCCGTGAAATTATACCAAAAGACTCCATCTCATCAAGTTTTTCTTCTACTTTACGTCTGTAATTGTAAGGAACAGGATAAGATCGACGTATCTCTGGAACATGAGGTACCATAACAATTTCATGAGTGTAACAATTTGCTCTTCCTAAGGTGGTAGTAAACACCTTTCCATGTTTCTCTATAATACGATTTAATTCTGAAACCTGCTCAGCAGTAAGTTCCATACCAATTTTAATCTGACTAATCATAGATTCGGATTCCTTATTAACCTTATCCTTTTCTGTAATAATTACATTAGACTCTAATGTACAGACCTTCTCCTTAATAAGAGGTATCTTTATGTTTTTGCCCAAATTTTTAATTGTGAGCATTTTCACATCTTGTCTCAACTTAAGAGTTGCCTCATATGAAATCAGCCAATCTAATCCCAATATGACTGGTCTAACTAAACGAGGAACCACCAAGAAATTTCCATTTAGAATATTTTCACCCACTTTTAAGGTCAAATTAATTACTTGATGAACCCTTAAACTTCGTTGTCCTACCGCTCCACGTATATGAATAGGTTTAATGGGTAACAAAGGAACATGATTTACAGACTTTGCAATTATCTGATTAAATAAATCTTCCGAAACGCAAGTAATTTCACTACCAGTATCAATAAGACAACAAACAAGTAACCCTTCAATATTAATTTCGATCTCTGCCTTAGTAAAGTTTGTTTGTTCTAACTCATCTTCGCAAAAATCATCAAATAAAGATCCTACTAACGTCAATGTCTTTGGCATTTGATTATTCCAAAAATTACCTTCGCCCCCATTTAACTTAAATTCGTTTTGCTCAACTGATTTTACCTTAATGACATCATCTTTAAATCCTATTCCGAAAAATCTACCAGCTTTAGTTCGTCTAGCCAAGGAGACAGGGAAGAGTCTACCGTGCGCATCTTTCCCTAATCCTTTTCCTGGTATCCAACCCATCTTGATCATCATTCGCACGCCTGGTATAAAACGTAGCCCTCTATATTCTTCAACTAAAGTAGGGGCATCTTCTTTAGTTGCCTCTAGTTTAAATTTTGTACTTCTCCTTCTTCTCCAAATGTCAGTGATTTAGGTTCTGTCTCCAAACAATTCACCTCCTTTCTAATCTTACGACGTTTTGCTGAGATTGCATATTCTCTTCCATGAGACTTAGATTTCCCCTCTTTAGATGACATATACGAACCAGCTTCGGACATGGTAACGCCAATCTGATCTTCTATTGAGTCAAATTTCCTTAAAAGTTCAGCTGCCTCAATAATGGTATTTCCTTTTCGTAAGACCCACATATATTGAATATTTTTAGGGAAATGTGGCATTAAATCATTGACTAGTTGTCCTTCTGGAGGTGGATTGGTCAACATCTTTGCTTGTCCCATAAAAACAAGGAAATGATCTAACATGGATTTTGTAATAGACGAATCCCAGTGTTCCGAAATTATCCTTCTTCGTAACACACTCTGCTCTGTCTCACTCCAATATGTCTGAAGAAAATCTTGTTTAAAATCCGAGAGTGTATTCCAACGTTGACGAAAAACACGAGCCCAATTTCTGACTTCTCCTTCTAAACAAGCCACAACATGATCTATGACATGTTCTTTAGATGAAAGTCTCCTTAAATAAACTTCTAGATCTTCAAGGAATGTAACAGGATGCATGCCTGTCTTTCCAGGGTACTTGGGACGATCCGTTTTATAATCCATAACAGCATATTGAATAGAAGCTTAAAATTTTAATTAAAATAAAACACCTTATAAAATTGTAAAATAAAATAAATTAATCTAAATAAATACTCAAGTGTATGTCATTGACTTACTTGTTTCTTTAAAACAAATCCGAAAGTGGAAAGAAAAGTCTTTGAATAAAATGGACTTAAGATTAGCATAAATAAAACAAATAAGAAATCCTTTATTAAATTAACATAGTTTTATAGTGTTTATATATACATTATAATTTGTATAACTTAGTTATGTATAATTTAGTATTGCTCCAAACCAAGAGTCATTTACAAATACAACCCTTGCTCACGAATAAGTATCTTTAATAAAACTTTAGTTTTTTTTTTTTATATATATATAGTACTTGAAATAATAGTATTCAAAACTAAAACCCTTATTTCAGTACTAAAAGTTTTGTTTTCAAAATCTAAATAAGAATTTTAATCAAACAAAACTCTTATTTAAAATTTTCTTTAGAAAAGAATAATTACCAATTTATTAAAATATTGAGAAAGAAATAAACCAAATTTATTTATTTAACATCCGTTCACACTAAACTAACAGAATACTAACGAGCGTAAGGAAGTAAGGAGGGCGCGTAAAACTAGATCAAATTAAATTAGAAAAGTAATAGAACAAAATAATCAGAGTCTGTCATTTTTTCATTAGCCTAAACATCCTGGTCACGGCACCATTGTGACGATCTCATCTTTTGATCAATTAAAGGATAATTAGACCAATAATAATAATTAACTCATCCTGGTAACGGCACCATTGTGACGATCTCAAGTCGGGACCACAAGGATATTTGAGTTTAGGAAAACAAAGATAGTCTTTGTTATTGGCATGTGAAGTCTAGGGTAGGACCATTCTACGTTGTGTAATTTTTTTATAAATAAGTAACTCAAGATCTTTATTAGGCAGACAAACTCTAGTTTATATTGTTCATTTACTAAATAATTAATTACAGGGGTAATACCGGAATTTGGCAATTTATTTGAGTCCTCGGGTGTGAGCACAACTCAGTTTCTAATAGGAGAGTAATGAATTTAAACTAAGCGCCCCCTCCTGACCTCCCTTGGACGCACCTATCCTGCTGCCTCTAGGTCAAACACCCGACCAGGCCCACAGGACCCAAACAAACCTGGCCCTAATCTAATTCTATCTCTCAAACCATCATCATGAAGTTAGACATTTAACGCGAAAGGAAAGAACGATAACAAAAGACTTTGAATATCTTTTACTTAGTAACCTCATTTATACAGAGTGGTGCCAGCGTGACCCTGTAGAGTCCCGCCCCGTCTGCCCCGAAAGACGACAACACAGCATCCAGAAATATAGTGGCTGATGCGATGAAAGGTCCACATATATAATTCTGGAGCTCTCCTGGAGATGAACTAACAAAGCAAAAGATAAACAAATAAAATAATATAAAGGGGACATTACAAACATTCATCTTTTCATACTTTTCCTATTTCTAATCCTATGAAAGAACGCGAGAGGCTTTTGAGGAATGAAATGAACACTGTATGGTTGGTTCGAACAGTGGGTAATCTACCAGCATGTGTCGGGGCTCTACCATTGAGCTATTGCCTTGCTTGAAGCAAGCCAAAGGGGAATCGAACCACCTATCACCGCGCACTACCCAGTAGACCCCACTGACGTGCATTTGTGCCTACACGGATTCAACCATACCTGAGCCCATAGGTCTCTAAGCCTCGGAAGTTGTCAGTATAAATTGTTAAATGGAATTATGATTATGAAAACTTATACTGTTTACATACTTCCTTTCGAAAATAATTACTCTTTGAATTATTAAGTTGTAAATATTCTCAATCAAAATAAATCCCTAAGTTTGTATTAATAAGATTCCTAATTTCTGTTGGATTTACGCGAGCTGTTTGGTGATTACGTTTATTAAATAGATTTGGGTTTGTAGATTGTAACCTAATCACCAAAAGCATTATTTCATCATTAAATGGTAAACGGAAGTGAGGAAAATAACGTCAGATTTATGAAATGAATTCGACTGACTAATTATGTAATTAAAAGATTTCTTTAAGGAAAGTATAATATAATATATTAATCTAGTTAGAATTTAAATTAAAAGAATAATCAGAGTAAAGGTAAAAGGTTCAACATGATTGAATAGTTAGTTTTCTAAACTACGTTATTTGAATTTCAAGAGATTAAAAGGAAAGAATAAATCTTAGAATAATATTAAAGAAAGATTTCAAATTATAAGTATTACCTTTGTTTAGTAAGAAAAGAATTTATACTACTGTTTGAATTTACATAATTAAAATAATTTATTTATTATTTGTAAAGGTATTATTAGAAATAGTTATAATATCAATTATAATTGTTTAACTCACAGTTGTTCAATTCCAAAATTTTAGAACTCCTCACTCTTCAGCTACCACCACTTGAGTGATCAAAAACTATCAATTTTGTTTTGTTTATTTATTTTTATTCTAATGTCAAATAATATTCAAAAGGAACATTATGACTTTATTTTAAAATAGTTGAAAGTTGACATTAAACTTCAAATCTCTCTTTTTTTATATTCAAGAAATGTCATAATTTTTATAATAAAATGTCTATATCTTTATTATTAATAAAGAGATAAATGAGAAATGACCGTCCTTTAAATAGAGCGATAATCATTACACTTACCTAGATCGATGTTTGAAAGTTAACAAATATTGAGAAATTCTCCCAATAAATGTAACTCCAAAGTCACCTTGGTTATAAATAATAAAATTGTACCGATTAATCCTGACTCATGTTTACACCAGTCTCCAGACGTCAGCAACCCCGAAGTCTCCTGCTCGTAGAGTCGTTGATGAATAGCAGACCTTGTCACTCAGCAAACCCGTAGCACACATAAAGTTCCATGTAGACTCGAAGAGTGTGTCCCGTACAAAATAAAGTAATTAAGATTTGTTCAAGGTTCGGGTATTAAAGTTGATAAAGGAAAAGGTCAACCCGAATAGAAAGTATTTATTATTTAGTTTATTATTTGTAAATCAAATGAATATTATTGTTCTTACCATGTAATCCTTTATTATTATTGTTCCTTGGAATTAGATTTTATTTAAATTGGTCTCCAATCATTTCATTTGATCAACTGAACCTAAAGAGACAAACAGAAACAGAAACAGACAACAAAACCACTAAAAATAATATCAGATCCTGGGATATGAAATTCTGATTCTCCTTCACTTATTTATAAGTGTCCATGTCAAAGCTTTTTCCTTCCACTTAAAATATTATATAAATAGAATCTACTAATAAAATTATATTATAGAATAGAAAGATATTACCAAACATTCAGAATTTGTATTAGTTTGTTCTCCTCCACTCATCTATCATTGACATTAGCAAAGGGTCATTAAACTCAACCTGAAATACTTAATAAACTCTAAAATTAATTATTAAATTGATCAATAATAAATAAAAAGGCTTTAGGAACTCTTCAGTGATCCATTAAACCATAAAAGGCACTTAAAGAGTTATAATCAGGCCTACAATCCTCCATCCAGCAAACATGCTCTTTTCAATTCACTTATTGTTTTAAAGATGGCTGTTATCACTCTCATCTAATTCTCACGTAATTTCTACAACTTTCTTCCTTCATAATTTATCTCTGACTACTTCAAAATCATATTTTTCTGACAGACTTTCAAAATTAATTTTCTCTATTTCTTTTAAATATCTCATTTAATGTGATAAGAGGTTTAACTAATAGAATTCCAAAATATAATGAGATTTTTACCAAGCAGTAATAAACTCTTTTCTATATTAACAATTAAGTAAATATAATTTATTAGAGAATACGAATTAAATTAATAATGTGTTTTCATACAATTTAGTATAAATAATAGAAAGGCTATCAAACTTCAGTTCGTTACAATCGCCCCTGTATAATTGAAAACCGTAGATGAGTCTGAAACGGTGATTATGAACCTAACATGACGAAGTGAAGGTTAGAGATTATACACCTTTAAAATAAACAAATTTGTCCAAACATCTTTAATTAGAATTAAATATTTAAGTTAAATAATCTCCTCCCTAAGAATGACTAATAATCTAATTTATAAGTTACAATTAAATTATAAAATTCAATTCTACTAATTCGCTCTAATTATGAATAAGTAATTAAATTAACAAACAGTTAACCTGTACACTAATTTAGACATTCCTTAATTTTGAAAATATATTAATTAATTAAATATTAAGCATAAAATTACGCCCCAATAGACCAACAATCTTCCCTTTCTCCTTAGGTAGATAACTAAAACATAAAATTATCCAACTCTTGGATCTCTAGCACTGAAGAGAAGTTCAAAATGTCTGTACAGCCTCTCTCCCCTTTCGTGCAGTGTTTTGAGAATTCTCCAAAGCTTAAAGTTCTCTCTATCTAAAACTCCATTAATATATTGAGCTATTTTGACCATCCCTGGTCCCACATCATCCCAACCTTTAATCAGCTGTTCTCTTGTTAAATTTAGAGGGTATGAATTTTTTTCCATAAATCTTATTTTGAAATCAAGAACAACCCATTCCTTTCTTATTTGTTGTTCTAAATCCCATCCTTGTTGTTCCTTTAATTTTCTTAAAACTGCCATACTCTTTGACAATACCCTGATAACAATGAATAAAATTCTTTCTTAATTTTCAGTCAAAATACTTAGCTAAATTTACAGTATTGAATAATCCACGAACTAATGTGGTATTAGGTCTTGTCAATAAATATACATTTTTAAAAGGACTTCCCGCAACGATAAATGGTCCCTCAAAAGTACGTTCAAATTTTCTACATCTTGTTGAATCTGTTCCCACTTTATTCAACCTCCGTACCTTAACCTGTTCTCCTATCTGAAACTCAGTTAACTTATGGGAACGATTGAATTTACTTTGACGTATATTTGCAAATCTTCTAAGATTTTCTCGCGCTTGATCCCTTAGTAAACCTAAACCTCTCCGACATAGTTTTGGTATTGAATTATCAAATGTGGTTTTTGGCCCTTTTCCAAACATCAACTCCATAGGTGTAAAACCTGTACTTAAATGTATTGAATTATTATAAAGTTCTTCTATTTTAGGTAATAAAGAATCCCAATCTTGGTGATTTAATCCGCAGTACAATCTAAAATATTTTCCCAACTCTCGATTTACTCGTTCTACTGTATTAGGCCTAGGATTTCGAATAGTTGTGTATAAAGGTTTAACCCCTAATTTACCTAGCTCCTCTTTCCATAATTTAGAAATAAATTGTTTACCGTTATCTGTCATTATTGTTTTCGGTTTTAAAATATTAACAAACTCCATAATTTTTTCTAAGACTGCCTGTGAAGTAATTGAATTTAAAGCAAATAATTTTAGAAATTTTGTAAACATGTCTTGTATAACAAATATATGGTCAGCTCCTGACCTTCCTTTAATAATAGGGCCATATAGATCAGCCATTACCATATCCCCTGGATCTTGTGTAACAATAGATTGACATTCTCCCACAAATTTAACATTATCTGATTTTGATAATTGACACTCTGGACATCTTTTGATTATTGATTTTACAATGACCCTCATTTTTACCCAGAAAAACCTTTTCTTCAAATACAAAACAGTTTTATAGACCCCCGAATGACCCATTTCTAAGTGTAACTGTTTCACTACTTCCTCACATAAACTTTTAGGTAAAAAGATTACCCAACTTGATTCTAGTGGATTGCTTCGATTAAATTTTACTATTCCTTGTTCAATTTTACATCTTTGAACTAATCTTCCCATTCTTCCCACTAAATTTGTTGTACCAAGTAATGCACCTTTAATTTCTCTAATAACTTGATCCTCATTTTGTAAATTCTCTAAACACCCCAATCTAGCCAATAGATTTGAATTAGGTTTAATTCCCATATATAAGATCTCTGGTAATCGCACCTTATTTTCTTGAATACATCCATCACTTGGATATCGTGATAAAATATCAACCCCTTGATTGTCAACCCCTCTAACATGTTCTACTTTATATTTAAAATAGGATTTTCCATTTAATGTGAACCCTGTATATTTTCTACTTTCTGGCGTAATAGGTATCTGAAAATACGCGTTATTTAAATCTAAAACTGTAATATATTTAACCCCATGAAAAGCATTAAGTACATCTATTTGAAAAGGTGGAGCCTCAGATTCAGCCACCATATACTTATTAATTTCTCTTGCATCTAATAAAACTCTAACTGAACCATCTGGCTTAAGTGTGAATGTAAGAGGACTACTATACGGTGTAGAAGCCCGTGAAATTATACCAAAAGACTCCATCTCATCAAGTTTTTCTTCTACTTTACGTCTGTAATTGTAAGGAACAGGATAAGATCGACGTATCTCTGGAACATGAGGTACCATAACAATTTCATGAGTGTAACAATTTGCTCTTCCTAAGGTGGTAGTAAACACCTTTCCATGTTTCTCTATAATACGATTTAATTCTGAAACCTGCTCAGCAGTAAGTTCCATACCAATTTTAATCTGACTAATCATAGATTCGGATTCCTTATTAACCTTATCCTTTTCTGTAATAATTACATTAGACTCTAATGTACAGACCTTCTCCTTAATAAGAGGTATCTTTATGTTTTTGCCCAAATTTTTAATTGTGAGCATTTTCACATCTTGTCTCAACTTAAGAGTTGCCTCATATGAAATCAGCCAATCTAATCCCAATATGACTGGTCTAACTAAACGAGGAACCACCAAGAAATTTCCATTTAGAATATTTTCACCCACTTTTAAGGTCAAATTAATTACTTGATGAACCCTTAAACTTCGTTGTCCTACCGCTCCACGTATATGAATAGGTTTAATGGGTAACAAAGGAACATGATTTACAGACTTTGCAATTATCTGATTAAATAAATCTTCCGAAACGCAAGTAATTTCACTACCAGTATCAATAAGACAACAAACAAGTAACCCTTCAATATTAATTTCGATCTCTGCCTTAGTAAAGTTTGTTTGTTCTAACTCATCTTCGCAAAAATCATCAAATAAAGATCCTACTAACGTCAATGTCTTTGGCATTTGATTATTCCAAAAATTACCTTCGCCCCCATTTAACTTAAATTCGTTTTGCTCAACTGATTTTACCTTAATGACATCATCTTTAAATCCTATTCCGAAAAATCTACCAGCTTTAGTTCGTCTAGCCAAGGAGACAGGGAAGAGTCTACCGTGCGCATCTTTCCCTAATCCTTTTCCTGGTATCCAACCCATCTTGATCATCATTCGCACGCCTGGTATAAAACGTAGCCCTCTATATTCTTCAACTAAAGTAGGGGCATCTTCTTTAGTTGCCTCTAGTTTAAATTTTGTACTTCTCCTTCTTCTCCAAATGTCAGTGATTTAGGTTCTGTCTCCAAACAATTCACCTCCTTTCTAATCTTACGACGTTTTGCTGAGATTGCATATTCTCTTCCATGAGACTTAGATTTCCCCTCTTTAGATGACATATACGAACCAGCTTCGGACATGGTAACGCCAATCTGATCTTCTATTGAGTCAAATTTCCTTAAAAGTTCAGCTGCCTCAATAATGGTATTTCCTTTTCGTAAGACCCACATATATTGAATATTTTTAGGGAAATGTGGCATTAAATCATTGACTAGTTGTCCTTCTGGAGGTGGATTGGTCAACATCTTTGCTTGTCCCATAAAAACAAGGAAATGATCTAACATGGATTTTGTAATAGACGAATCCCAGTGTTCCGAAATTATCCTTCTTCGTAACACACTCTGCTCTGTCTCACTCCAATATGTCTGAAGAAAATCTTGTTTAAAATCCGAGAGTGTATTCCAACGTTGACGAAAAACACGAGCCCAATTTCTGACTTCTCCTTCTAAACAAGCCACAACATGATCTATGACATGTTCTTTAGATGAAAGTCTCCTTAAATAAACTTCTAGATCTTCAAGGAATGTAACAGGATGCATGCCTGTCTTTCCAGGGTACTTGGGACGATCCGTTTTATAATCCATAACAGCATATTGAATAGAAGCTTAAAATTTTAATTAAAATAAAACACCTTATAAAATTGTAAAATAAAATAAATTAATCTAAATAAATACTCAAGTGTATGTCATTGACTTACTTGTTTCTTTAAAACAAATCCGAAAGTGGAAAGAAAAGTCTTTGAATAAAATGGACTTAAGATTAGCATAAATAAAACAAATAAGAAATCCTTTATTAAATTAACATAGTTTTATAGTGTTTATATATACATTATAATTTGTATAACTTAGTTATGTATAATTTAGTATTGCTCCAAACCAAGAGTCATTTACAAATACAACCCTTGCTCACGAATAAGTATCTTTAATAAAACTTTAGTTTTTTTTTTTTATATATATATAGTACTTGAAATAATAGTATTCAAAACTAAAACCCTTATTTCAGTACTAAAAGTTTTGTTTTCAAAATCTAAATAAGAATTTTAATCAAACAAAACTCTTATTTAAAATTTTCTTTAGAAAAGAATAATTACCAATTTATTAAAATATTGAGAAAGAAATAAACCAAATTTATTTATTTAACATCCGTTCACACTAAACTAACAGAATACTAACGAGCGTAAGGAAGTAAGGAGGGCGCGTAAAACTAGATCAAATTAAATTAGAAAAGTAATAGAACAAAATAATCAGAGTCTGTCATTTTTTCATTAGCCTAAACATCCTGGTCACGGCACCATTGTGACGATCTCATCTTTTGATCAATTAAAGGATAATTAGACCAATAATAATAATTAACTCATCCTGGTAACGGCACCATTGTGACGATCTCAAGTCGGGACCACAAGGATATTTGAGTTTAGGAAAACAAAGATAGTCTTTGTTATTGGCATGTGAAGTCTAGGGTAGGACCATTCTACGTTGTGTAATTTTTTTATAAATAAGTAACTCAAGATCTTTATTAGGCAGACAAACTCTAGTTTATATTGTTCATTTACTAAATAATTAATTACAGGGGTAATACCGGAATTTGGCAATTTATTTGAGTCCTCGGGTGTGAGCACAACTCAGTTTCTAATAGGAGAGTAATGAATTTAAACTAAGCGCCCCCTCCTGACCTCCCTTGGACGCACCTATCCTGCTGCCTCTAGGTCAAACACCCGACCAGGCCCACAGGACCCAAACAAACCTGGCCCTAATCTAATTCTATCTCTCAAACCATCATCATGAAGTTAGACATTTAACGCGAAAGGAAAGAACGATAACAAAAGACTTTGAATATCTTTTACTTAGTAACCTCATTTATACAGAGTGGTGCCAGCGTGACCCTGTAGAGTCCCGCCCCGTCTGCCCCGAAAGACGACAACACAGCATCCAGAAATATAGTGGCTGATGCGATGAAAGGTCCACATATATAATTCTGGAGCTCTCCTGGAGATGAACTAACAAAGCAAAAGATAAACAAATAAAATAATATAAAGGGGACATTACAAACATTCATCTTTTCATACTTTTCCTATTTCTAATCCTATGAAAGAACGCGAGAGGCTTTTGAGGAATGAAATGAACACTGTATGGTTGGTTCGAACAGTGGGTAATCTACCAGCATGTGTCGGGGCTCTACCATTGAGCTATTGCCTTGCTTGAAGCAAGCCAAAGGGGAATCGAACCACCTATCACCGCGCACTACCCAGTAGACCCCACTGACGTGCATTTGTGCCTACACGGATTCAACCATACCTGAGCCCATAGGTCTCTAAGCCTCGGAAGTTGTCAGTATAAATTGTTAAATGGAATTATGATTATGAAAACTTATACTGTTTACATACTTCCTTTCGAAAATAATTACTCTTTGAATTATTAAGTTGTAAATATTCTCAATCAAAATAAATCCCTAAATTTGTATTAATAAGATTCCTAATTTCTGTTGGATTTACGCGAGCTGTTTGGTGATTACGTTTATTAAATAGATTTGGGTTTGTAGATTGTAACCTAATCACCAAAAGCATTATTTCATCATTAAATGGTAAACGGAAGTGAGGAAAATAACGTCAGATTTATGAAATGAATTCGACTGACTAATTATGTAATTAAAAGATTTCTTTAAGGAAAGTATAATATAATATATTAATCTAGTTAGAATTTAAATTAAAAGAATAATCAGAGTAAAGGTAAAAGGTTCAACATGATTGAATAGTTAGTTTTCTAAACTACGTTATTTGAATTTCAAGAGATTAAAAGGAAAGAATAAATCTTAGAATAATATTAAAGAAAGATTTCAAATTATAAGTATTACCTTTGTTTAGTAAGAAAAGAATTTATACTACTGTTTGAATTTACATAATTAAAATAATTTATTTATTATTTGTAAAGGTATTATTAGAAATAGTTATAATATCAATTATAATTGTTTAACTCACAGTTGTTCAATTCCAAAATTTTAGAACTCCTCACTTTTCAGCTACCACCACTTGAGTGATCAAAAACTATCAATTTTGTTTTGTTTATTTATTTTTATTCTAATGTCAAATAATATTCAAAAGGAACATTATGACTTTATTTTAAAATAGTTGAAAGTTGACATTAAACTTCAAATCTCTCTTTTTTTATATTCAAGAAATGTCATAATTTTTATAATAAAATGTCTATATCTTTATTATTAATAAAGAGATAAATGAGAAATGACCGTCCGTAAATAGAGCGATAATCATTACACTTACCTAGATCGATGTTTGAAAGTTAACAAATATTGAGAAATTCTCCCAATAAATGTAACTCCAAAGTCACCTTGGTTATAAATAATAAAATTGTACCGATTAATCCTGACTCATGTTTACACCAGTCTCCAGACGTCAGCAACCCCGAAGTCTCCTGCTCGTAGAGTCGTTGATGAATAGCAGACCTTGTCACTCAGCAAACCCGTAGCACACATAAAGTTCCATGTAGACTCGAAGAGTGTGTCCCGTACAAAATAAAGTAATTAAGATTTGTTCAAGGTTCGGGTATTAAAGTTGATAAAGGAAAAGGTCAACCCGAATAGAAAGTATTTATTATTTAGTTTATTATTTGTAAATCAAATGAATATTATTGTTCTTACCATGTAATCCTTTATTATTATTGTTCCTTGGAATTAGATTTTATTTAAATTGGTCTCCAATCATTTCATTTGATCAACTGAACCTAAAGAGACAAACAGAAACAGAAACAGACAACAAAACCACTAAAAATAATATCAGATCCTGGGATATGAAATTCTGATTCTCCTTCACTTATTTATAAGTGTCCATGTCAAAGCTTTTTCCTTCCACTTAAAATATTATATAAATAGAATCTACTAATAAAATTATATTATAGAATAGAAAGATATTACCAAACATTCAGAATTTGTATTAGTTTGTTCTCCTCCACTCATCTATCATTGACATTAGCAAAGGGTCATTAAACTCAACCTGAAATACTTAATAAACTCTAAAATTAATTATTAAATTGATCAATAATAAATAAAAAGGCTTTAGGAACCCTTCAGTGATCCATTAAACCATAAAAGGCACTTAAAGAGTTATAATCAGGCCTACAATCCTCCATCCAGCAAACATGCTCTTTTCAATTCACTTATTGTTTTAAAGATGGCTGTTATCACTCTCATCTAATTCTCACGTAATTTCTACAACTTTCTTCCTTCATAATTTATCTCTGACTACTTCAAAATCATATTTTTCTGACAGACTTTCAAAATTCATTTTCTCTATTTCTTTTAAATATCTCATTTAATGTAAAGAGGTTTAACTAATAGAATTCCAAAATATAATGAGATTTTTACCAAGCAGTAATAAACTCTTTTCTATATTAACAATTAAGTAAATATAATTTATTAGAGAATACGAATTAAATTAATAATGTGTTTTCATACAATTTAGTATAAATAATAGAAAGGCTATCAAACTTCAGTTCGTTACAGTACCTACTACCTAATTTATACACAAAGCGCTTAAACGGAGTGTCTAGATAACTTGCGTGTGTAGTACGTAAGTACTAGGTAGATTAAATAACAGAACTAAAATACACTTACCTTTTCAAAAAGATACAAAATAACTGGTGAATCTTTCAGGAACATCTTTATTTGACCTGATGTAAACGTCAAGGACTTTTTTTCCTTGTGTCCTTCTGAACAGCGTTTCAGAAACGCTATGACTTTTGAATACTTCGTGATATCAATATTGTTGTAGATACTCAGTGTGGACTTGAGCATAGAATATTTAGCCCACATAGAAGATGGCTTGAATTTGAATTTGAATTTTTACACAAGAATGACATTTTGATGTAGTTTTCTTTTCGATCTTCCATGCCAAAAAGTTATTATATTATTTTTCATATAATTTTCTAGATTTTTCTGGCAAAAGATTGTGAGTTACTTTTGTTGCCAATTCTAGAATATCCGGAGGCGTACAAATATCATCGTCGCTGTCCATTTTTAACTTTTAATTTGTATTTTAAAAACAAAACACATTGCGAAACATTAAATTCACGCGTACGTGTATTGTCACAGTGAACTTGCCGCCATTAAAATCTAACCAATGAGAGCGCAGCTGCGCGCGCAGGGTCAATCAGGAGCGAGCGCGCGCTGTTCTTTTTTTATTTAATTGGCACAAGATCTTACCAAAGAGTTTTGTGTATGTAAGTTTAGTAGTTTCGAGGAAGTTTTCACGTATAACCCAACTGTTTTCAAAAGCCAGCCTAATATCAAAATTTTATACAACTTGTATGAGGATTTTGACATAAGGCTCGCCAGGTTAATTGGTCGCGTTTTATTGATGTTATAATGAGATTTTACGATATCGATGTGGATATTATACCATCATGTGAAATTGCTTAAATTGAGTGTTTTGTTGTCTGCGCTATAACAGTAGTAATTATAAGTCAAGTATTGAAAACATAAGTAGAATGTTACAACATTAGTGTAGATAAAAACCTTTAAAAAGTACTTATTTAAAAGTAATATGCAAGAGCATATTTGATGAATCCTAATCAATGGAGTTTTACTTACGAGTTAAACATTTTTTTTATTGAACAAGAAAATAACCACAGCCTACGCAAAGAGTTCGAAACTTCTGTAAAATATTACTTAAAAACAAATGCTTGTTGCATTTGTTTTTAAGTAATATTTTACAGATTACAAGAATCATAGTAAATATAGTTAATTAACCATTCATGCTTTATTAATGTTCAATCAATTGGAAGACCACTAATTTGTGCCGTCATTGGCACGAGCGAGCGAGTTTGAGCATTTCCAGTAATTATCAATATTGGTCAGACGTCCTTTAACTCCCACAAACAACAGTTGTTCAAGAGGAAAAGTGACACGGGAAATCTGCTACAACAGACACCGGACTGTGGAATATAAACCTTATTGCGCAAAGAATAGAAGCGTCCAGCACCAATCGCGGTACATGAAAATAATCTGTAAATAAATACCAAGTGAAAACAATGTTTAAATAATGTGAGTGGGAGTTGTTCGTATTGGAAAAACTTTAATCCATTACCCGAGCTGATTCTGTGTGGGTGTTGGAAAGTAAATTAGGTAAACTTCACCTCATATAGCCGACAGTTAAAATAACACAACCGAACGGTGAAGAGATTTGAAAACTGTAATATCCTGGATATACAACACGTAACAGGCGCTGACAGCAGTGAAACGTGCTACACTTACGCATGGTTTATATGAAAAGTAAACTACACCCGTAGAGCTTATGTTGTTACCCTTTTATGTAGTACATAAACTTGTAAATAAATAAATTAATAAATAAATAAACTTTCCTACACTCACACCAATTATCTAACCCAAGAGAAGCTTCGTTATGAAACTCGTTAAAAGGTTACTAGACAAAGGATAAACATACATAAAATACTTAAATACATACTTATTATACATAGAAAACACCCAGACCCGAGGTAATTTAAAAAAACAATAATTTCTAAATTGACCCGACCGGGGTCGAACCCGGGACCTCAGAGATGGCGACACCATGAAAACCGGTGTTCAAGCCACTCAACCAAGGAGGTCGTCAAAATAAATAAATAAAACATCGTACAACATAGAATACAATATATTTGTAACAATGTTATTGTTTCCAAAATGAAGAAATACGAAACCTCTCCTGCATAGAAAAAAACCAAATTCACCCCTAAACAGTATCTATTTACATGATTATCTTTTATATTTACTAAAGTGCGACGATAACATTAAGTATACTTACTAGAAAAACGCTATTGTTTATTTTTTTTACTTAAATATCTAGATTTTTATTAATAAATAGTTTTTTGCGAATTTCCCGGCTTGAATCCAATGGCAAATCAAGTGGCAAATCACGCAATAAAACAAAATTTTAAGTAAAAAGATTAGTATAAAGTGTCTCACTCACAGAAGATAAAATGTTTTTGATGCTTTAAAAGTTGGTAGGTACTTAGTTATTTACCAAGTTACTTTAAAATACTTAAATATTAAAAATAAAAATTGACTAAAAACGCTGTTACAAACACGTCTTTCTTTCTTTTCTTGATTTCTTTCAAACATCATATTATATAAGTTAAAAATAATACTATAATATAATAATTATATTATTATTTTTAACTATATAATATAATATAATAATATATAATAATCATTATTTAAAAAACGAAAGATTTCATTTATAATATTTCGTAATAAACTATTCATTTTCAAGTTGGAGGGTGAAACACTATTTTGTAAAAGCGTACGATTTTCAATTCTACATCAATGCAATTGTTTTCCGCCTTAGAGCATTTTCCGCACTTCGGGTGTGTAATGAACCATTTTAATGGTTACACGGCTAAATCAAGTAGGCTCACGACCCGGCTCGATGTTTAATGAACTAGAATTAAACCTCACTTTGCATGGATCCGGGTTTTAGCCGGGTGACGGCCACGTATGTACCGGGTAATGTTCCCATCGAATTTGGATCTGTTCTGTTGAATTTATACGTGATTAAACTTGGACGTTTGCGAAATAGTTCCATTAGACAATGTTATTAATACAATTAAATAATTTCAGTCGAAGATCTTATTTAAGCTTAATATGCTTATACGCGATGAGAAGTGATAGACAGACGATATTTTTATTGTCTATGCATCATCAGACTTTATAGGAAAATAACAAAAGAAAATAGTTATGATTTGCCGGTCATATCACTTCCTATACACGAGTATACCTTATATAGTCGAGTCGATATATCTATATACCTATCTAGTCGACTCACATGCACACTGACTGCTAACGACGTGATGTGACGTGTAAGTTTTTTTTATAGAAAAGGTGTCATAACCTACTTCTGATTTTTCGAAGAAACTTTATATTTCACCTACCAATGTTATCTCTACACCACCCCATGGTTGACTGGTAGAGAATGCATCAGGCATTAAGTCCGCTATGTATTAATGTATGTTGCAAAAGTTCAAATAAATATATAAATAAATTAACATAATTATGTTATTGTTGTTAATAACTAACACTGATTAATTATGAAAAAATATCGTCTTTAATTACTTACCTACAGTTTATAAAGAACGCAGGTGAGAATGCTCTAAGAAAAATGTCCCGGTTAAAGCCTTTAGCAAAGTGTCGCCAAGTTTTTAATTGGCTGACTTGGGAGGAATATTAAAGAGGTACAATGCCTATCTACGTGATATTTTTAGAAATGTTTTAGGATTTTACTTTATTTTTTCTTACTTAGATTTGCTTGGTGTACCTACATAATTAGTAATAATAGCGTATTTGACTACAATGAAAATATTGATCAAATTGTTGTTAACTTAATAGTAAACATGTTTTTAAACTAATTTAGCCAGCACATTATTTTAAAATAAGTATGATTTTTATAAAAAATTATTAATAACATAATCAAATTTTTATGATTGACCACGTGATCAAAAACGCACGGGATGACGCTGAATCTGGAGTGACGTCACCAGCTTGTTTAAAGTAAATGTCAATCAAAGTTTTGTACGTTTGATTTGACAGCTAAAAGTTTACTTACAAGCAGATGACGTCACGACATCACGTGACCTGCTTGCATGGCGTCTTCAGCGTTTTGGCGGCTATTTTATTAATTTGAATTTTAATGGCGATTTTCATAAAAAATAAAGAAATTCATAACGAATTAATCAAATTGCAAATATATTATGCTATAATGAACCATTAGACATATTTGTCTGAAACCTGTCAAATACCCTATTAGCTTATTAACGTCCCACTGCGTCACACATGAGGAAATCAGACGATTTCTCACCACACCGCTGCGGTGCCGTCAGCCTAATGAAGGTTGGTGGGCTTACGTAAGCCATCTAATAACCAAATGATATCAACGGATGAACGTCAGTTGTGAACCATGAAGGAACTCGAGACATTTTTAATTCGGTCACTCATCCGGTGACATGACTCTTCTTGAGTTGCTTCATCACCTGGCAAGCAACTGCACTATTTGACCTTCTACCAAATCATTAATAATCTGCAACATTAATACGGAAATATAATAGGTATCTTCTCGTACACGGGCTCAGCCTGTAGACAAGCAAATGACGTACAAAAAACATTAATTCCACATGTCGAGATCCTCAGACAAGGAATGGAGGGCGCAGACTCGTCCTTTGCTAAATTCATATAAAAACGTGACAAGCCTACTAAGCATGACACCTATTTAATAGAATAAACTCTTGCTGGATGAGGCAACAATATTTTTTAAGACTTTGTAGTCAGTAAGCTGTTGGTGCCGTCTGCATTTAGCAATCGTTAAGGCGACACACTGAAAAATTGCACCAACTTTCTTTGAATAGTTTAAGACTACTTATATCATGCATGACTAACGAATCTGAAATGTTGATAAAGGTTAATTCATGTCATTATCTTGAATTTGCTAGCTTAAATACACGATTGTATAATTTTGACTCGATCATAATTATTTTCGAATACACTACTAAAAGATCTACCAATATATTTTTGATGTGAAAACTTCTTTAGCGGCATTGTACACTTTTTTTGTAATAGGTAAAAAATGTTAAATTCGCGTCAGGACACGTGACCGTCAGGACACGTGGCCTGATCGAAAATTCGTAAGACGGATGACAGCCGGCGCGGCGTAGGAGAGGAAGTATCCCCCTCTCTTTCTACGGCGCGGCGAAAATGTATGCCTGCTGCTTCGTTTAGGCGGCCCAGGGCGCTTGCGTGAATGTTCGAGTGCTTTTTAATGTAATATAAATTGTCATGTTTGTGTACGATAGCGCAATAAATAAATATTGTATTCTACCACATAAATGATAGTACTTTTATACTGATAATTGAAGCAATTCGTGCCAATTTATTCCCTAACCATTCCAAAATATCAAAAATGCACAACGTTAATATTCAAGTTTTCACTTCTGCCAGCACTCCCGGAGTGCAACCCGTCGTTTTTTTTAATATTCTTATATAGATTCTGTTAATTAGCGGTCTCAATTGTTGCAGGCGCTACGTATTTTTGACCTTATGACAACGCCCGCCGGTAAGTATCAGCCTTTTTGAATGTTCACAAATCGTGGTGTCGTCTTAACAACCGCCAACCCGCACGTAAATCGTGATCCGTGAGGGTGTACGACCCGTTATCTTTGTGGTGTATCCATCCATTGGAAGGTTCGTGTCCCAACAAGGTGGATGTATATGTGCTAGTAATGATGGTACGTTGCACTTATATGGTTATTACACCTTTCCATCGAAGTTTATTTTGTATAAGTAGTCCTATGAATCTGCTCCACCTTATGTTAGACAAATACGAGTCCAGATGCGATGTGCAAAAGCAGGATTGTGCTGCAGTAGCCGTCTTAATTTTGCCAACCCGCGAGTTACTTCTTAACATATCGTCAGAAAAGTTATGTTATCTTAAACAGTAGGCCGCTTTAAGTATTAGATAAAATCATACCTGATTGAAGTTAGACACAAACCGGAGACAACTTACAAGATATAATTTTTTTAATTAATCCGTACCGGATATTGAACTGGAACCCTCCTTCCTCTCAACTCTCTGAGATTGCGACGTCGAGCTTGTCGCCGAGATTGTGATTTAGGTTGTCATAATTATGCCAATCATGTTAGTTTATTTTATAAATAACAATTTGTTTTCACATTAATTTCGGTTCGCGTTTATTCAACAAACTTTTTACTAAAAAATGTTCATCATGTCACTTCCAGTAACGCTTTGTGCATCCGTGGTACACCCTATACGTTTCCCGTCCGTCAGATGAATAGCCAAGGTCAGTGGTGGGCACATTATCCTGCGGCTGTAATCTACAAGGCATATGAAGGTAATGACCAGTACGTGTGCCAGTAACAGATTTTTTTGGCTAATACCGTAGTCTCTGTATCGACCTTACTCTGTAATCGTAGGTATGGTGGTAACGATGTTAGTTTCGATTTTTGTGATTAGAAAAACAAGTGTTGAATAAAATATTATTAATAAAATAACGCAATATATTATCAATACTGTTATTAAATAAAATAAATTAAAAAAAATTAAAAATAAAAATATATATTGCGTGGACCGACGATCTGGTGAAGGTCGCGAGAAGCCGCTGGATGCGAGCAGCACAAAACCGGTCGTTGTGGAGATCCTTGGAGGAGGCCTTTGTCCAGCAGTGGATGTCTTTTGGCTGAGATGATGATGATGATGATTATAAGCTTTCTATTTAGTTGAGTTAACTGGACTGGTCTTGTTATACCCAAATAGAAAGGTTATGGGTTCAAATCTTCACTCTAACGGAGCTATGGAATTGAACCACGATTTCTCACTTTCAACCCGAGCGTGTGTTATATATACTCGTATATGCTACGCGAACCAACGCGATTAGACACAAACTAAGTATAAGCATTTTATTTAAATACAACTGGAAAGCGCTTCCTTTCCATCACACGTGATTCTAAGTGGTGCTAAAGTTGAAACTGTAAGCGCAATTTACCTGCAATCCTTACTTTGAGCCATATAAAGAACGTATGAAACCTTTTACTAATTAGTTAGCGCTAATCCCCGTTTAAATTCTTTGTAAACTATGAAACGCAAAAGTTGAATAGTGTATATTGAGCCATTTCGTATAGGAGTTAACCATTTCGTTTGCGTGTTCGACAATGATTATTTGTCTCCTATGTTAAGCTTTCCATACATAATTAAGGGCAAGTGACCACTGACATAGCTTACTTAACAAAAAACTACCGCATAAACCATAATGTAAATAAGCATCCGCTATTAATATGCTTTAGCCGCATTATAAACACTACTGCAATTTGCACAAGAGATAAATTTAGGGTTAAGTGACAAATGTCGTGCCATAAACCTCTTGTCAAATGAAGGGTGTTATGGCATAACCATAAAATTGTACTTACACAGTTAGAACTCAGTTTACGACGCTAACCGAAGGTGCTTCGGCCATTAACGGGTCGTAAACGAGCATATACTAAGAAACCTTTAAATTTTAAACAAATTTTGTAATAAAGTCCAACAATTACGGCGGAGGAGTTTAATTGTTCTATAAATTACTTATTAAACGGTGTTAGTCAAATCGATGGACAATGTCTCATCGTTTTGCATACTAACTTACATCGTTAAGTTCTGTGTTAATCTCAAGGGGATCTTAGAATATAATGCGGACTTTATTTTATGATATATATTACTACGTAACAAACAATTCGTGTGTCCGTACAAATGTAAAATTGGCCGGTGCCTAAGCTGTCGCGACGCTAAGTGCGGCGGTGTGCGGCTGGTCTGAACCTGCTCCCACCGCCCGACGCTACGCCGCTGGCGCCGTCGGGTTTCTGAGAGGAGCGGCCGAACGCGCCACTCGCGCGCCGGCAACTGTTTAACAAATATTAAAACAGGGCAAAATTTCAACTCTTCTCGTATGTCACCAGGAAGCTCCTACCTCAATGCTATACAAATTCTCGTTTTCAATGACGTCATCGAATGGTGATTTAAACTCGACTAGGCAGGCACCCTGAGAAAACAATTAACATTAATTACAAACAACGCATACAATCAAAAATATTAGAAACCAGATGAAGATGAACGCCACTCGCGCGCCGACATGCTCCCCGGGTTGAAGTGGGAAGCGAAGAAAAGACTTCAAGGTGACGGAAGTGGGCAGAAGCAGTTGAAGGCTCGCCGAATTGTCCCCTTCTTCGTCTTGACCTCAGCCACCCGCGTGACGCCGTCCACACCAGGATACATCTTCGTCACTCGTCCCAAGCACCACAGCAGCGGTGGCGTAGTCCGATCTTTGACGAGGACAAGTGACCCCGCTTTGAGCTCGCCTGTGGATGAGTACCATTTCAACTTGTTCTGCAGCAGAGAAATATACTCGTTAGTGAATCGTCTCCAGAAGTGCTGCGCGATGTACTGCGTTCTTCTCCATCTGTCCAGGCGGGAGATGTTGACGTTGGTCACCTGCGGGTTTGGTACGGATAAAAGTGGTCGTCCAATTAAGAAGTGAGCGGGAGTGAGTGCCAAAAAATCATTAGGATCTGAAGAGAGAGGAGTGAGAGGGCGAGAGTTGAGTACTGCCTCTATTTGATTTAAGCAAGTAGTCATCTCCTCGTAGGTAAGATGAGTGAGATGAAGAAGTCTTTTAAGATGGTGCTTACAGGATTTAACAGCTGCCTCAGCTAAAGAATTAAAATGTGGAGAATAGGCAGGGGGGAAAATAAAGAATCTAAGAAGAAATCTCTCTTCAGATCCTAATGATTTTTCGGCACTCACTCCCGCTCACTTCTTAATTGGACGACCATTTTTATCCGTACCAAACCCGCAGGTGACCAACGTCAACATCTCCCGCCTGGACAGATGGAGAAGAACGCAGTACATCGCGCAGCACTTCTGGAGACGATTCACTAACGAGTATATTTCTCTGCTGCAGAACAAGTTGAAATGGTACTCATCCACAGGCAAGCTCAAAGCGGGGTCACTTGTCCTCGTCAAAGATCGGACTACGCCACCGCTGCTGTTTTGCTTGGGACGAGAAAATTGGGAAAGCACCTGACCCGGTATGTCAGAAGGGTGCAGGTTCAAATCCTGCTCATGTAAATTTTTTCAACATTTTGAGTTTTTGTATTTTTTTACATACTTACTATTTACACATTTACATAATTTAATTTTAAATAAATTTAGATTATATTTCTCAGTTCTTAGCGATCTTTGTGGCGCAGCAACTTTCATAAAGATTCGAAGATTCGATTCGAAGAGAAGAAAGTACATTGCTCGTGCATTGCTCTTGTAGGGTTTTTATTGAATTGAAGTTAATATATTTGATTTGTATTCGTTAGAAATATAAAATCAATAAAAAGGTATAAGTTTGTTCTGCCGACTGGCAATACTTTCTGTCTGTCAATGTCAGTTTGTAAAAAGAATGTCTCAAAATTATACATCTCTTATCCTATAAATAGCTATTCAAACCAGATCTAAGAGCCATAAAGTATAAGTTTTATTATAGTTATTCCTGTTCTCTTTTTTGCACAGTTAACAAATTACATAATTTACTTCTAGTGCAACAAAAATTTTTCACGACCACGTGGCGGTTTCAATTAACGAAGTAGCCACGTATATAAAAAAAATACAGATTATTGTAGTGACAGCATGATCTTTTTAATTTTAGCTTGGTGCAGATATTATTGCCGTTATTTATGAGATATTCATTCTACAAGAATCGATAATTAAGTAGCAAATGGAATGAAAACGGCTGAAAACCGGCGCTGAGAAACTCTTAGTAAAAGCTGAGCCGTCCTCTTTTGCCTCTGATCCTCTGTTACTTTTTGTTTTTTTTATTTTTTATTTTTACTAGTGGCCGCTCGCGGTTTCACCCGCGTGGATGTGTTATTCTGATGTATAAGCTATATTACTGTAAAGTTTCATTAAAATCCATTCAGTAGTTCATAAGTGAAAAAAAAGGGTTCATATTCTTGTATGTATATATTTTAAACGACATGCATCTTATAGATACCTTTGTATTTATACTTGTAACGACGGAAAAAATATGCTGCGGAGTTGTTGAAAGGGGGACGAAAATTTGCTTATTTTTGCGTTACGATTAACCGTTCAGGAGATATTTGCACTTTAAGCAAAACAAAATATTTTGAAGTATTTTAAATTGTTTTATTTTCTGTTTTCCGTCGGAGACTCGAGACACCTGCCTGCAGGAGATCTCGTGCAGCCTCTCGAAGTCAAAGTCGCCAAAGGCGGTCTCAGAGTCGGCGCCGGAGCCGGACTCGAAGCCCTCGCCATATCTAAGGGGAACAGGAGCTGGATCGTGAGAGGGTCAATATGTTGGAGAGCGAGCTGCAGCGGTAACGCGAGCGGGTTCGCGCGGCGGAACGACGACGCTGCACATCGAAGTGGCTACCCAGCGTGCGGTGCGAAGACAACGGTGGTCATCGTGGCTCATCGCTGAACGAGCAGCGGAGCAATGCAGAGCGTCATGCTGAGCAACCTGACCACGCGTGACAGTCAGAAAGGTCACGTAGCCCTTTAGTTCCTTTTCTAAGAGAGATTTAATGAATATGTTTAAGTTTTTTTTAGAGATACTTTTGCGTCTCACCCTTCCACTTCAGGTGCACAGTCGTATCAAAAGCTAGATCATAATATAATACTAAAATATAATATAATAATATTGGATAAAGAAGGTTAGTGCATGGTTGGGATGACAGGACTACACTCATTTTTCTATGCAGAAACTCCAACGCCTTTAAGACGTGGCACGAAGGGTTAAATTCAATCCTTTTTACTTGGCAAGAATGGCAGGACAAATTAGTAAACTCATTTCCCTATGAACAGAATTATGGTCAGGCATTAGAGGGTATGCTCAAAAGGAAAACTAAAGGATATGGCCAATTTTTCTATGAACGTAGATGTAGTTAATAATTTTCATTTACTGCAATGTTTTATGGTTCTGTTTTCGGGAATTTTAGTAGATTTTATTCCCAATGTTTAAAAAAAAAACTCAAGGAACTTGTCAGTCAAAGTACTAGACGTGAATAGTTACATTTTTACGCCTTTAGATTATTGACAATTAGTGTTTGCGCTAAGACTTTGCTATCTAAATGTAGCAGTTAAATAGCCAGGAATTGCCGACTTTTATAGAAAAATGATATTATAATGGTATTTTCCGAGCACATTATGCAGACTGACATGGTTTTAACTAATATTAATGTTTTTATTAACGGTTATTAATCTGTGTAGTATTTTCAATACTTACATTAAAGAACTAAGTATATAAAACTATTTCTGGCCTTTATATTGTTTTGAGTACCTAATTAACTAGAATATAAAAGGGAAACAAACGCCAAATAAAACAAAATAATAAAATCAGTTATTTATTTATTGGAAGGTTAACCAACAGCCATAGACTTAGATATGTCGACGGACAAGTCTGTCTTCTGCGATACGCCTAATTATACACAATAGGATTTCAGTACATAGGATGCCCTTGCAACCTTTGCAAGGCTATTCCGCAGCTGACGCACCTCATCGTGATGCACAAAACGAATCCAAAACGTAATGAAAAACAGGGTCCAGTGTCAGTAGCAAGGTAATAGTGGTAGACGGTATCAGTCCGCAGAGATAAGCAGGGGTCGGCTAGTAAATATCAGAAAATAATCGCACAGAATTACAACGAACGCAACTTAATTCAATTTCTTGTAAGATGGCTCAACTCAATGAGGGAACCACAAAGTAACTTGTACCTATATACGGAAAAAGCAAATACTAATTTAAAATACGTTAAATAATGATAATAGGTAATGAATCTTATATGAATATTTTTCGTTTGTACGACATGCGTACTTATACAGTCTGCATGGTAAGGAACGTCGAGTAGGTATTGAAAGGGTAAAAGTAACTTTTTGTCGAAAATAATAATAACTGAACTAGCATTACTAATTATTTTTAAATAAAACCCTTACAAATTCAGAGAGGTTAATAATTACGTGATAATTTATTTTTCTATTTAAGTAATTTAATACATTTATTGCTGTTTTTGTAATTGGAACGCAATATGTTGTCCATGTCATTTAACGAGCCTAGAAAATTATGAATATGGGGGTTATGGTATACAAAAGACAATTTTTATAGATTCCGTAAATCAGCGTACTGACTGATTCGAATCGAAAGTTAAAGTTCACGAAGGAAGTTACAGCAAACGGCGTGCCATTGAAAGAATTTGTCGATTTCGGTAGTGACGTCACTTTATTAACAAAAAAATCTGCTGCCTACGATTTAGGATTATTTCATGATAATATCCCATCTCTACTGAAATGTTTTGGTAACGGCTTATTTCAGTCGTTAGTGACAACTTACTAGGCTTGCCTTTACTGATATGTCAGTCCTACACAGAGCAGCCACATATAATAGTGTACAAAAATGCGTCCATGTTGCAATTTTTTTTGACATTAACAATGAAATGCCAATTAACTTAGAAGTTGATAGTGAAGAGTTGTTGATAAGTAGGACGACTTGAGCAGTTAAACTTTACGGTGCAGCTTCAGTGAAGTGTCAAACTGACTCTAAATTTAGCGGTAATGTTTTGTTAAAACATAATTATTGCAGGGAAGCCTAATGAACAATACCGTATATGTGGAGGCGTTTATCACTCCGTTATAAGGTGTATTAATGTTATGGTTATTGCCGTGTTCAAGTTTATGCCAGATGCCTAATAAATCCTTGATCTGTAGAGCAGAACGAATAGATTTTGTGAATAAGGTAGGTAATTGAGACACGTTTTTCACGGCCGGAGTATGTACTGAAATGCAGTGTGGGAGTATGGTGAAAGTCAGCAGTCGGCGTTAGAAACTATAATCTAATATATATCGAGACATTATAAAAACCTAATCCTAGAGTACCGCCAGCAGCGAGGCGGGGCCCAAGCTGCCGGTGGACAGGGCTGCAAAGTGAGGAGCCTCCTGACAATACGTGCCGTGTCAAGGAGTGCTGCCTTTTACATCTTTTACATTTATTATATTATTATATACCACTTAAGGCACTTGATCACACCAAAAAATCTCCTGTATTCCATTCTTAAAGTTTCGAAAGAAAAAAAAAAAAAAACGGATTCAATGTTGTCTAATTCAATAAGTACCTATACCTATTATTTTTATTATTAGTTATTGTCACATAAAAACAGGTTACAATAACGAAAGTGACTTCCCTGACCTCCAATGCCTAGGTATACTACCGGTATGACCGAGGTCAGTGCCTTCCTTCAGAAATCAGTAGTATTAAAACTTATTGATCGAAGTAGTAAAAGTAATAAATTATCGAACTTTGTTTTCAAAGTTCGTTAGCTACCTTCGCTACCTCGTAAGAAAGAAAAGAAAATTGACAAAAAAATAAATAAACAAAAGAAGATGAAACTATCTTGCGTTCCGTTTCACGATTATCTTTGTATGCTGGAAAATATTTAATTATAGGTACCTACCTATATTTTTATCAAGCTCTCAAAGTAACGTAAAAGTAACATTTTGAGTCGTGTAACATGGAAGTAACATGAGATGGTCAAAAGTAACGTAAAATGTTACAAAAGTAACATTCTGGCAACGCTAGTCAGGAAGGTCTACTCCACCTCCACCCCATTGCGAAAGTAGAAGTATCAATTCATGCCGTACACATTGACCATATTGGTACCCTTGCCTTCGTAAAGTCAAATGGAGGTTTTACTTGGTGCCTGCATGAGTGTCGAAGTAAACCCCATCCTTAACGAGATTTCTGAAAATACGGCAAGATTGTGATCTAACTATGTAATAGAAGGAAAATGAATAAAATGAGATTAGGATGTTACTGTGATAATAATAAAGGTTTATTTATGTATTATGTATAGATTATTCTAAGATACACTGATTAGACGTGAGAATAAGATTGGTTCATGTGATCTAACTACGTAATAGAAGGAAAATGAATAAAATGAGATGAGGATGTTACTGTGATAATAATAAAGGTTTATTTATGTATTATGTATAGATTATTACAAGGTACACTCATTAGACGTGAGAATAAGATTGGTTCATGTGATCTAACTATGTAATAGAAGGAAAATGAATAAAATGAGATGAGGATGTTACTGAGATAATAATAAAGGTTTATTTATGTATTATGTATAGATAATTCTAAGATACACTGATTAGACGTGAGAATAAGATTGGTTCATATGATCTAACTATGTAATAGAAGGAAAATGAATAAAATGAGATAAGTTACTTACTGTTACTGTAATAATAACAAAGGCGTATTTATGTATTATGTATAGATTTCATCTATATAAAATCAGACGGTACTGTAATGATGTTCTAGAACTAATTATTTACTGTATTTACTTTATTTGTGTATTTTTTTTTGTAATGTAAATGTTGCGGAAACCCACAACACACACTATGCTATTGCTTAAAATTACACATTAAAAATAGAAAAAATCCACTCACAGTTCAATACCGCTCCCGCCGTCCAGAAACGGGATCCATATGGTCCGATGGGGCCCGAATCCGAGTCCGGGTCTTCGAAGGTTCCCTAAACACACCCAAACTACCCCAAAGTGCACTTTCCCCCTGAAATATCCGTTCACTCCAGCAGCGGCGTGGCCGACATCCCGGCCAATTGTTTTCCCGAAACAACTCGCTTACGACGCACACTCACAAAACACAGGTTGCACAATCCACTTAATTAGAATAATACGGCTCCAAATGCCCTTATTACTACATAAAATCTATTTAATTATCAACACACGATAACTATCAACCAGCCATATTGTCTTTCCAGAGACAAGTGTATAAAAAAAAGAACAATTAGTGATGGGGCCATTATGCCACCAAACAAAATTGAATCTCGATAATCGAGTCGTTCATAATACAAATCAAAGTTTTATTTCCAGCAAAAATAAATGCCTGTTTATTTGCAACATCCCGCCACCCAAAGCGGACGTACCGCTTTCTAGCCTGAAATCTTAAACTAGTCAACCGGTAATCGAGCTAAGGTCTGCGCGATTTAGCACCGATCCATCAACCAACACTTGCGCCACACGTGGAGTCCCGTCCGCGACCCAAATGCGACCTCGTCTCCAAAATAACGATGGCAAATTAGCCTCTTTTAATAAAACCAGATCCCCCTCCGAAGGGGGCGACGTCCGGTCTGTCCACTTTACACGCTGCTGCAATAAATGCAGATACTCCAGTGACCAACGACGCCACAAGTCCTGACTCATTTGTTGTATCATTTGAAAACGAGACATCCGGTGTCTGCGTTCATCCTTCCAGGGATACTCAGGCAGGGCAGTGAGTGGCTGACCGACCAAAAAATGACCAGGGGTCAGGACTTCCATGTCATTTGCGTCAGAGGAGAGTGGACAAAGCGGACGCGAGTTGAGAACCGCCTCAACCTTACAAAACACAGTTGTAAGTTCCTCATACGTGAGGGTAGTTTCCCCGACTACCCGGCGCAAGTGGGTTTTTGCCGATTTTACCGCGGCTTCAAATATCCCGCCCCAGTGGGGACAGGCTGGCACACTAAATCGCCATGTGATTCCCCGCTGTGCGAGAGCTTGACTTATGCTATTACAATTTTTATCCAGAAAATCGTTCACATCTTTTAAGTAGTTGGCAGTGCCTCTGTAGTTGGTACCGTTGTCGGACCGAATGAGAGAAGGTAAACCCCGTCGCCAAACAAAACGATCCAGCGTGGCGACAAAGGCTTCCGTAGACAGAGCCGAAACCACTTCCAGGTGGACGGCCTTAGTGGCCAGGCAGACAAAAACGCACAGGTATGCTTTCGTGACCCTAGTGTTACGATAGGCTGTGGTTTTCACCAGAAACGGTCCAGCAAAATCCGTACCGACCCCGTCGAACGGCCTAGTTGTCTGACAAACCCGGTCAGAAGGGAGATCCCCCATCTGTGGCTGCATAGTGGAGGCCTTCACCCGATAACAAGCCACACACTTAAATAACACGCTGCGAACAACTCTCCGAGAGGACAAAATCCAGAACTCCCTCTGTAATATCGCCAGTAACGCATTACACCCCGCGTGAGCGTTTTTCAGGTGTCTATCCGAGACCACCAGTTCTACCAAAGGTCCTCCTTTGGGGAGTAGCAGAGGATGACGGCTACCGAAGGGCAGGTCGGCATTTTTGAGGCGACCTCCAACGCGTAACAGTCCATCCGCATCCAGAAATGGGTTGAGCCGAGAGATCGCTCCCTTGAGCTTTGCGCGACCGACGCGCAAAATCTTCAGTTCGTCCTCGAACCGGTCAGCTTGAACCAGCCGTATCAGGGCCAACAGTGAACTCCTGCGTTCCTCAGCACCCGCCACGGGTGATAACTGCCTCTTGTCTGGATGGCGGCAGTTATGTAGAAATCTCCGGATCCAGCAAGTTACACCTAGCAATTTGTCCAGTTTGCTGTATCGAGCCGTCAACCAATTCGGATCTGGCCTTGACTCGTTTGTTGTCACCAAAACTTTTATTCCAGGGAGCATCCCTAGAGAGCCATCGATCATGGTGACCGGCCATGATGACTCACCTTCCTTTAACCACTCTGGACCCCACCAGAGGGCATGCTGCACCAATTCCGGCGCGGTGCAGCCCCGAGAGGCACAATCGGCAGGATTCCAGGGGCCGGGAACGTGCCTCCAACAAATTTCGATGCCCGAGTTCTGTACCTGAGATACCCGATTGGCCACAAACGTTTCCAATACGTGGGGTGCCCCGCGTAGCCATGCCAGAGCTACCTGACTGTCAGACCAGGCGTAGACATTCCGGATGTCCACCGTAGACGTCAGTTCCTTGTGCACGTGGCACAACAGTTTGGCCAATAGATACGCCCCGCAAAGCTCCAGCTTCGTGATTGTCAGCCTAGTTTTGAGGGGAGCCACCTTGCTTTTAGCCAGAAGCAAGGAGACGGCGACTCGACCCTTCGAGTCAACCGTTCGCAGATACACCACTGCGGCATACCCTCGTTCTGACGCATCGCAGAAGCCATGTAGGCTTGCCCTGTATTTGCCCCGCGGCAAGATCCGCCGCGGCAACGCCACCTGATTGATCGCCTCGATCGTAGAGATCAGAGCGAGCCAAGTGTCGAGTGAAAGCCCTACCAGTGGCTCATCCCACGAGACTCCGAGTGTCCACAGTGTTTGCAATAAACACTTCGCCATAAAAATGCACGGGCTGATCCATCCATTTGGATCAAACATCCGAGCGATGGTGGAAAGGATCGTCCTTTTCGACCAAACTCTTGTAGTTTCCAGTTCTACCCGGAATGTGAAAATATCGTGAACCGGCTGATATTTAATTCCCAAAACGGCGATAGAGTTCGGGTCCCCTGCGTCCTCGAATAGCTGAGGATTCTGTTGGTGATCTTCCGGAATCCCAACCAGAAGCTGTGGCTCGTTGGATAACCATTTTCTCAACTCATAACCACCAGCCGCGAGGAGTCCGATAAGTTCATTCCTGATGATGAGCGCCTCCTCCAGAGAGGCTGCCCCTGTGCAGATATCATCTACGAACACGTCACGTGTCAGTACAGCGGCTGCCCGGGGAAAGCGAGCCCGTTCCTGCTCCGCCAGTTCCAGCAGTGACCGGATGGCAATGAAGGGACTCGACTTCAGGCCGTACGTGTTGGTGTTGAGCTCGTAGACGGTGATGGGATCCTCCGAATGTTCCCTCCAGAGTATTAACTGAAACCTCCTGTCCGCAGGATGTATTACTGTTTGGCGGAACATCATCCGGATGTCCGCACCGATCACCACCTGGTGTCTTCGGAAATTTAAAATGATGTCGACAATGTCCCGATGTAACTTCGGACCAGAATGGAGACATTGGTTCAATGAAACTCCAGTCGACGACGGTGCCGATCCGTCAAAAACAGTCCGTAGTTTTCCAGATGATGCCTTCAACACCGCGTGGTGAGGCAAGAAAAAATGATCTGTCGTTGTCCAGTCGACAGTCGCCCGCGACATATGCCCCAAGGCCTCGTATTCTCGCATGAACTCGATATACTTTTCCCGAAGTACCGGATCGCGAGACATACGACGCTCCATGGACAAGAGTCGTTTCTCTGCCAACGCCCTTGATTTTCCCAAGAGAGGGGGACAGTCGATAAAAGGCAGTCGAGTTTCGATCCTACCCGACGCCATCCGGCGTGTGTGATCCTTATAAAAGGTTTCGCACTCCACATGCTCCGGATCCAGATGGGAGACCATGGGAGGCTCTTCCAGTTCCCAGAATTTTTGCATCGTCCTAGCGATGGAGGTAGTAGCGACGACAGGTGAGACATCCCGCGTCTCCTGGTCGAAAACCGGTCCCATTAAAACGTGTCCAAAGATGGTAGGTATAGCTACCAACGAAGAGCGGCCCAGACTCCGCTGAGGCCCTAAAAGGATCCAGCCCAGTACATCCGCTCCCAATATGAGGTCCACCGGAGCCGGCTCCTCGAAATGAGGGTCTGCCAGCATGAGACCTGATGTGTCAGGCATTGCGTCCCGCGGAATGTCTGTCGGTGGATGCCAACCCAGCAGATTGTCGAGTACGATCGCGGCCGCCGCAATCCGTATCGAAGCGGAATGCACAGGAGAGAAGGAAATGTGGGTCTGACCGGACAGACCCCCCACTTCTGTATCTCCGACTCCCCGAATCGGAACTGAGGGAGGCGCGCACTCCAGACGTAGGCGCCTCGCTACCCTCGTAGTAATTAAGCAGCCCTGTGCCCCAGTGTCTAGGAGGGCTCGTATCCGGACGAAGTCCCCCCTAGGTCCCCAAACGCGTACCTGCGCGATGGGCAAAAGAACCGTCCTCGGTTCCGACGTAGCCCGACCACAGGCTAGTCACGCGTCAGAGCCAGCAGCCGACCCTGTCGAACCGTGATGACTCGGCCAGTAAGTCGGACGCGTGCAGGCCACCATCCGGGGTGGTGCGTATCCAGCTGCCCTACCATACCGGTGATAGGGTGGGTGGTATTCCAACCTCGGGTACTCGTGCAGTACCGGTGAGAACTGTTGACGGTTCTCACGTCGTTGTTGTTCCGGTAACGGCGGCGGAGGATACGCGTACGAGTATCCGGGTGTTGGGTCCGGAGGTGGGGCTCCCTGTACCCAGTGGCCCTTAGAGGCACCAACTCCTGGTGTTGGTCGCGCCGGGTGCCGGGTTGTAGCCAGAACCTGGCTCCGTTCCGGCGGTCCCCAACTCACCTGAGCCGGGGTGTACGAGGGGTTGTAGTGTGGCGGCCGTGGCGGACTCCGTCTTTCCGGAGGCGGAGTTGACCCCGGCCCCAAACCGCCACCCGTGGGAGATCCCCTCTCCCGAACCGGTGCTGAGCCCTCAGCACTACGGGTGCACAGTAAGCGATGGTGCGGTCCGCCGCACACATCGCAAGGCCTCGCCTGGGGACACTCATTGTACCTATGTCCTCCCAGGCAGGCATAACACAATCCTCGTGTCCGAACGAGGTTTCGGCGCTCTTGTGTGGGCAGCCCGAGAATTGCTGGACATAGCTGTTCTAAGTGCTGCTGTCCGCAAACCCGGCATCCAGAACCTGGGTTAATGGCGGCCGCAGCCACCAGCCTGCCGCGACCCTTCCCTGGGTTGCGTGGCGGCTAGGCGCCGTAGACTCCGGAAGTGCGGGCCGGCGCACTTGTCGGAGCCTCCTGGGAGGCTAGCTGGTTTTCCAGCAGGCCAGCCTCCTCTTCCAGGAACTCCAGAAGTTCCCCTATCGAGGGCAGAACGCTGCCGAGATCCTTGTGGACCAGTCGATTCCGCTCGAACTTGTCCCTCATCTCCTGCGACAACTTGGCCAGAACGATGTGCAGAAGAAGGAAGGACCACTGGTCGACGGGCAGTCCGAGTGTCCTTAACCCGTTTAAGGACACGGTGAGCGGGGTGATCAGCTGCGCCCTCAGCTGAGCCCTATGGTTGACCCTCGGCAATCCCAGCAGATGGGTCACGTGCGCGTCCGCCTGAAGACGCGGCTTCTCGTACCGCTTCTCCAGCAGCTGCATGGCGGTGTCGTAGCTCGCATCCTGCAGCTCCAGATGCTGTACGAGCTGTCTGGGTTCTCCGTCTAGGAAGGAACGGAGATATGCCAGCTTTTCGGCCTTGGTGAAATCCTTCCGAGTATCCACCAAGGCCAAAAACATGTTCCGGAATCCAGCCCAGTCCCGCATACATCCGGTGAAATGCGGGACCTCCAGGGCACCCAATCTTCCCATGGCGCTGGGTCCAGGGGTGTGGAGCGAAGCGGGGCGCGCAACAGGCTTCCCCTCCCGCAGTCGCTCGATGTCCTTCACCCGCTGAAGGACCTCGTCGTAAATGTCTTGGATGTGCTCCAGATCCTTGACATATTGGGCGTGGAGGGCCAGCTCCTTCTCCCCGACCGGGTCGGTTGACAATAGAGCGGTTACCGACCGCTCGGCCAACAAGAAACGAGCCTGCATTTCTTTCGAACGCGTCTCCAAGGCGTCCTCCCGGTTAGGCCGATCTACTAATGCAAGCAGACCGGTGAACCACCGGAGCTGCTGAGCCAACTCCTGCCGTGACGCTGTCATTATAAATAATTTAAACTAAATAAACCTAAACACAAAATTAAAACGAGTCAACGAAAACACGGAATCGATTATCCCGAATCGACTCGATGCTTTCAATTGAACGAAATTAAATAACAATTAACGTTCCGAGAAATGTCCCAGCCCAAATGAATGAACGAACGAAAACAACGGTACTACCAACCTTACAATTCAACCGCACCTGTCCCGGAAGTGCGATTTTACACGAAATGAGCTTAACCGAACTAAAAAAAATACACAAAATTACACCGATTAACCTAGAGGTCCGGTATTAACTACGCTCTGCTACCAAAATGTTGCGGAAACCCACAACACACACTATGCTATTGCTTAAAATTACACATTAAAAATAGAAAAAATCCACTCACAGTTCAATACCGCTCCCGCCGTCCAGAAACGGGATCCATATGGTCCGATGGGGCCCGAATCCGAGTCCGGGTCTTCGAAGGTTCCCTAAACAGACCCAAACTACCCCAAAGTGCACTTTCCCCCTGAAATATCCGTTCACTCCAGCAGCGGCGTGGCCGACATCCCGGCCAATTGTTTTCCCGAAACAACTCGCTTACGACGCACACTCACAAAACACAGGTTGCACAATCCACTTAATTAGAATAATACGGCTCCAAATGCCCTTATTACTACATAAAATCTATTTAATTATCAACACACGATAACTATCAACCAGCCATATTGTCTTTCCAGAGACAAGTGTATAAAAAAAAGAACAATTAGTGATGGGGCCATTATGCCACCAAACAAAATTGAATCTCGATAATCGAGTCGTTCATAATACAAATCAAAGTTTTATTTCCAGCAAAAATAAATGCCTGTTTATTTGCAACAGTAAATGTAATGATGTATGAGTACTACGGCCGAGTGTAGGGTTGCCACCAGGCTTGTGTACGAGGACATCCACATTGTCAGGACGGTCGAATGTAGGGTTTTTATTGAATTGAAGTTAATATATTTGATTTGTATTCGTTAGAAATATAAAATCAATAAAAAGGTATAAGTTTGTTCTGCCGACTGGCAATACTTTCTATCTGTCAATGTCAGTTTGTAAAAAGAATGGCGGCTTTTTGGCCGATGGCAGCGGCGGAGCGGGCACTTTGGTTGGAGAGTTGGCGCCGAGCGGTCGTGCGATAGCTAGTGAACAGTCTTGCTGCTAAAAATAAGTTTTGAGCAATAAGTTTTGATTATATATTGTTTTCTAAAGTTTACGCGAACACTACACATTGAAATGAAACAATTTTTACGGATCTACTTGCGTTTATTTTACACATTACTTATTTAATGTTTATCCTGACGTTTCGAACCCTTTGCAGGGTCCGTGGTCACAGGGAGACTGAGGTGTTGGTCATCTCATAATTAGTTGGTAGCTTGTATACCCTCATTTAATTTAATCAGGTGCGTTCCGTTTTACGCAGAAGGAGCTTACAGTATCTTTTGGTCTGGCAGTGTGGTATCGGGGCTGGGATTTAATATTTTGTATGATGGGATCCCAGGCTGGTGGTAGATTCCAACCATCTTCTCTATTAAAATTAGGATGTTTTTTAATTTCAATAGCCTCGCGTATCATCCTAGGGATGAATCGTTGTTCTTTAACGAGTATTTGTGGTTTATCAAATCTGATGTAATGGTTGGGCCCCTCTAGGGAATGTTCGCATACTGCAGACTTATTTTCGCGCCTATGCTTGACGTCGGCTATATGTTCTTTAACACGGGTTCCTATACTTCTCTTTGTTTGCCCGATGTAAGAGAGCCCACAGTCGCAGTCCAGTTTGTACACGCCTGCATCTTGAAGGGGTATGTTGCACTTGACAGGTCGTAAAAATTGGTTGATCTTCTTCGGCGGCTTGAAGTAAGTGTTGATTGAAGCTCGCTTTAAGATATGTCCAATCTTGTCAGTGACACCTTTCATATATGGAAGTACAGCAGGTTGGCGCTCGACTGTGGTTGGTTTATTGCGTTTTCTGTGACAAAGCCGTGGTACTTTCAGTTTATTATCCTGTAGTACGTGCTTGACATGCTGAAGTTCAGCAGCCAGGTGTTGGGTGTCACAGATGCCGCGTGCTCTCTTGACACCCAACACCTGGCCACGCCTGGCCAGATTGATTCACCAACTTACCGACTGGCCCGGCATATAGCTAAGATTCTTTCACCACTTAGAGGTAACACAACAGCTTATGTGAAGGATTCCTACCAATTTGTCAACGATATCAAAGACCCACATCTCGCTGACAATGAAACTATGGTTAGTTTTGATGTGCAGTCCTTATTTACATGCCTACCAGTTCAGGATTGCATTGAAATTACCAAAAAACGTCTAGCGGAACAAGATATGCCTGATGAATATGCAGTACTATTAGAGCATTGTCTAACATCTGGCTACCTTTTGTGGAATGACATTTACTACCTGCAAGTAGAGGGTGTTACCATGGGTTCCCCTGTTTCGCCCGTTGTCGCCGATATCTTTATGGAAGACTTCGAGGAGAGGGCCCTGAGCACAGCACCGGTAACCCCTAGGTTCTACAAGCGGTACGTAGATGACACTTTCACTATCCTACCAACTGATAAAGTATCTGCTTTTCTAGATCATCTTAACTCCATACCTCCAAAAATACAATTTACAATGGAGTTAGAGGCAGATAGTAAGCTAGCTGTTAGCGATGCGAATGTTATTTATTTGTTTAATTTTATATTTTATTTTTATTTATGTCATTAACGGTAGCTATTTAAAATTAAGTTACGGAAATGTTTGCAATATAGTTAGTTTGTAAAAAGGCCGCGCGACGGCGCGGCGATCGCTTACTCGATGTACTTCTATGCTTAGGAGGCGCGCGACGTACGAGGTGCGGGGTTCGATCCTCCCTCCCTTTTGAGACAGTACTGATCACAGCTCCAAGTACAACGCACGGCTCCTATGCTCACAAATTTTTTACTTTGTCAAAGTACCTACATTTTTGGAAATATAAACTCTTTCGGTGCAATTTTGGATTTTCACTCGAAATACTTTCACCGTGACCCCTACAAGTGGTCCATCGAAACGGATCTTCATGTTTAATACTCCGCCAGCGAAGAAAACCATGGTGAACACCCGCAGTACTACGAGTAAGCAGCTGGACATCGAGAGACAGAAGGAACTTCAAGCAAAGTCACTAATGGATACCAGAGCACAGGAAACGCCACAGCCTACACCTGCAACAAAAAATGATGAGTACAAGATGAACAAATTATGTGCCGGTAGTGTTGTGAAATCGGAACGATATGTTTGTGACAAACCGAATTCACATGCATCGCGCCACTCGAAGAAATCTTCATCGTCTTCAATTCACGCACAGAAGAAAAAGCTGGAATTAGAGGCAGCTAAGGCGAAAGCACGCATTGAAATGGAGCTGATTGACAAGAAATTGGCGGCAGACCTCGCCGAACTTGATGAAGAATACAGTCCACCATCGGAAACATCGGAGCAGAAACTTGGTGCTGGAAGTGATATAGACAGGTGGGTGGAGCGCAGTCAACAGGAGCTGGAGCTGCAGCATGCTACTATGCTTGGAAAAGACAAGAGCAAGCCGCACACGTCGGGTTTCGCCGACACAGATGGTCCAATTCAACAGCTAGCGGCCGCACTTAAAGATATGGTCACCTCCTCCACTAACCAGCAGAATAATAATCTTTTAAGTCGTCTTAGTACACCTAGAGATCTACCTA
Organism: Eudonia lacustrata; assembly: GCA_947562085.1. Taxonomy (NCBI): domain Eukaryota; kingdom Metazoa; phylum Arthropoda; class Insecta; order Lepidoptera; family Crambidae; genus Eudonia; species Eudonia lacustrata. Next base: position 7,451,990 of record OX387342.1, read on the forward strand.
CTTTCTACGGAGAACCAATGCAATGGCTGCAGTTTAAACACGCATATGAAGAATCAACCGAAGTGTGTACATTTACTGAGAAAGAAAACCTTTGGCGGTTACGCAAGTGTTTACGTGGTCCCGCTCATGATGCTGTAGCAGCCTTACTTATGAGTGGTACGTCACCTGCAGTCGTGATGTCAACTTTGGAGCTACAGTTCGGGAACGCCGAAGTCATATTATCACGCATCATGATCGACATAAGGAAGATGTGTAACCTATCACCTGATTACCACCGAGAAATAGTACCATTCTCCATTAAAGTAAAGAACTATGTGGCGGCGGTACGAGCACTTGGCCATGAAGAGTACTTACAAGGCATGGGGGTAGCTTCTATTGTATTGTCCAAGTTACCTACTAACCTGGTCTCCAAGTGGGCAGACTACAGTTACCCGCTCATCTCCGTCGGCTCGCCTAAGTCAAGATTGGATTTGCTATCAGATTTCCTCACTGAAGAAGCCGTGAAGATATCTACATGCAGTGCTACTTTGTTGCAACCGAAGACAGACTCTAATTTTAAACGTAAACAATATGATAACGTGAACAATACACATACAGTTTTAGTGCAAAACGAACAAAGTGACGCGAGGTGTCGTTATTGTCGTACGTCTAATCACAAGTTAACTGAGTGTAAAAGGTTTAAAAAATCGATGCGCAAAGACAGATGGCTACACGTTAAGCGGTTCGGTATTTGCTATAAGTGTTTACTAACGCATCACCGTAGGGAAACGTGTCCCGCTCCTAACTGCGATGTTGACAATTGTGGGCAGCCTCATCACCGTTTGTTGCACTACATACCGCGACAGGACCCTAGTGTATCTGTGCCCGTGTTTGAAACTGAAATTCCATCTGAAACAGTAACTAATGTAAACTTTAGCGGCTCCGTATTGTTAAAAGTCATGCCTATAGACATTCGCGGACCGAACGGAATCGTAAGTGCTACTGCTCTGCTTGACGACGGGTCAACTGTCTCGCTAATAAGCTCCGCCCTAGCCGCACAGGTGGGGCTGAGCGGCCGGCGGGAGTCTCTTCGTGTGCGTGGTGCATGGAACAATACTACACTGGTATGCGAATCTCAGATTGTAAACTTAACTCTAAGCGGTGTTGATAATTCTTTGTTTACTATTAATGCACGCGTTGTAGATGATCTTAATTTGCCTAAGCAAAATTTAACTTCTATTAATTGTAAAAACTTTAAACACTTACATAACATTTGCCATAACTTTTGTAGTGAACAATTGAAACCTCAAGTTTTAATTGGACAAGACAATTACCATCTTCTCTTACCTTTGGAAACTAGGGTGGGTAGCTCAAATGAACCCTGTGCCACCCGAACTCCTCTGGGTTGGTGCCTGCATGGAAGGGTACCTGCCCACTTACCTGGCCCCATACGTCACTCCGCACTGTTTGTTACTAGTGACGACATGGAAACTGAAAGTATTCTACGTGAGCTTCATGAAGATGTACGGAGGTCGTTCTCTATTGAGTCAATGGGCGTATCAGCTAAACCTAGACAGAACTCGGAAGACTTGCGCGCTGAGAGCATCCTAGAACGAACGTCCACTCTTATTGATGGTCAATGGCATGTTGGCTTACCGTGGAAGGATGAGAGGTGTGTGATGCCAGATTCATTCCCAACTGCTATCTCTAGACTCAAGGGAGTGGAAAAGAAGATGAAGAAAAATAACGAGTATGCACAGAGGTACACAGAACGCATACAACATTTATTTGAGAACAAATACGCAAAGAAATTAAGTAACTTAGATGTTACACCTAGAACATGGTATTTACCACACTTCGGAGTCGACAACCCGAATAAGAAAAAATTAAGGTTGGTTTTTGACGCAGCGGCTAAGACTAGCGGCGTGTCACTTAATGATTATTTACTAAAAGGGCCCGATCTACTCACTTCTTTATTCGGCATAATGTTGAGATTTAGAGAAAACCGAATAGCCGTTTCAGGCGACATAAAAGATATGTTCCTCAGGGTTAAGATAATACCAGAAGACCAAAATGCCTTCCGATTTATATACAGCGAAGAACCTGGACAGATTTGTACATATGTCATGACCTCGTTAATCTTTGGTGCCAATTGTTCGCCTTTCGTTGCTCAATATATAAAAAATAAAAATGCAAAGCGGTTTGAGACGTCTATGCCTTCTGCAGCAGCTGCTATATATACTCAACATTACATGGATGACTACATAGACAGTTTACCCGATGAACAAACTGCAATAAAATTAGTCCATGACGTCATATCCATTCATAAGGAGGGCGGTTTCGAAATACGCAACTTCACCAGCAATAGTAAAAGCGTATTGGATAGTCTTCCGAAAGACAAACTTGGCAAGGCAGCAGTACACTTTAAAATCGGACAACAGTATGAGGGCGAACGCACGCTGGGTTTAATATGGGATCCAAGCGACGATACATTGAGATTCGACGTGTCTTTTAAACGTATTCCGGAGAATATAATTAATGGAACACAAAGGCCTACTAAAAGGGACATGCTAAGTGTCATAATGTCAATATTTGACGTATACGGCTTCCTATCACCATATACTGTAAGCGGGAAAATCATATTGCAAGAAACCTGGAAATTAAAAATCAGCTGGGACGATTACGTAACCGACACAATATTTGCTAAGTGGTGTAAATGGATCACACTACTACAAACGTTACGTCACGTGCGCCTGCCCAGATACTATGCGAATGCAACAGCGAATGCAAGCACGAGCGAGACAGATAGTAATGCAAAACCGGTTCCCATTCTGCCTGCCGCGCAGCCACAGCGCGGAGCTCCCGTAGCTACGATAACAGCTGATGGTTATAGACGCCTACAGTTGCATATATTTACGGATGCATCTACGAAGGCGACGTGCGCCGTCGCGTATTGGCGTTGGCTATGCAATAATGATTGTGTACAAGTAGCATTTATATCAAGTCGATGCCGCGTCGCGCCTGTCAAGCCCGTATCAGTACCGCGCTTAGAGCTACAGGCTGCTGTGTTGGGTGCTAGACTAGCTGAAAGTATAATAAAAGAACATAAAATGAAACCTATAAAAAAAATATTTTGGTGCGATTCCAGCACAGTACTGGCATGGATTCGTAACGACGCGCGCAACTATAAACAATATGTCGCGCATCGTCTTGGCGAAATAGACGAACTTACAGATATAAATGAGTGGAGATACATACCAACGAAGCTTAACGTAGCCGATGTCGCTACTAGAGAATCCTACGATTGTTCCATTTTAGAAAAAGAATGGACACATGGACCTACCTTTCTGCGCAGCGATGAAAACCAGTGGCCCAGCGACTTGAAGTTTGTCGATTCTGAAAGAAAAGAAATAGAATTAGAAATGGCATACGTAAACACTACACATATAGAAAACAGAGTAGCTAACTTACCTGTACCTGACGTCACTAGATTTTCTTCTTGGCTTCGCTTACTTCGGGTGACTTCCGTTGTACTGAAATATATAAATAAATGTAAGAAGCGAAATTACGAATGTGATAATATTATGGAGAGGGCTGAAGTACTATTACTGAAGCAGTCACAAGCGCTGTCATTTGCCAAGGAAATAATGGAAATAAAAAACAATAGATGTGTATCAAAAACCAGTAAAATACTTACCTTATCGCCTTACCTTGACGAACATGAAGTCCTGCGCATTGGTGGCCGCATTGGTGCTGCAGCTGGAGTACTGCCGGAAACAAAGAACCCTATAATATTAGATGGGAGCAGTTACATAGCTAGATTGATAGTTCGATATTATCACCACTACTATGCTCACGGTAACCAGGAGACGGTAGTAAACGAAGTAAGGCAAAAGTACTGGATAACAAGATTGAGACCTGTAGTTAAAACCATAGCATCTCAATGCATGACGTGTAGAATAAAGAAGAGTAAACCGGAAGTACCAAGAATGGGTGACTTACCCGACGCACGGATGGCCCATCACCAACGTCCCTTCACATACTGCGGCGTAGACCTCTTTGGCCCTATGGAAGTCACAGTGGGAAGACGGAGAGAAAAGAGATACGGCGTTCTGTTTACTTGTTTAACCGTGCGAGCCATCCACCTAGAAATTGTGGTTACACTTACCTCCGACTCCTTTATAATGGCACTAAGACGGATGGCAGCGAGACGCGGCTGGCCTCAGTATTTATACTCGGACAACGGAACAAATCTGAGAGGAGCAGATGCGGAATTGAAAAGATCAATTCAATGTTTAGATGAAGAGGTCCTGAAAAACGAAGCTTTGAACCACGGCACTATATGGAAATTTATACCGCCTGTGAGTCCACATTGGGGTGGCGCCTGGGAGAGGCTTATTAGGAGTGTGAAGAACAGCTTGAAAGTTGTACTGAAAGAACGCGCTCCAAAAGACGAGACTCTAAACACGCTCCTAGCTGAAATAGAAAACATAGTCAACAGTCGGCCATTGACTCATGTCTCTGTAGACCATAACGACCCTGAAACCTTAACCCCTAATCACTTCCTGGTGGGTTCATCTTCCAGTTTACCCCACATTGGAAGTTTTGATGATTCGGATTTGTACTTGCGAAAGCAATGGCGAATTTCACAAAGGCTGGCAGATATGTACTGGCGCAGATGGATAAAAGAAATTTTACCAGACATGCTGCCGCGCACTAAATGGCAAAAAGAAGAGCGAAAGTTACAAGTGGGCGATCTAGTACTAGTGGTAGACCCAGATAGTCCCCGCAACATGTGGCCGAAAGGTTTAGTACAGGAAGTACTCCCCGGCAAAGACGGCCGAGTACGAATGGCTAAAATAAAAACAAAAACAGGTGTTCTTACTAGATCTATTACGCGCATCGCTCGAATTCCAATTGATGAATAGTGCTGCTGAGGCAGCACTAGGGTGGGGCATGTTAGCGATGCGAATGTTATTTATTTGTTTAATTTTATATTTTATTTTTATTTATGTCATTAACGGTAGCTATTTAAAATTAAGTTACGGAAATGTTTGCAATTTAGTTAAAGTTTGTAAAAAGGCCGCGCGACGGCGCGGCGATCGCTTACTCGATGTACTTCTATGCTTAGGAGGCGCGCGACGTACGAGGTGCGGGGTTCGATCCTCCCTCCCTTTTGAGACAGTACTGATCACAGCTCCAAGTACAACGCACGGCTCCTATGCTCACAAATTTTTTACTTTGTCAAAGTACCTACATTTTTGGAAATATAAACTCTTTCGGTGCAATTTTGGATTTTCACTCGAAATACTTTCACCGTGACCCCTACACTAGCTTTCTTGGATATTTTAATTATCAGGAATCCGGATCATAGTTTGAGTCACACTGTGTATCGTAAAGTAACCCATACAGATAGGTATCTCAATGGTGATTCTCACCACCATCCTAGACAGTTGGCTACTGTAGGGAAATCTTTGTTTCAGAGAGCACGCGGCATCTGTGACACCCAACACCTGGCTGCTGAGCTTCAGCATGTCAAGCACGTACTACAGGATAATAAACTGAAAGTACCACGGCTTTGTCACAGAAAACGCAATAAACCAACCACAGTCGAGCGCCAACCTGCTGTACTTCCATATATGAAAGGTGTCACTGACAAGATTGGACATATCTTAAAGCGAGCTTCAATCAACACTTACTTCAAGCCGCCGAAGAAGATCAACCAATTTTTACGACCTGTCAAGTGCAACATACCCCTTCAAGATGCAGGCGTGTACAAACTGGACTGCGACTGTGGGCTCTCTTACATCGGGCAAACAAAGAGAAGTATAGGAACCCGTGTTAAAGAACATATAGCCGACGTCAAGCATAGGCGCGAAAATAAGTCTGCAGTATGCGAACATTCCCTAGAGGGGCCCAACCATTACATCAGATTTGATAAACCACAAATACTCGTTAAAGAACAACGATTCATCCCTAGGATGATACGCGAAGCTATTGAAATTAAAAAAACATCCTAATTTTAATAGAGAAGATGGTTGGAATCTACCACCAGCCTGGGATCCCACATACAAAATATTAAATCCCAGCCCCGATACCACACTGCCAGACCAAAAGATACTGTAAGCTCCTTCTGCGTAAAACGGAACGCACCTGATTAAATTAAATGAGGGTATACAAGCTACCAACTAATTATGAGATGACCAACACCTCAGTCTCCCTGTGACCACGGACCCTGCAAAGGGTTCGAAACGTCAGGATAAACATTAAATAAGTAATGTGTAAAATAAACGCGAGTAGATCCGTAAAAATTGTTTCATTTCAGTTTTGATTATGATAATAAGTTTTGTTTAAGATGATAAGTTTTGGTTATTACAATAAGTTTGTAATATTCAAATAAGTTTTAGTTAAATAAATGAGTTTTAAAAGTGAACCTGGTTATTTCTGAGGCATCCTATACTCTGAAAGAAAGGAGTGGCGTCTTTTGATGTCCGAGTCCAAGACCCGCTATGGGTCACTAATTGCTCGTGCATTGCTCTCATGCAAATAAAATTAACATATTGTAAACATACACGCGCCATCCTAATACACACACCATTTCCATTGATTTACACAGTATGTGCGTAACGATAAAGATAGGGCGTAACGATAAAACTCACAAACGATCACAGAGGGCCGGTTCCCGAATTCCTAATTACACGTTTGACCGATTCGCATTTTACTCAATGTACCTACCTACTCAATAAGGAAAGTTATATTACTTTTGTTCGATTTCGGGCTCGATCCTGATTAGTTAGGTGACTGTATTCCGCCGTTTAATCCACCTTGTGATATCGGCAATGATTTCACAACGGAATCTCTAAAGTTTTTTTAAAAGGGATTGGGGTCATCAGTGAAGTTCTACAATGTCTTTTGAAACCGTATCTCTTTGGTATGGCATTTATATATGAACACTCCCTTATCGCCTCGATGGCCTAGTGGCAAAGCGCTCGGCCTGATAACCCAAGGGCCCGGGTTCAATTCCCTGGTCAGGCAAAGTGCGTTTTGGATTTTTTCGATGCAATGCCCGGGTTTGTGATCACCAACCCGCATTTGGCAAGCATGGTGATTAAGCCATTACCCATCAATTGTAGTGATGACTTGATTTCAATGATGGAGGCTTTTGCCCAGCAATTTTGCCCAGCACTTACTTACTATACGCACTATACATTTACATAGTTAATTTTTACTTTTTATTTTCAAGTGCTAATTGCTGACTGTGCCATCAAATTTGTGGTATTTCATCTGCAAAGATGAATCTGCATAACCATCGGTTGCAACAACCTTTGGATAGATGGCGCGCTGTGCCGCTATTAGCACTCAAAAAGCATTATAAATCAGTGACAAAATTTAGCGCTTACGTTAGCCTTCCCGGTAGCATAGCGGTCAGTGCAGCCGCCCGGATTGCGGAAGACCCAGGTTCGATTCCTGGCTGGGTCGGGTAGGCGTTTAATTTTTTCACTGTATTTTATAAATTTTATAAATATTTACATAGTTATGTGCACGGGACACAAAGTGGCCTCGTGTACAGTAACTGATAGATTATTTGTTACTAGCGGCCGCTCGCGGTTTCCCCCGCGTGGTTCCCGTTCCCGTGGGAATATATGGATAAAAAGTATCCTATGTGTTATTCCAGGTTATAAACTAACTGTATGCCGAATTTCATCCAAATCCATCCATCCGTTGCAGCGTGAAGAAGCAACAAATATACGAACATACACACAAACTTTCGCATATTTAATATTAGTAGGATGAAAGCGGCAAGATTGTAGGTGCGTTGGTTATATCGTTAGGAAGTGCGCAGACGACGGACATTTTCCCGCTTGCTTTGTTACTTTCAGTCATTCGAGTTCGGTTGGCGATGGAGTAGTAAGCGATCTATTTGTTGACGGATGAGAAAGTCTACAGGCAAAAATCCGTCGTCTGCGCAATCCCTTATAGACAACATACATACATACATACATACATACATACATACATACATACATACATACATACATACATACATACATACATACATACATACATACATACATACATACATACATACATACATACATACATACATACATACATACATACATACATACATACATACATACATACATACATACATACATACATACATACATACATACATACATACATACATACATACATACATACATACATACATACATACATACATACATACATACATAATCATCAGCATCAGTTTAATAATGTCCTACTGCTAAACGGACACCGATTGACCGATCATTGTCAAGTTGGCTCAACTTGCAAGATCGCAACCCGATCGCGCTCTCTCAAAACAATCGCGTTAATAAATGATACGAACATCACTCAGACATTTAATACAGTCACGACCATGCTATACATAAAAACATTTGCTTGTATTATTATTACAAGCAATTCCAAAAAAATCAGAGGGGCGATTTTTGAACCGGTGACTGCTATGATATAAGTTAAAACTGATCCTTTTTCTCTTATTCAAGGTCACTGGTAACTTATTCTTGAAACTGAAAATTGTTAAATGATATTTATCTTAATAATAAAATTGAATATACCTAATGCAAAAAAAAAAAAAATATTTTTTAGTGTATTCAGTCACTTTTAATTTCGAGATCATCGGTGAGATACAAATATCACCCGCCAGGGATACATTTTTATAAATTGATGACGTTACAAAAAACGTTAGAAACGAAGACAAAGGCAAAGATTGTTTACTATAAAAGGTATCGATGAAATAAACATTGACTATATACAAATAGGCCTAAAGCCTTCGCATTTATTAGACAACCCCCGTCTCTTAAAATAAACATTTTACGAGTTATTTAGAGACCCTTTTCTATAAAGTCTATCGTTTATTAGTCTGGACACAATTGACATATTTATGATAATTGCCTGAAATTGCTGGCCGGCGCGACATAGCTGGCCAACCAACATTTCAGCAGTCAACATGTAGTCAGTACCAAACAGTTTTATAGCAATTTCAAATTCAAGTTTTTGTGCGCCTTATCACTTTTGTGATAAGACTCACAGTTTGTAAAAATCTTATTTTTTATGGTTTGGTTCTGCTCGCATATTTAGCAATGTCAAAGTGAGGTATAGATAGAGTTTAACATAATTTTGATTATGAAAGATGATAGAACTGTTGCATATTTCATTATATTCCCCCTTGAAACTCCTAGAGTTTTATTAAAGATGTGGGGCTTCACTGATAACTCACGCCCAATTTGAAAGTGTCGATGCACTGGTTTTTTTTTCATTTGCAATTTTATTTTTTTATTCATCAATATAGGACCCCCTTAGACTAGGTGGAGCGACGATCTTCGCAAGAGCTGGATGAGAGTAGCCTCGGATCGTGCTCGGTGGTGTGCACTTGGAGAGGTATATGCGTAGCAGTGGACTAATAAAGACTGATGATGATGATGATGATGCAACATAACACAAATTTTAAATAATAAAACAAAACTGCAAACGACTTTTCACAGCTGGCTTGCAGCGTAAATCACAAGTAAGTACTAGAAAAATTCAACGAGTCTTCTGGAGTCTCGGTAGCTCAGTAGTCAGAACATTGGACCGGTTATCCAAAGGTCCCACTGGAGCTTCCTGGGACTATTGGACGTCATATCTAAATGGGGTTCCAATAACCTTGTTGAGTTATTGGAACGTTATTGGAAAGAAAACACAGGTATGCGCGTTCACGGCAAAAATGTCGCCATTCCTACCCCATCCCTTTCTCCAAGGCACATCACTCGGCCTGCAGAGCAGTATTAACAAGCTCGGTGTGGAGATTCGCTGCGATCTGAACCAGAGGGACTATATCAAAGTCGTGATAAAAACAGCCTCACGCAAACCCGGTGCCCTGAATAGGGTGCGGCGATTCTTCACGCCGGATCAGTTGTGCCTTTTGTACAAGACACAGGTGCGATCTTGCGTGGAGTAATGCTCACACCTTTGGGACGGTTCTGCAAAGTACCTTCTCGATGCCTTGGACAGATTGCAGCAGCGCTATACATATTATCGGCAATGCAGAGGTCACTAATGCTCTCGAGCCCCTGCAATTGCGTAGAGATATAGCGTCACTCAGCGTCTTTTACCGCGAATACCACGGCGAGTGCTCTGAAGAACTCTTTGACCTTATCCCACCTTCTCCCTTCCTCCATAGGAGTACGCGTTCTGCTCTCCGGAGTCACCGCTGTACTATCTCGAACATTCCATCGCGCACAAAGAAATTTGGTGACTCGTTTCTTTGTCGCACTTCCAAAAAATGGAATAGTCTACCAGCACACGTTTTCCTTCCTTCCTAAGACATGGGTTCCTTCAAACGAAGCACCTTGTGGGCAGGCAGGGTGAGGGTGACTGATGCTGCATTGTTTTCACGCTGCACCAGTTGTCTTCGCGTCTGGACTCCGTTTCCACTTAACATCAGGTGGAGGAGTCGAGTAATTTGCCGAGCTATGAATAAAAAAATTAAAAAAAGACTGCTTTTCACTTTACCGCCAAAAAGTACATTCATCTTTCTGTATTGCAGTACGTACCGTTTGAGAACATCCAATGTTAAAATAGTCACTGATGAATTGGAATACTCAGAAATATGGAAAGGCAATTATTTTATCCGGTTACTTTTACACTCAGCCTACCAAGTCGTGCGTCCATTAAAATAAAAACGATTTTATACTTGTTTAAGCTTATTCTGGAAAGCATTTCACAGTGAAATCGTTAATATCTTTTGTGCACTGCACCGCTATTGGTATTGAAATGTACACACACCTGCACATCGGACTATCATAAACTGTCGAATTTCCTCAATAGATTTAAAACTTTATGAATATGGCATACGGTTGATTATTCATTAAAAAAATCTGACAGATTGGGATAGGTTGATACCTTATCATTATTTGACGATGCTTCCAGCCCTTTTTTTGTAGAAAATATTAAGAGCGTTTACGCCGCACACTAGCGCCACTATTGAAAAAATAAACATATCTAGTAATTGGAGATAGAAAATCAAATTATGCTCAACAAACTATTTGAATGAAGTAATTTAGCATTTTTACGTCACCTAATGAACACCTCAAATGTTATGGTTTAGTTAAATAAGACGTTACGGCCACTTTTAACTATAATGCCATATTTAACTAAACCATAACATGTCAGGTGTTCATTAGGTGACGTAAAAATGCTAAATTACTTCATTCAAATAGTTTGTTGAGCATAATTTGATTTACTATCTCTAATTACTAGATATGTTTTTTTTTCATTGGTGGCGCTAGTGAGCGGCGTAAACGCTCTTAAACAGTTTCCGTATCAAAGGCTTTTTTTTACTGCGACTTTTTTGAGGCTGCTTTTTGAATTCCTTTGAAACGTGTATCATTCTGATAAAGTAGTTAATTAAAATAAAAAGGAAATGACAAACAAAACGTTAAAATGGCTTAGTAGTATAATATCAGTTGACCCGGTCGGTGGAATTCGTACCGCTTTGACAGTTTCTAAACAAATCAATCAAACAAACAAACTCCTTTTTTTAAATAATAAGTATGTCTATGTCTTTGATTACACTCTTGAGAATACGTGTACAAAATTTCATGATGATCGGTTAAATAGTTTACGCGTAAAAAACGTTACAAACAACAAACAAACAAAAAACCTCATTTTCGCATTTATAATAGGACGAGACTAGGTAATAATATCAGCTTTATCAGGAAGAAGTGAACTTACATTAAAAGCCTACTGTTAAAGGATTGGATCACGGGATCCCGGTCGATATGTCGGTCTCGAAATTCTCGGGATTAGATTGAACTGGCAAGGCACTGTGCTTATCCGTAGAATATTAAAAAAAAGAACTACCCCTGGAATTTCGGGATTAACAAATGAATAAAAATGTGAAATTTTTTGATGAAATTAACATACTACTAGTTGACATTTTATTAGCCGACTTATTGATTTATTAATTAAAACTGATTTAACTTTGTAAAAAAAGCTTCATCTCGAAATATAAACTGAGTCTATTTGAGGCAAGTTCCACTCGAGATATCTGGTTATTTTATAATATAATATCTTATTGATTATTGATCTTACTGGAATAAGAAACGAACGTTAAATTTGTTAATTATGATAAGTCTAAGACTCGTATTTATAAACGAATAAAAGCTCATATTGAAGCCAAAATAATTGCAGTAAAAAATTATATTCCATAATAAACCGAAGTTAGAAACGTCAAAAATTAGAACTATTAGCGAAGCAATAGTCACCAATATCTTTACTCAAGCAATCTGTATGCTTAGCCAAAGTAACATTAAGAAAACGATAGCGAAGTTCGAAAATAATAACATGTATGGGATTGAAATGAAACAACTTTTACGGATCTACTCGCGTTTATTTTACACATTACTTATTTAATGTTTATCCTGACGTTTCGAACCGTTTTGTAAGGTCCGTGGTCACAGGGAGACTCCCTGTGACGTGTGTAGTGTGTGACAATGTGTAGTATTCGCGTAAACTTTAGAAAACAATAAATGCTTTACGGGTTTTCAATGTCACCAAAATCCCGAATCGATTTCGGGATTCTGGTATTACCTTTAAATAATCCCAAAATCCCGGTATCAGAAAAAAGAGCCGGGATCGTATACTCTATTTACTGTCTTTTACCTTCCGGTTAGATGTTAAAAAGAAATTATGAGAGTAATAAAAAAAAACAATTGATTATTTTAGAATGAAAATCAATTAGTGTTAATTGACGTCTTTGGGTGCGACTGTTAGTACAAGCACAGTCTATGTAATCTCTTAAGTGGTACAAGTAGGAACAGTACGCTAAAGCATTCGATATTAGACGTCACAACAAACTGTAATCCTAATACCTTAATAATACCTTATACCTATTAACCTGATTTGGTCCTTCCTCTACTCGTCTTAGATAATCTGTATTTCCATTCGATACCGAACGTATCTGGGTACCTTGCCTACACGTAGTGTGAGTTTAATTTGACTTTCGATCACGTTAGCAGAAACGAAAATTAGTATGGCATTGAAGCTGCGCTTCCTGGTTCTGGAGGCATGCGTTATGAGTTAAAATGTTGCCATACTTACAAACTTTCGTTTCCGTAAACGTAATCGAATGAATACGGACCGTAAACAAAGCTCACACAACACTTTGGGTGCCTAGTGTAAGTTATAATATAATTTTGTAAATGTCGTTATATATTAAATTAAAGCTGTGGAGTTTCTTGCGCCCATTCTTATCCACAGCTAAAAAATAGACGTCCTGAATGGGTACTCGTAGTAGGTAAAAAAGTTTTTGGACGATTCAAAAGCCCTTTTCTAAAGTTTATTTGCATAAAGAATATTTGACTTTGACGTTCACGAAAAGGAAAATTAATATGGCATTTTAGCAGCGCCTCCTGGCGAAAACCGTGAACAGTTAAAATTTTGCCATACAAACTCTTGTTTTTGTTAACATGATCGAATGTCAAAAATAACTCACACTAGGCCCTCTGTAGTATAGATATGACGTCACAAACGGTAGTTACAATATCTTCATTAAAACGATTAGCTCGGTCTTAAATAGTCCGTGTGTCCATTCTAATTCCGACCGTGTCTGTGTTTAAGCTTCACCGGTATTTGCTACATCCAGGTATAATTTGCCCGATGTCTAGCAGGAACGTGACCTCACAAACTGCAGCCGGCTTTCATGTCAACATAAGCTGAACTACGCGTGTTCTAGGTAAATGTTCATTCGCATCACAACTCTCCGAATTAAGTTCAACTGAAACAATGGATGTCACTGAGACTTTGGAAACATAAAATGTGATCATACATTAAGCCTTAATTCCATTGTTTGACCTAAAAGTATCACAAGTTTTGATAAACGGTGCTATGGATAGACGACTACCAAGGTATAATATTCCCTGTGTGGTGCCGGGGATAAAGAATGGCACCACCCCATCTCTTCCCGTGGGTGTCGTAAAAGCCGACTAAGGGACCATTCCAGAGGATGGGCAGCAGCATCTCTCTGAGGTTACCCTCAACCTACTGCGATCGCCAATCCGCCTGCCAAGCGTGGCCATTACGGCAAATACCCCTCATATCCTTGGGGGAGGCCTTTGTCCAGCAGTGGACGTCTTTTGGCTGAGATGAAGGTATAATAATTGTGAATTTGAATTTAAATGTAAGTATTTATTTCTGCCAATAGTTCTTGCATTTATTTTATGATTTAAATCATATGGAATCACCAAGTATTTTTTGTGAGTATGCTCTCCTGCGGCTGCTGTTCGTCGAACTCTTCGGAGTTAGGTAGAGTGAGATTTTGCACAAATCGCATTAGCCTATCGTCAGTGGTGAATACACAATAGAATTTAAATTGTTTAGGGCACTGATCAGTGCTCGCCACAGATGAGAGGTTAGGCCTTTATGGTGGCTTACGGCCCGCTTGAAATATCGGTGGGACGATCATAGGCTGACTATGAGCACATAGAAGTATCTACGCGCAATAACACAGTAAGCCGTATCCAATTATGTCTCGAATAGCTTAAATTTAGAACTCTGTTTTGATCTGATCGCATCTACGTATTTCCAACGACCAGCTCCATAACTCTGAATAGCTTTATCAAAATGCATAATAAGCAATAGGGGTTAAAGTATTCTCTAATTATGTCTGTGATCGGCAGACACCTTGCCAAAGTCGGTGGTGGAACTTCAGATCGTAATTATCAATGCCGTGCCGTAACAACTTTTGTCTTGTCAGTTCTGACGAACTTTGAAAGCTACTGCCAAGAACAATCTTCAGCCAAGAGATTTTGCATCACTTATGAAGTGATTTTCATGAATTTGTTATTGTTAAGACATTATGACTCTTATTGCTGCAGTCAAAGATGAAGTCATGACAATTTAACATTTATTATTTTTGAATGTAAAATGTAATTCATTTCTAATCCTTTATCTTTAGGGCATTGGGTAAATTCGTAAACGACACGCGTTTACGAATTTAGGTTTATTTATTTATAACTATAATTTTAAAAAAACTGCAAGTAATACAAGCCCATTTTAAAGTATGGTCCTTCGAACCAGATTTTGGCACATCACCTTTTACGGAGCAATTAAATAATAATACATAGTACAAGTTCTGCCTACCGTAAATACGCGAGTTAACACTGAAACCGTGCCGAGCAGGGCTAATCTCTCCCAAATTCCTGTTTCTGATCGAAACTTGGCGTCTGTTTTTATGAAAACAAACACAATTTATACTTTTGTTATGACTGAATTTCAGCTTTACCCAATACAACTTTCGCTATTGGAACTCTTTCGTTCAATATTGGATCCCAGAATACATTATGCTAAGTGTGAACCGTCGTCGACGGGTAAATCTGAGAAATGTCTATGACAACGAATGACTAACGGAAACCGCTTACATTTAGCTCTATTTTGTATACGTTATTTCTTACTTTTAAGTAGTTATAACAATAATATTAATACATTGTCGATGACAAATTGATTGTAGGAGTAGTCACAAATCTGCTTTACAGATTTGATTTTAATTGCTCAGTCGAATTCACTTGCAAAGGTCTATGTCCAGCAGTGATATAATATAGGTTGATGATGACTTGTTTGACCAGCGGGTGATCAGTTTAAAACTAGGTGACAGTGTTACACCGACTATCATCTTTTAAATAGCATAAAAGGTAACCTACATCAAACTTAGTTACTTAAAAGTCATCGGTTAAATGGACATAAGTAATTTCGTCATATCCATAAACAAACATTAAGAATAATGTCAATGTTATAAATTAATTTACTGAACTGAAAGTAGTTAAAGCTAACGCTTACATTTGAAATGCAAAAAATAAAACCTTTTCAAATGTTCCACTTTAAATCGCATCTCACTTTTCTACTAAAAGCTTTCCCCATATTAATGTAAATACATACGATATTTTTTATTTTAAATGCTAAAAACATTTTTACTTTGACCACATCACCTAGCCTAAACTAATTAAACCCGTTGGTTAGAAAAGATTCATTCAAACGAATATTGAATTGAAAGTCAATGAAAGACTTATTAAAGGAGGTGCTAAAATCTTCTTCTAGAGACTCTTTCTTCTAGAATATAATTAAATGGCTCTCATTTGAGAATACTTGGCCATTTTAAATAGAACGTACCTTCTTCCTTTATCGTTATAGTACGTAAATAGCATCCCATTGCTGGGAAGAGTCTCTATCGTTATAATCAAGTCATCGCTAAAACTTATAGGTCAATCACGGTCACAAACCCGGGCTATGTACCAAAATATGAATCACACTTTGCCCGACCTGGAAAGTGAACCCAGGACTTCCGGTTAGAGCTCTTTCCCACTCGGTTTCCAAAGCGTTTAACGTATTATTTAAAATAAAACACAAATGTTGAAAAAAAATCCACGAGCAGGATTTGAACCTGCACGGGTCAGGTGCTCTCCCAATTGAGCTATCGTGGTTCTAACCATAACCATATTATGATCGGATGTTAATGACAGTAGCTGTTGACATTGAATGGGCGCCTTTGGCTTTCAAAGTAAAAAGTAAATAGTGTTGAATAGTTTCAGCGGGCTGCTGGTTAGAACCACGATAGCTCAATTGGGAAAGCATCTGACCCGGTATGTCAGAAGGGTGCAGGTTCAAATCCTGCTCGTGGAAATTTTTTCAACATTTATGTTTTTGTAATTTGTTTCGCAACAAAATTTGTGTTAAAAATTATAAAACAAAAACATTTTGTATTATTTTTATTTTATTTTTTCGTTATATGTTGATTACTACTTTTTTATATAGATTGTACGGCAAATGACACCACTCCACCTAATGTTAAGTGGAAATGGAGTCCAAACGCGCAGGCAACTAGTGCAGCATCAGTCACCCCCCTCACCGAGCTGGCCCACAAGGTGCCTCTGACACAGGAAAAAGGGAAAACTTGTGCTGGTAGACTACAGTCCAGCTTTTAGGAAAAAACGAGTCACCAAATTCTTTGTGCGCGATGCAATGGAAGTTCGAGGCGGTACAACGGTGACTCCGGAGAACAGCACGCGTACTCCTATGGACGAAGGGCGAAGATGGGATGATGAAAGTGGGACTACATACTGTTTCAACACCCTTGTCCTCTTCTTCATTCCAAAGTTGCTTGGAAGATAATATGTCCTTTGAACTTAACTTCTAAAACTTGTAAATTATAACGTGTTTGTGTTTTGTGTGTTTAATAAAGATAAGATAGAATTTATATCCTAATTCTTAGTTTCTTACCAATTTCGAAACTCATTTCCCTTCTTCTACCTCATCTTCTCAATTTGGTCAGTCATCTTATCTTAATGGTAAGTGATGGCATAGTGACATTCATAAGAGCTACTTGTAGCCTAAACTGAACAAATGATTTTGAATTTGGTTTTTTAATTTTGATAAAGGCTAAAGATATAAGCAAATTGGATCCGAAGCTATCAACCAGTGAGAAAAACTGGCTACATTCCCGTTATTTGTTTTTAGTATTTTAAAGAGCTTTTAGGCAATCGGTTCATTGTTAATTGATTAACGTCTATTACCAAATGCCTCTTCATAATAATATATAGATATAGTAGATGTGCCATCAAAAGCTATCAACTAATTAAAATTAATTCTGGCACGGGTTATATTCACATATTATGTCCTTGGCGATACTAATTATGTTACCGTCCCCCATATCCCTTACGGGGAGCCGACCGAGCTGAACAATAATTGACGTATGACCTAATTAAAATTATGTACAGTCGACTACAATGTTAAGTGCGCAGTTTTAACTGGTCACTTTGTCTGATTTCAAATCTTTTACCTTTGAAAATTAAGTCAAGAGTGAGTTGAATTCACTGTGAATCCTTCTATGTCAATTGTTTAATTCAGTTGATTTTACAGAAAGCCTGGGATAATGCTGGTTGGTGGAAGGGCTTATAAGTCCGCCTGGCTGTCTAACTACCATCTTATCAGAATATGTCACCATAGCATCAATGCTAGCATTGTTTTATCCTAGTGAGCAGAGATAAGACAGCCACTTTCACCGTGTTAGAGAATTCCGGTTGAAGTTAGCTTTGATGATAAGGCTAAATTCATCTTTAACCTTATCATCAATTTAGATGAAGACCAGACCTTCCCCGTAAGAAATAAAAAAAAATGTTGCCTGAAAATAAACGAATTTATTTATTATTATTATTAAAAAGGTAAAACATTCTCCACAATAATCGAAACAAGGCTCAATAAAAACCGTAGAACAATTGTTGCTGACTCCCCTTAATCGTCTAGCAAACAGGGCAAATATTCATCCGGACATTAGAAGCTCCGACGAAAACGCCACAATAGCCTTAAAAATAGGAATCGCACGAGGAAATGTGAAAAAGAATGAGCATTTGTTACATAATCAGTCGATCCAAAAGCCAGCGCGCTTGGATTTCTGCGTCGTTAAGGCAACTTATTTATTGTTATAGGCACCATTTGATCCGGTGCTCGATTTTTTTTGTTGTCCCTCCTTGTTCATGTTTACAATAGAAAATTATGAGGCCTTATTATTATTTGGTGAGATTGTGATGTCGGTAACAAGACCTAGTATCAGATCAAGACAGTTCAACTTTGAACAATCAAATTGCCAAATCTTCAAACTTTAATGTTCGCGTTATGAACGCTTACGTTCCTCCCGAAGCACGGTACTCACTAGTTTTCTTACAAAAGATTTTTCAAACTGGGAACAGTTATTTATTCAGTGTTTTGTATAAGTGACTCATCTATATCAATAATAATCTATTGACATTGATAAATGTATATTATTATGGCTCAAGCTCGTTCAGGCCGTTTCCTAAAATGTCTGTTTGTTAAAATGGACTTTTTCTATTGCATCACTTGAGAACGGCTCGACCGTTTTGGCTGTATTATTTTTGTGTTCGTATTTGTAAGGACTAATATTTGTATAAAAAATATATTTTCGAGCTGGTTAATCCACCACGGGATACGGGTGTTCTTTGAAGCGGACGAACTTACCAACCAGACGGGAGACAGTTAGTGAGACATTCGTCAGCATGCCTCTCCAATGGATTCTTAGCGTACCAACTATGAGAAACCTCTGCCAGCATTCCTTTATCATTCCTCACCGCTCATGACCTACATCTTCAACACCAAAAGTCTACTATTATACCACGATGCGTGAAGGAACAAAAGTAAGTAAAAAACCTATGACTGTCCCACAGCTGGGTAAAGGCCTCCACAATTGAAATCAAGTCATCTCTATAATTGATGAGTAATGGCATGGTATTTCAACACTGACAACAATTAGGATCTTTTTATCCTAATTGTGACCAGTGGCAACAATTGGAATTTTAATAACCCAACTCTCACCAGTAACAGCAACTGGGATTTTGGATTTTAATGCTCCATGCTTCATCACTGGCAATAAATGGGATTTTTTTTTCTCATTTGTCACCAGTGAGAACGAAGTCAGTGATGACAACTGGGAACAACCGCTTAATCATATGCGGGCTAGTGATAACAAGCCCGCATTTTAAAAATCCGAAACACACTTTGCCCGCCCTGGGATTTGAACCCGGGACCTTCAAGTTTAGAGTCGAGAGCTTTACCACCGCGGTGTTGAAGAACAAATAGCACGTAATAGTGTATTCAATTTGAATCTTAGGGTGCGTTTCCATTGATGCAAAGAAGGGTGGAGAGTGTTTTTTTTAATAGTATGACAATGGGGCTTTCTAGTCTATAAATAAAACACAAATTATAATATGTTTTATTAAAAATATAAAAATTTGACGATGTATAGTAAGTAGGGTGAACATTTAGGAATCACGAATGTAGGTACATAGTTTTACTATTATCGATGTGTACATAAATCATACATAGTATTCACAAATATACAGGAAAGAGAATAGTTAAGTATATATATTTTATTTACATAATATTTATTTCATGGAACTTGGTTAATTAAATATAACTTTATTAATTGAGTACAAATTAATTTAATTTCGTTCTATACATAGCATAGGTAATCACAGTTGGTCTTTAAAGATACAATGCATGTGCATATTAACTATTCATTCGGCAATAGTTTAATTATGTGCAATATAATATGTGTAATGAATGACTAGAGCAAAGTGTGAACAATAAGGTTTTCGATATCAATTCGCTATTCCTAGTATACAGACAATTCAGATTTTCCTGAACACAAACTTTTACCATTCTTGAAATTTAATTTCAATTTTTACGCACAAACTTCGAGCAATTGTCCAATTCAGACTCCGCTAGCATTTAAATTATTTTAAAGTTCTTCTTTTATTATTTTCTCATTAAAAACAGTAGGTTTTGGAGGCGTCGTTACTGCCTCTCGCTTCGTGACGTCACCCGTAGTAAAACTGCGAGTTCGTGTATGTGCCCAGACTTTTTGGGCTGACCGCCTCCTCTGGCTCGTTTTCTCTACGTAGCCTTATCTCTCTGGGCGGCGGGGGTACGTAATCGTTACCGTACATGCTCACACCGCCAGACGGATATATTGTTGACAACGGTCTCATAGCTCTTATGGAGCCCTTATTCCCTGGTACGTCCCTGTAAAGTATCATGTCGGGATGCTCTGGATCGTAGAAGTTGCCAGATATATGACTGACGTCTATGTCGTTGTCGATGTCGGATACGTCGCTGAACACGTTCGGCGGCTCGGTGGAGAACATGTCGCCGTTTTTAGAGTTGTTCAAAGAACGTTGGATGCGGTAGTATCGTACTACTAGAAGTGCCACGATTATCAGGATCAGTATTAATATACCTACGCCCGTGTATATGAATATCTTCTCTTTCGTATGCGTTGGCGATGAACCTGTAACGATTGAAAGTTTCTTAATTATCTTTATAATGTTAAAATAATATAGAATGTTCTTTATTGTACTCGTAAATTGATAAGGGTTAGCTCCTTAGATGAATGATTGGTCTCGCTGCGCTCGACTAGATACCGCGCTACCTAGAAACAATAGCTCCATGAATGCGGCAACTCAATATTGTAGTGTGTGTAAGAACGGTGTCCTTCTTATACGCAAACTGGCATTTTACTTCGGTTTATGACCAAAATTTAACAAAACATTCGGTACGCGCACCTCACACATGTGTTTGCATCGCGACTGACAGCAGGCGACTGACTCGGATACGCCGACTTCGGCGTAGTATTTTTTGCCGTATTTAAAAAGTACGCCGGCGCCGGCGGTATCTATATAGTTGAGCGCAGCGAGACCAATCATTCATCTTAGGTTTATGTTAGCTCATTGTGATTGCAAAAACACAATGTTGAAAAAATTTCCACGAGCAGGGTTTGAACCTGCACCCTTCTGACATACCGGGTCAGGTGCTCTTCCAATTGAGCTATCGTGGTTCTAACCAGCCCGCCGAAATTATTCAACACTATTTACTTTGAAAGCCAAAGGCGCCCAGTCAGAAGGGTGCAGGTTCAAACCCTGCTCGTGGAAATTTTTTCAACATTGTGTTTTTGTAATTTGTTCGCAACAAAATTTGCGTTAAAATTTATATAAACATTCATTGTGATTGGTTTAAAAGTCACTTCCCCTTCGTTAGATACGTTGCACGTTTTTTTCATACGTTTTTGACTTACTTTAAGTGATAACCTAAATGATAGTAGGGTTGTGGCAACAATTTTCGACACTTTAAGCCCAGTGTTCCAAACAGTTTTTGTCGCCAAAATATAACATCGAATTTCATTGAAATTTTACGTAATGACAGTTACAAAGCTGGAGTTTTGTATTCAACTGTTGCTCAAGACTTAAGTCAGTGGCTGACCCATATTTTAAATAACTAACCGCCTCTGTGGTCTAGTGGCTAAGACCACCGGCTTAGACCCAGAGGTCCCGGGCTCGATTCCCAGCGGGGGGTACATGTTTGTGTACTCGGTTTGGTTGGTGGTAGGGCTTGTTTGTCCGCCTGGCTAGCTACCACCGTCTTATCTAAATATGTCGCCATAACATCAATGTTTGTATCATTGTTGTGTTCCGGCAGCTAGAGATAAGATAGCCAGTGCCTCAGTAGTTGAGGATCCTGGATGAAGCGCCACTTATCATCACTTAACACCAGGTGAGATCTTAGCACTGTGCTTACCCGTAAAATATTTTAAAAAATATTAAAGAGCAAAACTAGAGTCGATCACTGGTTCATGTCTAAAACTGATGCCATTACCCTACTACGAGTAATTAGTTATTACCTATTGAATTCGCGCTACGATAGGCATGTAAAGGCGTTGGTTCCGGTTGTTTTGTAAGATATTAGCCGTTAAAACCCACCAACTCGCATTAGTCAGCGTGGTAGGTTCACGCCCAATTTCCTTTTTATCTCCCTGATTCCACCAGTAAGACTATTATTGGGCTATCCAATTAACTGTTTCACTGTTTTGAATAACGCCCTCAACACCATATGCAATTTATTTTTAATATGATTAATGTTTAACGTACGCGTGGTGAATTTAGCTTTGAAATGCGTTTTAAAGCAAAATTATTTCCATTTAAAGTAGATTTATTACAATCGGATCGAGTTTTGGGAGCATTTATGACTTGATTATGCTACGCACGTTATGTTTTTTAGGTATTTTTTAAATACATTTTACGGGTAAGCACAGTGCCTTGATCTCACCTGATGTTAAGTGATGATAAGGCCAATGATGGAAACGCACTCCACCCAGGATCCTCAACTAGTGAGACACTGGCTATCTTATCTCTAGCTGCCGGAACACAACAATGCTACAAATATTGATGTTATGGCGACATTTTTAGACAAGATGATGGTAGCTAGCCAGGCGGACAACAATACCTACCACCGACTAAATCGAGTACACAAACATGTACCCCCCGCTGAGAATCGAACCCGGGACTTCTGGGTTTAAACCGGTGGTATTAAACACTAAACCACAGAGGCGGTAATCATGCGAGACGGTTTTAAATTATACATTTCATTTTCCAAGAGGGCTTTCTTAAATCTGCAGGTGCCTACTGTAATGCAAAAGCCTGAACAGAATCCTAAGTCTTATCAGTAATATATTTATTAGATAAGTTAATGACAATATGTTATTAATGTAAGCTTAAATGAAAGCAACTATCGCATTGGATTAGTCTGTAAGAATAGTTGTGTATTGAAATCCTTTGGCCCACGTTCGTAACTAAACTTTCTTCAGCTATGAAATATAATAAATAAATAAATAAATAATTTAAAAGTAGGTTGTTATCATCGTCATCGCTGCTGGGAACACGCCTTGCCACAGGAACAAATAGCACAGTTAAAGAGTTCAGTTTGTTTAAACTAACGTTATAAATTAATAAAAAATCTACCTAACCACTAATAGATGTCATCCAAACACGCACATTCATTCACACAAATACTCCATATAAACACTCACACTTCACTTGGACACCAACAGATAACACATACACATTAACATACAACCATAAACACATACTTTGCGCATGCTCACTGTTTATCGTTTTATTTATTTACTTAATGTATTATTACGCTATAAGTCAGATAAGTTGGTCATATTTAGTTTTCGCTGTCTGAGGGTGGGGCCTGGTGATCTGTAGCAACGGGTTTCACTTCTGAAACCTATTTCAGGCACCAGTCCTTCACATTTAGACTTCAATTGTTGTAATGACTTACTTTGCTTTAGCATTAAGTACCTAATTTATGAAGGAAATAAATAAATTTGAATTTGAATTTGATTTGAAACTAAACTATTTACTGAATTAAGTACCAGTTCGGAATTTTGGAAGAGCCTTCTCAACAGAGAGAGAGGAGCTAGCAAGAAACTTAGGAGGCTAACTTACTTGATTCTTGTACAGATTTGGTTTTAGGCTGTTGTGTGGTGTCGAGTTCTGGCTTCGAGGGTGTCGTTTCTGGAACTTCCTCTGGTAGTTGCAGCGCTGGATTGACATTTGGCTCTCCCCACTTTTCACCGGCACCTTCTTAAATAGCAGAATATGAAGATATAATGACTAAAAAAATAAAATTACAATTTTTTTAGAGAGTTTACTGATTTCTTCAAACCGCATTTTCAGTGTCACCGGACTTTTTGAGGGCGGCGGCGAAACTTAAAGGGTTCCTCAAGCTGTGTGAAAGCACCGTCAGAGGTTTTTTATAGGGGACGGCATCGCGCACTAGTGCGTGTCCCCGGTCCTTACTAAATTCTCCGAGGGATACAGCTTGAAGCAGTCAGGATCAGGGACCGGAACCGCTTTCCATATAAGGGGTTTTTGATTGGGTAATTCATACACTCGTTTTCACTAATCCTATCAATACGGTAAGCATTTCGTCGACTTACACACACGGTAATGCAATAATAAGTCTAATGCATTGCACGTAGAAGCTTGAATTTGCTTGTGCGCGTTAAAACCCTTTTTATAGGGTTAGCCTCAACAGGGTTTTTGGATGCGGTTACTGCTTACCCAAATTAACTGTATCAATTTGGTTAGCCATTCGATGCAGTAAGTGACGAAATGCTTACCGTATTAATAAGGTTTCCCTAACAATCGGCTTAATCAAAAAAAGGGGGTTTCCGCCGGTCGCTGGTCAGGATGCGACTGGATCAATCTGAGACTGCATAGCTAACTACAGTCTTCTATTTACAAACTTCCATTATGCAGTGGCATCTGACTGCTTCGCCGCTGATACTGTAACGAATTCAACAAAAATCGATCGAATCATCGTCTAGATTGGAAGTTTTTTTTTTCTACATTTTAGAGTACGCTGGTAGCCTTTTTGGTGACATATGGCCGCGCCGTTATAGCTGTTGCTGTAAGTTCGACAATAGATTAACTTACGATCTCATTAGCTGAGAAAACCCCTACTTTTACAGAAGTTACAGGATTAAATGTGATTTTTATCTCAATATATTTTTCTGCTGAGTTTTGCATGAAGGCAAGCGATCACCGTAGTATATTGTCACTTGATTTACGGGTATCTGGTGCGTGGTTGACCTTACTATGCCTCGACGCCCAGCATTTAAAGTTTTCATACCCTTCAAACAAGTGTAGGAAAAAGGAAAGTTATATTATAAATATTTTATTTACCTGATTCATCGAAAAAGTCCTTCTCATCTTTACTCAGTTCCGTATCACTGTTTGACCTCTCGTCATCTTCAAGTTTGCTCTCATACTTTTCCATTAATACTCCCAAAGGCACTGAAATTTAAAAAAACTATAAGTTTTCTTATGTCATATTCTTTTATTAGAAGTTAATTGATTATTTCATTATGAGTCGGAAATTCTTTTCAATACTCGTAACATAATTTTTAAACACAATTTATATTTTATTACAACGCTGAAAAAGAAAATGTCCGGAATTTCCTAAAAATAAAAACATTATATTTTATGATTCCGGTTAATCTGCGCATGAAATCCGGCCTTATCGCCACTATTCGCCACCACCAGGTGGAATGATAGCCAAGCTTTCCCTCGTGGGGGAAAAAAATATGTCCTTAATATATTTATTTACAGAATATAAAGCTAATGACGGCGGCCCAATTCGCTGAACTCTAATTTAATAACAACCTAATGATGATAAATGATAGAAGAGGAGCTCGATGGCACAGTGATTAACGCGCCCGGTCTGCGAGTGCTGAGGTTAAGCAACTATCGCAAAGGCCGGTCATCGGATGGGTGACCAAACATTTATCATCTCGAGCTCCTCCGTGCTTCGGACGGCACGTAAAGCCGTGGGTACCGGCTGCATTAGCAGTCGTTAACAGCCACCAACCCATCATCTATAGGGAACGCTCGTGCCCCAGCAGTGGTGACATAAAATGAGCTGATGATGATGATGATACAGTCGACAACAAAAAATGACGATTAAAATCAAAATACTAATGAAACAAAAGATACTACTACTACTACCTACTAGGTGTGTAGGTACTTTGTGATGTTTGACAAAATTATTTAAACCAACGCTTTTTCTTCAAACTGATTTTGTTTGACCTTATTCTTCAGTTCATAATTCCTTATATACTCGTAGCTTAAGTGTGTATGCCAATCACTTGTAAAAATACAGTCCACCCATTGTTGTCGCCTGCGTTTCCAATATAAGTCATTAAAACTAATCAGATATTTATTTTAGAATAGAATAGAATAGAATAGAATTTTTTTATTCAAACCACTTAAAATAATGTAAATACATAGACAAAATACTTAGGACTAGTGGTATTGAAACGGTCTCCACTCAGCATAGTGTCGAGATACCTGGTTGGCACCCCGACGCTGATCTTCCGTGGAAACCAGAAAAACAACAAGATAAATAAATAAATAAAAGGAATTAAAAGGAAGGTGACATCACTGCACGCCAGCGCCATCAATCACATCAAATCAGATACATTGTTAAAGCTCTAGTTTAAATAAAATCGGAAATGCGAAACCTTGAAAATATTTTACTTATCATTAGAAGGCATCAATACTACCTATGGGGTTAACTTTTGGATATGTAAAAGATATTCCTTAAATTTACGTTTGAAAACTGGAACGCTACACGAACTTCTAATCGGTGGAGGAATATTATTCCAACACTTCGTGGCCGCGTAGCGAAAGCTGCCACGAAATGCGGCTGTGCCAGTTTTGGGACACACTAGACGAGTAGCTTTCTCGTGAATACAATTATTATTGTGTTTCTCTTTTGTTTCACTTCATTTTTTATTAGTAAGTTTTAATCATAAACTTTTGCTGTTAACTGTACTAAGTCCTTTAGAATACATTTTCAATAGAATATCAATAAAAATATTATTAAATGCAATGAAACAGCATCGAATTATTAATACGTCTGGCCATTACAGCATCACATCTGTTACTGAAAGACCGCTTGCCACTCAAATTTCATATCCATTTTCATTTACTCGCCATAAAACTTTTATGAATTGCCAGACGACATGAAATTCACTATAATAGCTGACGAGCGAATTTCACAAAATTCGCATTTTTATTTACCTTTGCAGCGGATTCAATTTACAGCAAGCTTCGTTTATAATTTAATAATTTTGTTTGTTTATTTTTGTGTTTTATTTTTTACATATATTCTAAACAAAGCTATATACTACGACGTGTGATATAATAAACGCATACTGTGAAAGTATTTTGTTATAAATCGGTTACTTTTTATTTCAGGCATTTTTAATACAGGTAATGTTCTTTTCAATATAAAAAATAGAAAATGAATTTGTTGAACAGTTGAAAACAGTGTGACAGCACGAAAATATTGAATATCTCTTCTTTCATCATCATCAGCTCTTTTTATGTCCCCACTGCTGGGTCACGAGCCTTCCCTATGGATGGATAGGGAGAACGGGCCATAACCCACCACGCGGGCCCAGTGCGGATTGGTGGTTGTTAACGACTGCTAATGCAGCCGGGACCAACGGCTTTACGTGCCTTCTGAAGCACGGAGGACACTCTTCATTACTTTTAATAAACTTGAAATTAAACAATTTACAAAAACACAAATGTTGAAAAAATTTCCACGAGCAGGGTTTGAACCTGCACCCTTCTGACATACCGGGTCAGGTGCTCTTCCAATTGAGCTATCGTGGTTCTAACCAGCCCGCCGAAATTATTCAACACTATTTTTATTTATTTTATTTATTCAAAAATATTATGATCGGATGTTAATGACGGTAGTTGTTAACATTGAATGGGCGCCTTTGGCTTTCAAAGTAAAAAATAGTGTTGAATAATTTCGGCGGGCTGGTTAGAACCACGATAGCTCAATTGGAAGAGCACCTGACCCGGTATGTCAGAAGGGTGCAGGTTCAAACCCTGCTCGTGGAAATTTTTTCAACATTTGTGTTTTTGTAATTTGTTCGCAACAAAATTTGCGTTAAAAATTATATAAACATTTATAAATAGCTTGCCTACTTCTTAACTGATCTTTAGTATTTGTAAAAATATTATGATCGGATGTTAATGACGGTAGTTGTTAACATTGAATGGGCGCCTTTGGCTTTCAAAGTAAAAAATAGTGTTGAATAATTTCGGCGGGCTGGTTAGAACCACGATAGCTCAATTGGAAGAGCACCTGACCCGGTATGTCAGAAGGGTGCAGGTTCAAACCCTGCTCGTGGAAATTTTTTCAACATTTGTGTTTTTGTAATTTGTTCGCAACAAAATTTGCGTTAAAAATTATATAAACATTTATTAAACAATTTTTGAACATCTCGGTCGTCGAGACGACTAGCACATTACTCTCCCTGTGACCACGGACCCCGTAAAGGGTTCGAAACGTCTGAATAAAATAATACGTAAATTAAAGGCGAGTAAATTTCGTTAAAAGTATTCCATTTCAATGTGTAGTATTAAGCCTTAACTTTAAAAAACAAATAACCATATTTCATACTTACCACAAGCGTAAATAACTTTGAGATAAGTCCTAGTTTTAGCATTGCATGGAGTACCAAAGTTTCTGTGGCTAGCCACGATCTGGCATCTGCGCTTGCCATGGCATATCTGCATCACGATGTCTAAGGAATGAGGCGCCATACACACTATAACAAAAGACCAGTGGGTTAGAAGTATTTAGTATATACCCCAAACCTGCATCTAAACTAGCGTATTTATAGATATATAAAACATACATAATTAAAAACTAATAACGATATATATTTTTTGTTAAGGTCGTAACTGCCTCTTATAAAAAAATATGTAAAGTACATTGCTTTATTTTCTTTAAGAAAAATGTAAACATTATTAATTTGTATAATAATATTGTAAATAGTTTCGCCATTTAACTCCAATATTAGTTTGCTTAAATATGGTTTACCAATGTCAATGATCTTGCAGGGCTTATGGCTAACTGACCTTATTTTATAACAAAAAGATAAATAAAGATTACGAACGGATGTTTCTGGTTTCATTATGTGAAAAAACTTTTAAATTAAATAAGCACACTCGCAGTAGCTTATTTAAATATTCCTGTTACTACCATTCCAATTCAAAAAGCAGTCATCTCGATTTTGTAACTTCGATTAACATAAGCCTATTTAGTGAAATTGAGCCCTTGCTCACATGCGCTAAGTTAGATTGATCGCACAGCACTTCCATGCCACTAGTATATAAATACCTTAACGTCTGAAGCCCCGCAAGTTCACATGTGAACCTATAACAATTGGTTTTCTATTGTGTCTGGTTTTACGGTGCCTGACTGATCAAAGTATATTATTTTAACATACATTACATTATCTTCATCATCGGCCTATATTAGTCCTTTGCTGGACATAGGCCTCTACAAGTGTTTTAAGGTATGATATCATCATTATAAAGCAAGAAATCTGTAAAAAATATAAAACAATACAAAAGAAGCCGTGAGAAACAAATGACAGTCAAAAAAATGTTGTGTCGTCATTTTTTACGCCATTACTTATCTTGCAACGTTTGTATCAAGTTCCGTTTCACACCTAACGACTTTATAAGAAAGTTGGTGGAAAAACTCATACGCGAGAGTTAACGGTGTAACTGCCGTCCATTTTGTCGGGAGGGCGACATCTATTAATCAACCCCGGAAATAATAGCTGCTTGGAACACCTGCCGCGAAAAATGGACAGAAATAAACAACTACAGTGTTCATATCTTGGCGTTCCTTTAATGTGCTGCAGTTTTGCTGATCGTAAAATGATAGATTGCGTCTTTTTCAATGTAATAATTGCCTGTTTGTTCACGCAAATAATACCCTCAAAAACATAAACGTGAAATGAGAGCCAAGTTCAATATTATGATATATGACTTCAACGACAAAAGGCGTGAGATCTAAATGGAAGCCAAGTTCAATAGTCAGTTCTGAAATGTATTTATAACAACATAAAATATAATTTCTTCTTATAACTTAGGATAATTTATGGTGTAACTTAGCTAGTTCTCATAAACGAATCATTATTATTATTAGTAGTAGTACTAAAACAGTCATGGAAGGTTCCGATCCGATCCGAACCCTTTGGAGAATCTAGTAGGGCACGGGGACGCGCACTTTTAAGTGTGTGACGCCGTTCCCTCTAGAAAACTTCCGAAGGTGATTCGTTTCACACGGCTTGAGGTACCCTTTACGTACCTCGTGGTATTATTTAATTATTTATAGGTAATCTTATACTATTGATGTTCGCTAATTATTGAAATAATAATTAATACTAAATCCCAGTTAATAATAACGTAATAAATACGAAAGTCGTCTATACTCAAAAGTAGTTATAAGTAGGTACTAAAACTGATATGTTTGGATTAAAAAAAAATAAGGGTGGTATTCCACTCGTTATATATTCACGAGAAGACCTTAAAATCCACATAAAGACCGGCTGTCGTTGATTTCGATTGCTAATTCTTACATTACAGGCATGTTTAGGTAAGGGTTCCTATTAAAATCAATTAATTGAAAAATATATTAAATTGATAAAAAATTACTATTTTCTGATTTATTCCTTTGTGTTAGCTCAACCACCTACCTGGATGCCAAATTTGAACTTTCTAGTTCATCTGGAACTGGGCTAGAGTTTTGATCTATCTACGAGTATAGACCAGTGAGTCAGTCAGTGATAAAAATGACGATTTTTGGACGTTAATATTCAAATAACCGTTTGAGGTGTGTTTATGAAATTTGGAGCACATATGTATCTCGCAAATCTCAATAGATGAGCCAAATTTGTCATGTGTATGTGAAATAGTTTTTGAGTTATGAGGGGGTCAAAAATGACTCCAAATTATTACACACGGTACTGCTCGCCAGTTTATAGCTTGAACTTGGCTTGACACACTACCGCGTGTCTAGATGTTTTCAGCCATTATAGGTTATTTCAGCTACGTCTAAATGAAATCAATCAAATATTAAAAATGATTAACTCAGAATGAAAGGATTAATCAATTACACTACCTTTCAAGAGCGATTTTTAATTTCGGTATCCTATACAACCTTTAAAGTTCGAATTGTATCAAACCAATACCTATGTCAATTTAAATAAAACTTTCTACAATATTGCTAAGATTCTTAAAGGACGCATCTAAATATAGTGGTTGTTACGCTACATAATTAATTTTCTTTTTTTAATTTTTCATTACTTTTTTTTGCAAATATTTTTATAATTATTTTGCATCTAGTTTTCATTGAAACTAAGTATATGCACTTATGTATATACCCTGTACTACTACTACTGTGTATACTGAGTATATACCCTGTGTGGTACCGGGGATTAAGAATTGCACCACCCCATCTCTTCCCGTGGGTGTCGTAAAAGCCGACTAAGGGACCATTCCAGAGGATGGGCAGCAGCATCTCTCTGAGGTTACCCTCAACTTACTGCGATCGCCAACCCGCCTGCCAAGCGTGGCGATTACGGCAAATACCCCCCATGATGATTTGGGGGAGGCCTTTGTCCAGCAGTGGACGTCTTTTGGCTGAGATGATGATGATGATGATATGCACTTACGTTCATCAGTCATGCCGACCTGGTGGCATGCGAAGAACTCGTAGGCGGACCTGCCGTACTGCGCGTCGAAGATGGCCACTCTCGAGTGAGGGTTGCAACTCAGCTTGATTACCTCGTCCTGGCAGCAGGTGCGGCTGCGGAACTCGTCTGGGAAAGAAGGAGCGGTGTTTGAACGTGACAATAATATGTAAAGGCATGGAGGGAAAGAGCATTAGCAGTTGAGGATTCTGGGCGCTTCCACCTTAGGCTTTATCATCTGTTAACATCAGGTGATATGAAGGCCAAGTGCTTACGCGTAAGATATCACTACATAATATAAAACAAAGTCGCTTCCCGCTGTCCCTACGCGTAATATATCACTACATAGTATAAAACAAAGTCGCTTCCCGCTGTCCCTACGCGTAATATATCACTACATAGTATAAAACAAAGTCGCTTCCCGCTGTCCCTACGCGTAATATATCACTACATAGTATAAAATAAAGTCGCTTCCCGCTGTCCCTACGCGTAATATATCACTACATAGTATAAAACAAAGTCGCTTCTCGCTGTCCCTACGCGTAATATATCACTACATAGTATAAAACAAAGTCGCTTCCCGCTGTCCCTACGCGTAATAATCACTACATAGTATAAAACAAAATCGCTTTCCGCTGTCCCTACGCGTAATATATCACTTCATCATCATAGTATAAAACAAAGTCGCTTCCCGCTGTCCCTATGTATGTATGTAGGCTTACATCTTTAAACCTACGCAACGGATTTTGATGCGGTTTTTTTTAATAGATAGAGTGATTCAAAAGGAAGGTTTATATGTGTAAATACATGCATAATATAGTAGAGAAACACTGATAATTTTAGAGGTTTCACATTTTTTTGCGCTTACATTGCAGACGCTGGCGAGAGATACCCTACGAGATAGATCAAAATAATGTACTACAGTATTGTACACCTTAAAAAAGTCTACAAAAAAATCCGCGATGGTATATGTCTATTTCTGAGGGATAACCCACAATAATCATTTTTTATCCTTTACGAGAAATAAAAGCTTATTTACGAAGCGATTTTAAACAATACAGTATTAATTCTTATCCAATTAAGTACCTTAAATACATTGTGCATTCAATATAGATCAATATGGCCCTTTACAGAATGTAATTTAAATGAATATTTTCGAAGATATTACAGATTTAAAATGCAGGGACTATTATATTCCAATATTAAGCTTTTATTTTAAACTAGCGACGGCGGTGCAATGCTGATACACGCAACCGCTATGTCCCTGCATTTTAAATCTGTAATATCTCCGAAAATATTCATTTAAATTACATGCTGTAAAGGGCCATATTGATCTATGTTAAATGCACAATGTATTTAAGATACTTAATTGGATAAGAATTAATTGATAGATGATGATAAGGCCGAAGGTGGTAACGCACTTACTCCGCATCCGCAAACACTGAGGAACAGTGGAAACATCATGTGAGAAACTAAGGAATACCTTATAATTATCTATCGGAACCTAAAAATGATAAGAGTATCTTTAGTATAGTGACTTAATTAAATAAGATGGTGGTAGGTAGCTATAGCCAAGCAAACTTAAAACCAACCCGTTTTCACATAGGATAAGTAGGGTAACATGTCTAGTGTACCGGCCCCCACCAATGTCCGTCCACGCGACAATATTTTCAAAGATATTAGGCATTCTCTTATGATTTCGACCCTAAATCTGATGTTTTTAAAAACTATTTTTAATTACCTACAACTAAGACGCAGTCACAGAATAAATACGTGTGACATACGCAGTGACATCTGCTGTAAGTTATCAGTGGAGTTTTAGTACGCATTCGAAAACGGAGGTTACTAGTACGCGTGTCAACAGATAGTGAGTTCTAGTTCTTTTTAACGTTATGTTAAATAAGTTTGTGTTTTATGGGACATACTTATATACGTCTATTTATTTGATTTAGGAGTAAAATATGCGTTATTTAGTACCGTCATTTAAAAAAATCGAGGGCCGGTGGACTGGAATAGGTTACTTTTAGTGTTTGGCCTACCCTGGCCGGGCGCTGGGTTTGAGGTTTGAGCTGATTTATTGTATTTTAATATCTTGTGAGTATGTCGTGAAGTATAATTTTATTAGTAATGTCTCACTCAAATTCGAGTTAACCTCATGTCCAGTTTTCGACCGCCAAAATAAGCTGTAGTAATAGGTACTAGAGGTAAAAGATCTTATATGAGAATATGGAGGCTGTACAATTGGTAGTATTGCCTAGTAAACCGGCCCTTAGAGAGACTAAGTGGCCGGATACTAGAGAAAACATACTTTTACAAAAATATATTTTTTATATAAAAATTGGCAACCTATATTTTTCAAAAGAGTATTAAATATGTTTTTGAATATATTCATTAGTTAGTCAAAAATACTCCAACACCGATTCCTCTGTAAAGCTAAGTTATAGACGAACTAAGTCAGCAAGTGCACTAAGAGGCCGGGCACTGGACATGTTACCCTACGCCATACTAAAGACTTCGACCATAACCACAGTGCGTTAATTATAATACGCTTTAACCCATGTTTGTGATCCGATAATACCATACCACCTATTAAATCCCAGCCCAAACTCACATTGCCAGACTAAAAGATATTGCGTAAACCGGACCGCACTCGATCAAAGGATTTAGTAAACGTCCGTCAGATTCCACTTTCGTCAGAAGCAGTTATAATTTCAGTTCAGTTTCGCCATGAATGACGGATGTGGAACGCCTCTAATGACCCTTTTGTCAGATTCCACTTTCATCATATTCCACTTTCGTCATAATTCGTCAGTTTAAGACAGTTAACGGCAGCAAGTTACAAATTAATGCATTAGACAACTAACACTTTATAAACATTATAAAATGCCAAGACAAAACTAGTTTAAACTGAAATGGTATCTATAATAAACCATTTAATTTGCACAATAAGCAAGGAGCAGTAAGTGCAAGCAAAGCCAACGCCCCGTTTTTACAAAATTATCCGCAAACGTGAATCCTAACCCTTCCGCGCCATTAGTAATCCGAAACCTTCAATACGATAAAAGCAAACGCATTCAATTAGGCTCCGCGGTGAACGGTTAAGGCTGTGAACAGGGTGACAGCGATAGCGGTGGCAACTACTGGTACTTCCCGTCTGGACAACTTTCCGTTTCGTAACCCTAGTTTGAAAAGTTCTGTCGATATCATAAGTTACGTTTCCTTCATGCTCTACCCTATTTTTTACCATTGGTGCGCTTCGAGGAATAAAATTATAATATTTTAAATTTATTTCGTTAGCTCAACTAAAAGGTGCGCTTTAAGGAACAGTTTAGTTGCGCTTACAATAGGTGCGCTTGAAAATGGTTGCGCTTCGAGGAATACCTCTAATAAAATACCTAAACAAAAGTAGTGTTTCGTAAACTTTTATATTTCATACACTCGCGCTTGGACAACCAATTTTTAAGTAATCATTGTGTATAGAACACTCAGCTCCAAAAGTTACATAATATAGGTCTTTATTAATAAATTTTCTATATTTTCTCTAAAACAAGTTAGTAAATATAATTTAAAAAAATTGACAAATAGTTAAATAACATAGTGCATAATGTTAATGTTATTAATCACTTAGTTAAAGGAACAAGACATATTATTATATAAATATGTACACAATAAAAAGAAATATTACTTACTTAACTTAACTTTAAAAAAACAGAGAAAAAAATTAATAACTAAAGACCTACAAATAAAAGATGTCCCCCAACTGTGGGCTCATGGGAACGGTGCCTAGAATGCTGGCAACATTGCCCCTTTAACGTTAATGTTTATTTCAATATTCAACTAATATTATTACCTATGACCTGTTAGGATTTGCATGCGAATGCGATATTATAAGGTAATAAGTAATGTTTTTCTTTAGCCTATCATAGTCATATGAGCTTACGTAAAGAATAAGTAGCTACAAGTGCTATAATTTAGTTCGCTTCCTGTTTTTGTTATACAATGGTCAGTGAAAAAATTCAGTGAAAAAATTCAGTGCTTAAGTCAGCCTTCCCGGTAGCATATTGGTCAGTGCAGCCACCCGGATTGCGAAAGACCCAGGTTCCTGGCTGGGTCGGGTAGGCATTTAATTTTTTCACTATATCTTATAAATATTTAATTCAGCTCAAGTGCAGCAATTAGCACTTTAAAAAAATGCATTAAATGTGATAAAACTAAAACTATGTAAGTACATAATATTATTATCAAACTATTTAAAAAAAGTTTAAGTTGTAAAAACAACTTCAAAAATTCAATTAAAATGGATTAATACGTACAATGTGTGACGTTCAAATGAGACGTTATGAGAAATAAATATTATAGAAACTAATAAAAAGGTAAGCGGCCTTATTTTTCACTTTTCTTTCGCCAAAATTACTAAACTTTCTACTTTTACAAAAAAGAACTATGTGCATTTGATCGACGGGAGTTCTACCAGCGTTTGAAAAAGTTAATGGTAAAAAAAAATGTTAAATGTTAATTTGGAAAAACAAACGGCATGCCACTTTTTCTTCCTTCTTAAAACGTTGTGGCGTGCAGTAAAATAGGAATCGTTGGAATCCACCGATCCGCATTGGGGCAGCAGCGTGGTAGTGTATATCCCACGCTGATGATGATAAAGAGTTAACCACGAGACGCAAGACTGTGAAAACTAAGACTAACGATTATTGCTATGTTTTTGTTGAATGTGTGTCTCTGATATTTCGGCATAGTAGGATGCGCCATGATCACGGATGTAGGTATTAAATGCATTGCGGGTGGATATCTATGAGCAGACAAAACTCTCTCTCTGACTCTTCCTTAGCCATTTTAGCGCTAACTTCTCATGTAAGTGATCAAAATAGTTTTAAAAAATGTTATACGACTAACAATCCCAAATCGCAATGAACTAGAAATTCGTTTACCCTCGCGAATTAGCCCTACCTGGCCGCTAATGAGTTAGCCGCTCCTCACGGCACTCCTTGCAATGCCCAGGACATAATTCGTGATCATAATAATGAATCGGTAGGCTTAGCCAAAGTAGCATTAAGAAAACGATAGCGAAGTTCGAAAAGAATAAAATGTATGGGATTGATAATATATATTATAACATTGACCACGTGATTTAGCGCGGCTTATGTCAATCCCATACATTTTATTCTTTTCGAACTTCGCTGTCGTTTTCTTAATGTTACTTTGGCTAAGCCTACTAAAAGTTTGTAGGCACTTAAACATGAGTCGTGGATCTATATTACTATTGCGTATTGCTATATCAAATGCGTCATTTATGAAAAATGTATAATTTTTTTCAATACTCTTTCATAAACGTAAGCAGGAGTCGTTGCAAGAAATGGAAAAATGTAGCGTCAGATCTTTTAATTTTTATTTATTTTTAATTATAGGCTGGATGCGAGCAGCACACAACCGGTCATTGTGGAGATCCTTGGGGAGGTCTTTGTTTAGCAATGGACGTCCTTTGGCTGAGATGACGATGATAATGATGAATTATAGGCGCATATACTCGTAAGCAAGTACTTGACCGCAATCTCACCTGATGGTATTAATGATACGACTTAGGATGGAGCATACTTTCCTATAAACGCTTATTCACCCTTCGCCTTGGAAAAAATGTAAGTTGTCCCATTGCACTAATTGAAAACATAGGTTGTAGGGAGTGAAATGTAAAGTATAGTAAATTTAAATTATAGAGATATACAGTGTGTTTGTCACTGGTGTCCGACCCGTTAAGGCGCAGCATCATGATCAATGTTATCGACAAATCCACTGCAATATTAATTTTTTGCCCTACTGTTAAAAAATGGCGGCCATATAATTTTTTTGGTTACTGTATGCAGGTGGGTTCATTTATTTAGCAATATCTACCGATGTAGAGGATAAAAATGGATTCGTTCGACAGCTAAAAGAGTAGACAATAAGTTGGCGTTAAAAAGTTTATCAAAAACTGAAACGTAAAAAATTAATACCTAAAAATGTTGTTTTTCTTAATTTTTTCAATGTTAAATAAACTAGAGACTAAAACGTTAACATACCTTTTTTAACTTTTTAGATGCACTAAGTCATTACCTAAAAACTGATGTTAAAACCTAAGCTTTATGTCAAATAGTCTAGGAGTTGTGACTATTTGAATATGACTCTAATGATCCTGACCAGTAGAAGATTTTTTTTTGAACTGTAGGGAATTAATGTATTATTTAACGGGTCGGACACAAACACACTGTATAACATATACCTACAGTTGCTACCTACTCCATTCAACCCTCTAAAACTTATCAGACTATTAATTTTTTTTAAACGCGGCCCTCCCGCTTTGGACTTGCCCGTCGTCGGTCGGCTAATGAGTTAGCCGCGCCCCTGAGCACTCCTCGCCGCGCCCAGGTCAGTAACTCGCTTGCTTTATTAACGTAACGTGCAAATGGCGGGCGTACTTGCAGGTGAGTCCTGGCAACCCTTAAGCGGTGACGTCACGGTGACGCATCGTTTGAAGGTTCGGTCGATTCGTTTTGACAGGACTGGACGTGACTGTCAAAGATGTGATACATTACATGTGAACCCGCTTAATTCAGTTCCTGCAACTTGAGACATAGATCACTGATTTTATCGTTTTAAAAATCGCTACAGCATTTGTGTACCGTCAAATCAGTGGGGAATCGGAGACAGTGGCACAACAAGATGTGGATACATTAATTGTTACTAAATTACAATTACATATATTTTGTTTTCCCTATCCCGCATAATACGTTTTCTCGCTTAAGACGCGTTTTTAGTTGGGTCCCTGTGAAATCGTCTGAAACGGGTTTTACTGTAGTTTGCTTTTTAAATATATTTGCAATAAAATATACGTAAATATGTAAGAACCCATAGTAAAGAATAATATCAGAAATATTTTCATTATGAAAGATAAATTATTTAATATTTAATAAATAATTTATCTTGGCGGGAAAGTGAAGAGTCATGTTTGTGGTTTTGTTTTATTTTCTTAAATTTGTAATATGTCGAATATTAATGTGAAATAAAGGTGGATTATTAACCGTTAAGGGTTTGTGAAATCAAATGCACTGCTTTGAAACATATTTTCAGTGCTATATCTACATCAAAACATAATTATTGCATAAAATTTAATACTGCGCAAAAAGTATGTGAGGACATATTGAAACTAGTGAAATATCAGCCTACGAAACAAAGCAAACACGTAATTTAAGCTTATTCATTAATTTTATATGATTGCGTGATTTCACACAATATTAATGCACATATTCGAAAAGCCGGAGCTACATACATTACGGGCAATGACATGTCCGGATTACAAGCTCTAAAAGTTATTAATGGATTAACAGCATACACCATTACACGGTTAACATAGGTACTATAGCATTGCGTGGTTGGGGTAGTTTATTTTTGGTAAAACCTATTTTATTATTGATGGTAATAATTAGAGTACTGTAGTGGTACTGTATGACATTGTGGAAATTTAAAATTTTACCTGATGTAAATTTGATAACTTAGATTTTTTATTTTGTTTTTTTACATGTTGTAGTTGTCTTCTATATTTTTTGTGTTTATTTGTAATGGAAAGTGTCCTGCTATGCCTGCTAGGGCATTTTCCGATATTTTTGATGCTGTAAGGGAGAAAAAAGCTGGACACTTGCTGAGTTTCTTGTCGGTTCTTCTCAGTACAAGATCTCTCGCCCAGAGTAGACTTACGAATGGCATAGTGACATTCACAAGAGCTACTTGTAGCCTAAACTGAAAAAAAATACAGTATTATTTTACGGGTGTGCACTTGGCCTTTAACTCAGTGATGGCAAGATAAGATAAGATAAGATAAGAAAATTGTTATTGCTATAAAATTGTGTAAATACATAGCAGGTGTTAAGCATAATTATAATTGGGCACAAACAATTTACCCTAGTCGGGCATGCAATTTTCAGTAAGTAGGTACATGTTACATAGAAACAGTCACTATGCTGTTTTTGTACCGAAATATTCAGTCAAACTGTAGAAGTAAAAGAAGCACACTTTATTCGGACAACTCTACCACTGATGAACTGGCTATCTTATCTTTAACTGTCGAAACACAACGTTAATGTAATGTAATGGCGATATAATTAATAAAATGGTGGTAACTAGCCAGGCAGAATCAAAACAAGCCCTACCACAAATCAAACCGAGTACTATCATGCACCTCCCACTGGTAATCGAACCCAGGACATATGGGTCTTGGACCGGTGGCATCATACCACAGAGGCTGCTGAAATGTGAAAATGTTTTTAAATAACATTCGAAAGAGGGTTAAGCACGAACCGGTCAGACTCCGTCACACAATAACACTGCGTACATACTAACGTCAATCAGTAGATTGCAATCTGAATAGCATGCATTCTTGAGAACAGTGGCTGCGTAGCGTATGCAATGACAAATGCAACAATGTAGTAGTTACAAATTGGTAATATATAATCTTACAATCATGACATTCGTCACTAAAAGTTTTGGACACACGATACATTGTGTTAGTGGGTATCAGAAGAATCGTATTACCAAAAGGAAGCTATAACCCGGGGGATCTGCGAAGGCGGTGATCAGTTTTTAACATAGATCATAAAAAACGTGGTTTTAATAAAAGCATGAATAAAATAATCTATTATTTAAAAAAAATTGTCTACTTGAATGTTGTTTGCCTAACAAAAGTTTGTGTAAATGTCAAAGCTGCAAGCTTAAGTCGCCGAATAAACTTAGGTTCTAAGTACAGTCACACCAGCTCATTTTCATGTTCCCACTGCTGGGACACGAGTCTTCACTATGGATGGATAGGGAGAACGGGTCATAAACCACCACGCCCGGGAGGATAGTAGATTGGTGGTTTTAACGACTGCTAATGCAGCTGGGGCCAACGGCTTTACGTGCCTTCCGAAGCACAAAGGAGCTCGAAATGATATGTTTTTGGTCACCCATCCGATGTTCGCCCTTTGCGAAATTTGCTTAACCTTAGCAATCGCAGACTGGGCGCGGTATACACTGCGGCATCGAACTCCTCTAAGGTAAGGTTCTAAGCATTTGATTTTAACTTACTCTTCTCAGTGGCGACTTTACTAAACATAAAATAAAAAATAAAAATAAAATAAGAAAGGACTAGTTTATATTAAAAATGTTAACGAATACTGTGTATATAGAATTTACTTCAATAAACTAGCAAAAAAAAACTTACACGTATTTTTACGATACACCAAAGTAGTACAAAAGAAATCACGAAAATGCACTTAAGTGTACGTCGAAACGACGTAGGTTGGGTTTCTAAGGTTCAAAATTGATTAAGGGGCATAAATCACTAACATCCCCGGGCCACGACACGCGATGCTTGGAAACGCATCGGGGGGCCGACGAATAGGTTCATCATTTCCTTTATGATTCCAGATTGACGGCTGATAAGTAAGTGATTGTGAGTGAATTCTAATAGGCGAGTTATAAAAGGTTAATATAAAGTAAACGCACCTTTTTGTTATGGAAAACAAACATGGATACTGTTCGGGAAAAAATAATTAATAGTAAGTATGTTGCTGGACTGATGGCCGCTGGGGCGGAATAGTCCTTGAGTGGCGACCGCGTACCGGAAAGCACAGTATGGGCAGGCCTCCAACAAGGTGGACCGACGATCTGGTGAAGGTCGCGGGAAGCCGCTGAATGCGAGCAGCACAAAACTGGTCATTGTGGAGATCCTTGGGGAAGGCCTTTGTCCAGCAGTGGACGTCTTTTGGTTGAGATGATGATGATGATGATGATGATGTTGCAAATCCATTTTAGACCTTTTGCAGCTAATAAGCTTTTTGTGTAACACAATAAAACAGCTTTGCAGTTATATTTTTGCAATTTAGGCTTACGTTCTTGCATGTCTAGCCACTTTTGCAATGACGGGTCACTAGATGAGTGATCAAATTATAGTATTTAAAGTGCCACTTGCTTCTTCAAAGTATATAGCCATGTTGATGTCACATTGGGCCAGCGTTCAGCGTGTAGTTAATGGCCCAAATTCCCATACATGAGTTATAAAATGCATGATAGTATCGTATGTATATTATGGTCGTGATAGCGCGACAATAACTCCACTCGACCTTAAGTGGAAATGGAGTCAGACGCAAAGGCAACTGTTGCAGCGTCACTAGTGCAATATCACTAAAACTGCTAAAACTACAGCAAAAACCGGCCAAGTGCGAGTCGGACTCGCGCACGAAGGGTTCCGTACCATTATCTATAAAAAAAACGGCAAAAAAACATGTCTGTTGTATGGGAGCCCCCCATTTATGTATTACAGACTTGTCTATGCCTTGTATAAACTAACTAAAGTAGCCTCAAAACACGCTGCTCTAACAGCTCCTACTTTGCTTATATAGAGTCTCTTCTACAGTATGCGGTTTGCATGTCACCATTGTTGGCTGAATGGGAGGAGCCCTATTGTAATAAGAACTTTAATGTACCCCAGTCAAAAGCAAATAAAATAAAATAAATAAATAAATAAATAAACATATATATTTTTTTCTGTTATTTAGTACTTGTTGTTATAGCGGCAACAGAAATACGTCATCATCTGTGAAAATTTCAACTGTCTAATCTATCACGGTTTATGAGATACAGCCTGGTGACTTCACACAGCCGGACAGACGGACATACAGCGGAGTCTTAGTAATATGGCGGGACCATTTTACTAAGACTCCGCTATTTTACCATTTGGGAACGGAACCCTAAGAACTGTTGTATTAAAGGCAATCACTACCTAAGTTGCAAGTTGCGTATCCTGAACTCATATAAATCTACCGCCTTAACTATATTCACGGGCACGTATGAAATTAGCTAAACGTTATTAGGGACAAAATACAAACAGAAAACATTAACATCAGTTGCTCCTCAGGCTCAGGGTAGTTATCTTGAAGTAAGTATCAGCTGAAAACACATTATGTTTTTCTCACTGCTGTCATTAGCTGAATGACTAATTGAACATAAAGAGGAAGCGGGTTCAAATCATACGCGTGGAATTATATCTACACTTTTCCAAATTGAAATTGGATCGCAATAAAAAATGCGTAAAATAATATAATATATCCATTATTATTATTGAACATGTTTTGATCATCATCATAATTATCATTATCATCATTATCATTATCATTATCATCATCATCATCATCATCATCGTCGTCGTCATCATCATCATCATCATTATTATCGTAATCAACCCGTATCAGTTCACTGCTCGACATTAGCCTCTCTTAATTCTGAGCCCGATCTTCAACGATTCTCTTCCAACCGCTGCCAGACACTTTATCGTAAATCGTATCGTAGATTTTGTAAAGTAGATTGCAATATGTAGTTTATTTCAATTTAAATTTATTTAGATAATAAGTAATGAATGCTGTGTAAGCTATTAATTAGGCCTGCATATATATCATATAAAAAAAAAATATTAGACAACATCACATACATTGTTCTGAACCCAAGGTAGGTAAGTAGCTAAAGCGCTTGATGGAAGTCAGAATCAACGACGGTACCACAACCACCCAGACCCGATACAATATCGAAAAGTTAACTTTCGACATTGACCCGACCGGGAATTGAACCTGGGACGTCAGAGTTAGCGCCGCCCAAAGACCTGCGTGCAAGCCCCGCGGCTGAGGTCGTCAAATTTTAAAAGGCAATGATTTGTTACCTACCTTTAAGCGTTTGACTGTAAGCATACCTCATTAAATAAATAAATAATTATCGTCGTTTCACCGCACCAGAGGGCATCTTACACTGAACTATAATAAGTAGTGGTCGCTCAGTGTAATTTTAGACTGTAATTTTATTAAGGCTGCACGCGGATTGTATCCTAAGCAATGAAAAATTAAAAAAGATAGAATATGAGTTTGGATTGGCATTAACAAAATTCGGCCGCTCCTCTTCCATTTTTGAAATTCTTGAAAGAGTATATGTATAATAATATACATACGCATATTTTGCGTGTGTCAAATACATGGTAGTGTGTGTAATGTTTGTTTTACAAATTTAATGTATTTTTTATGCATAATTTAAAAAAAATATTAATATTCTGTACTCCTTCTCTATATAAACTATAAGTGTGCGAAATTTCACACTCCTCCGTCCGCGCAATTTTCGTAAAAAGGAATACAAAGTTTTTGTTTCACGTATTAATCTCACTCCTTTGCTATTTTAAAATCCCTAAATTACACTTTCAAACATGTCAAATCAAATTTTTTAAATAAATAGAGCTCTATCTCTCTATCATCCTAACGCGTTAAATCGGATTGCGATAAAATTTCTCCTCCGAAAATCTAGCAATTGGATCGAAAAGCCATAACATTATCACTTATCTGCTCGATCAATTACCCGTCAAATGATCAAACGATTGGAGTAAATCTCGCGGATCGATTTGGGTGCAGCAGCCTCCGATTGGAATCAAGAGCTTAGGGCCGCCACAGAAAATAAAATATTTTTATTGTGTAATATTATGTTATTATTCGACTTTCAAAATGTGGAACTTTTTATACTTTTTCATGTAGCGTTTTCATATTTCATTTTATGTGCATATTAGGTATACATATTTATGTGCGAATCTAATTTATTTTGCTCTTTTTATCAAGTCGAGTCGAGTTGAATAAGTCATCAATATAAATTAGAGAAAATTATTTTAAAAATAATTAAAGTATTAAAATGTTTAATAAATATTTTTATTTTCTTTTTTAAACGCACATACCAGACATTTTTTTTTAAACAATTAACAATAAAATAATAGCAAAATCCCTTTAGCTAAAGCTATTTAACTAAATACATTATTATCATTGAAATTAAATTTAAAATTATCACTTATTTTTTTTTTTTAGTTTAAGTATAATATTTTTGAGGTCTATCGGGATCAAATTCAAATTCAAATCCAAAAATCATTTATTCAGTTTAGGCTACAAGTAGTTCTTATGAATGTCGCTATGCCATCGGTTCGTAAGTCTACTCTGGGCGGGAGATCTTGCACTGAGAAGAACCGGCAAGAAACTCAGCAAGTGTCCAGCTCTTTTCTCCCTTACAGCGTCAAAAAAAATAAAAATTGGAAAATGCCCTATCATAGCAGGACACTTTCCATTACAAATAAACACAAAAAAATATAGAAGACAACCACAATATGTAAAAAAACAAAACAAATAAACAAATCTAATATATCAAATTTACATCTGGTAGAAGTTAAATTTCCACAATGTCATACAGTACCACTACAGTACTCTAATAAAAGTCAAAAATTGTTTAAGAAAAACAAAGTCAAACTATAGTAATTAATACTAACAATGAGATAAGTATGCAAGAGCAGACCAGCCTC
Organism: Eudonia lacustrata; assembly: GCA_947562085.1. Taxonomy (NCBI): domain Eukaryota; kingdom Metazoa; phylum Arthropoda; class Insecta; order Lepidoptera; family Crambidae; genus Eudonia; species Eudonia lacustrata. The sequence goes on from OX387342.1 coordinate 7,496,863, forward strand.
CACAGGCGGCACCCGATCACGAGTATGACATATGAATCAGCCATCGCTTCGCTCAACCATATTTTAGGGAACGTAACGACCCGACGCACACGCCACCACCGCAGAGACAATAAAGAGAGCATGACACACTCAAGATACTTTAAATAAAAACTTAATGATCTATTTAACGCAACGCTGTTTGTTATCTGTAGGACACTGTTCAAAACTATCATATCAGTATAAAAATTATATAAATTAATTTTATTATGTATATTAATACAAATAGAGTATAATGTGTTTTTTATTACAACCAGGCTGTTTTATCATCCAATTATTCTTTGACTTTAATAATAACCTTTTATAAAAAAGTGTAACTACTTACAATGTGAAATAACATGTGCAGGCGAGCAGACTAAGATGACCACACATTCTTATCATTAAAATAATCATCAATTTTATAGTAACCTTTTTTCATTAGACCTTGTTTTATTTCTGTCTTAAACTTGTGTAATGGCAATTCTGTTAGAGTAAAAGGCACTTTATTGTATATTTTTATACATCTCCCAACAAATGAATTACCAACTTTATTGAGTCTAAGTTTTGGAACAGCAAGTTTGTTTTTATTTGATATTAGTGAGATCTTTTCGAAGGTTTGTGAAGAGGTCACCTACAATGCTGCAATAATAAAAATATCAATACAAAACTCTGTATTGCTCGAAAACTGATAAAAAAGAAAAATATATATTTTTTCTTTCTTTCCCTTGTAGAACCTTGAACCTTTCAGTAATCAGCGGAGCGACAACCCTGCCAGCGATTAACAACGTTTGCCGGCGATCGAGCCTGCAGACTTTGATGTATTCCTTTTGCAGGGTTGATTGCGGCCTCGAACGCTCCAATTTCGCTTCGAAATCATAAAGTAACGTTTCCAAATAGTTCTTAGCACCGCATCTATTAAACGGCGAGGCGTGGGGTTCGTTTATGTAGCAACTTTAAATGCACTCGATCTAACAATACATATGTATCAAGTCATTTACCATCTTTTTTTTTTGAGAGAGATTGCAGATTGCCTCGAACGGCATTTTCAGCTTCACCGCATCACCAGCTCAATTTATATCCCCACTGTTGGGACATGAGTCTTCCCTATTGTTGGAAACCACAGGGAGAACAAGCCTTAATAGACCAGGGCGGAAGCCTTTGAAAATGGTAAAAAGTAAAAAAAAATATATAGTAGGATGAAACCCATTAGAAATGGATACTATGATTTTGTTTGGTTTCAAAAATTATCGACTCTGGTCTATAAACCAAAACGCGGTCCTAGTGTGAACTGGTGCTTGTTAGCGACTGCTAAAGCAGCTCGAGGTGATAAATTATTGGTCACCCATCCGATGACCGGCCTTTGCGAAAGTTGCTTCAGCATTCGCAGACCGAACGTATTAACCATTGCGCCATTGATCACCTCTATTGTAGTCATTACTACTGGTTAATGTACACATCGTTTTGGATAAATAAATACCGTCTTAGGCGCGACGCCCACATGAGAGTCGAGTCGAGGCGCAGGCGCGGCGCGTCTAGGTTTCCTTATGAAATAAACACGCCGCCCCCGCGCCTCGACTCGACTCTCATGTGGGCGTCGCGCCATACTAGGTATAAACGAGTCGCTACATTTCAAAGTCTAATTTAAAATTGTTTACTATATTTTATTTTTTTTTATGTCAAAAGGAGGCAAACGAGCATGTGGGTCACCTGATGGAAAGCAATCACCGCCGCCCATGGACACCCGCAAAAACAAAGTAATCGCGGATGCGTTGCCGACCTTGAGGAAGGAGTTGGATCTTGAGGAGGGAGTAGGAATTGGGAGGGGGGAGGGGTGAAAGATACTTACGGCCGGTTGTTTCACGCCGAAATTCTGTGAGAGGGTGGTATTACGCCGGGCGAGCCGGCCCATTTCGTGCTGCAACGCAGCGTGGCTCTACCACACAGAAAAACTACTAAAAACACTACTAGAAAAATACTATCCGTATTCATTCGATTACGAAAACGAAAATGATAATTTCGCTGTAAGGCAAAATTTTAACTCTTCTCGTACGTCGCGTCGCCAGGAGGCGCTGCTTCAATGCCGGACAAAGTAACTCAAAGTAACTTTACCAAAGTAACTCAAGTCCAACGCATCTTCAAATAAACTTACGTTTATTAAAGTAAAACAAGTCCACGTGCTTCGTAATATCAAAACAGCCTACGTCCTCTTGCACCAATTACAGCACCGTTTTATTTCAAGATGGCTGTCAGTTGCCAAAAAGTCAGCGTGCTAAATACACCAAGACCCGATGTCAATTTATGCAAACCATACTATGTCCTGAGCCGAGTCCATTTAAAAAACTCAATTTAGTCATACTATGCTACTATTACACAGTTATATTATTAGGGAAATATATTCTGATATCAGAAACTATTATCTGTTTATATACTTACACACTTTCTAATTTGTTACCAAAATAGTATCATAAATATTATTAAAATTCATTTCGCTACCATTTACACTTTTTGGACATGAGGTAAAAATGTAACGATACAATTTCTTTGCACATGGAGATATTAGGCCATAACTCACCACGTTGACCTAATGAGGGTTGGTGGGATTTAACAGCTGCCATCTTACGGCAACAACCGGTACTAACGGCTTTACATTGCTTCTAAAGCACAGAGAAGCACGAGGTAAAATTAATTAACTATACAATTTCTGTGTCTTGAGTGGCAATGCCTAACTCCTATGCATAGCCCGGGTTCGTGATTAATAACCCGCATTTGACAAGCTTGGTGATTAATATTACCCATCGATACTAGCGGTGACTTAATTGCGATGAGGGATATACCCAGCAGTGGGACAGTGGGCCAGTGGGTCAGTCTATTTAATTAGATAAGTATTAAAAATCTCAGAACTTTTAAATTTTAAGATAACCATGAAAATCTCGTAGCCAGATAAGCCCTAAATAAACTTGAAGGAACAGCTCCTAAATCAAAGCAAGCTATTTGAGCAGCGCATCTTAAAATCACTAGTGTAAGTAAAACAAAGCTGGGCACCAATAACTTATCGATAATAGCCGCAACGCTAAACGCCGCTCTCATAAGGGGAAATATCAGGGCAGTTTCTCATAGTAATGCCCTCGGTGACGGTCCGGGGCTATTCACGAGTGTTCCGACATTATTTACATTGAACGCTTCCTATAACATGACTTGAGTTTGTGGCGGAATACGGTTGTTAAACAGCTTAGATTAGATCTCTCACGTATTAAAGGTATGAAAGTAAGAAGTTTGATAGAGAAAAAGTTGTGGGTGGTTATCTGCACTTATTGGTAAATGGTGACACTGGTCCTTGTGCCTCTATCTTGCTTGTGGCGTACAGTTTCATCACAAAAAGAGGTTTTCAGTATTGCCTGGTCTGTGGTATCGCACAATCTCCCGAAACGAACATCCAGCTAGGTTTTAACGCCACTGACACGCCAAACTATTATTGTATAGCTTAATATACTTGCACAATTATCATCCTTATCAGCTTATAATTAGTCCACTGCTGGACATACCTAGGCATCTCCAAGTGCACGCCACTAACGATCCGGGCCTACTTTCATGCTCTCTTTTGTATGTATGTACATATTTTTATGTTAAGCTTTAAATGTTCTGTTTTTACGAAAAAGTTACCAGCTCCCCTAGACAAGTGGCATAACGCTTATAGAAAAGTGGAATACGTATCGTTGACTTAAGTGAATCTCATACAATAATAATTCAAATTAATTTCTATTCTATTAGCGTTATACTTTACATAATGTATTTATGTCAAACAATGCTCGGTGCGTACCACTGTTTTTACTGTTTTTACTGCTTTTCTGTTTTATTATTATTATTATATTCTTAATTTTTTTTTTCCTTAAAACTAGATTTTTACAATATTTTAATATAAAAACAATAAAACATTATAAAAACCTAATCCTAGAGTACCGCCAGCAGCGAGGTAGGGCCCAAGCTACCGGTGGTCAGGGCTGCAGAGTGAGCAATACGTGCCGTGTCAAGGAATACTGCCTTTTGCATCTGACCCTTGGCCCAACCTTTCAGCGAGAGCCTCTCTAGGTGTTGATCGAAGCTCTTGGCTAAAAGACCGTTTGCCGAAACGACTATCGGTACAATAATGGTTGAATCCACATCCCACATGGCGGTAACCTCGTAAGCCAAGTCAAGGTACTTACTGAGCTTGTCCTTCTCGGCTTTCACGAGGTTTTCATCATGAGGTATGGTGATATCAACCAGTATTATTATTATTATTATTTTGTAATGAATCCTGCCCTTTTAATTATTTTTTTTTAGTTGTTTTTGTTGTTTCTTAATTATTGCGTTGTCTGTCTGTTTTGCTTTCTAATTCGCGTAAGCGACATATTAAATATATAGTTTTACAAAGTAGGGATCTGTAATTGGCAGTAGGTTAAGTATACAATGTAATAACTTAGTTTATAGAGTGCTGTAGATATAGAATCTATCGTTCATAAATAAAAAGTAAAATAAAAACAAAAAAAATGAATTATACTTACCTATTCACATGATGCATGGAGAAAACTGTAAGTTGACCGCCAACGATTTATAATGATGAGATGTCGAGTATCTTGTTGGATTCTTAAGCCTTGCGGAAATGGTGAATTTTCCAAACTATATTGTAATACTTACAAGGTCTACATTTGAAAGCCACATCGACGAACTTTCTCGAGTGCGGGCAGGGGTCTTCAAGACCTGGTCTGGGCCTCGTGCTGAACTTGCAATGCGGTTTCTTTTGACACGCCTCCACCACCGTTTGTAGGAGGGAATACTGTGAAAAACGTACAAAACTGACATAAATACCTACTGCTTTTTATCCACTTTTATCTACATTAAAGGACATCATTCACCGTCCATACATTTTTGGGCTAATTCTGAAAGTGCCGACCAATCAAAAATATTATTATATTTTATTAAGTTAGTGAGGAGCTCGATGGCGCAGTGGTTAACGCGCCCGGTCTGCGAGTGCTGAGGTTAAGCAACTTTCGCAAAGGCCGGTCATCGGATGGGTTACCAAAACTTTACCATCTCGAGCTCCTCCGTGCTTCAGAAGGCACGTAAAGCCGTTGGTCCCGGCTGCACTAGCAGTCTTTAACAACCACCAATCCGCACTGGGCCCGCGTGGTGGTTTATGGCCCGTTCTCCCTATCCATCCATAGGGAAGGCTCGTGCCCCAGCAGTGGGGACATAAAATGAACTGATGATGATGATGATGAAGTTATATTATTCTATTCATTTGTTACTATAGAACCCAACCTGTTGGATAATTTTTTGTATTGTTAAATGAGGTTCAAAGATAATATTATTACATAGTTTATAAAAATATTTAAATGCGTTATTCAGATGTTTGTTTTGTCACTTTCGAACGCCTGTCACACGCGCTGTTGGAAATAAAAATAGTACATAATTTTTATTACACTGACAGAATATTAATTAATTAGCGGTTGAATAATAATTCAAAGACTGAACTTACAACTTTGGTGTCATAATAAAAAATGTTCATTATGTTATGGTCTAATAGAAAATTAAGTTTTTTTTTGTTGGCCGGTACTTTTAAAAAAAGCCCAACTTGGGTGATCTCCTTTGTCCTTCCGTTAGGAATATCACGTCAGAACTCACCATGCTAACCCAATGTGGGTTTACGAGTTGCATTTATTCACATATAGTATATAATATTTTTATGTCCTTATTAACGCCTTTGTCGCAGAGTAGCAAAGCGCTCAACCCGATACCCGAAGGTTCCGGGTTCAATTCCCATGTCGAGCAAATCGAGTTCCAGATTTTACGATGCATAGCCCGGGTTTTTGATCACCAACCCGCGTTTGGTAGCGTAGTTACAAGCCTTTACTCATAAGTTGTGGCGATGACTTGATTTCAACGATGATTGCCCAGCAGTGGGACAGTTATAGGCTATTTAACTTACTTACTTCGTCCTTGTACTTTTACTTGTTCCACAGTAAGTTACGATGGAAAAAAAATTGTTTAACCTGGGGTCCATCAATGGTTTAGGCTCAAATAATAGGTCCTTACCTATGAAATTGGAGTTTTTTTTTCTCACTTATTAATAGGTGTATTACTTCTAAAAGTCAATACCGGTTGTTAATATTATTATACACCTTTAATTAGGACTATGTTACTTAGGCTTCAGTAATAACAATGATTATTAATTTTGTGTCTTTATCGCCCAATTTTTTTTTTATTGACTACTTATTTAGTTCGCGGAATTGTCCTTTTGTTTCATTGTAGCTTTGAAGGGACTTGATTTTTTTTCTTTTTAATGGCTGCTTTATTTAGCTAGTGAAACAAATACACTACTCTACAATGTTTATAGTGTTAACATAAATAGATGCTAGGAAAATTAAAAAAACGTTAGTATGAAAAATAACTTTTACATAAATAGGTAAGGACCTATTTATGTAAAAGTAAATCCTTACACAGAATCTAACTATTATACCTATATAAAATGTGACCTATTTTATCAACTGCAAATATTTTGACAAAACATCTAATTAAAACAGAGAAATAAGGCCCTAGCATTAAAAAAAATCCAGGGTATTTTTTTTTTACTTTTCCTGACATAAAAATTGTAATATTTTTAAGTGAGCCCTCTCTGTCGGCTCCTTTGAATGAAACTACGGGCACGTGTAAGCGGTGAAGGTATTGCGGCCTCTCTGTTTCGGTTCCTTTGAATTGAAACTACCGAAAGTGCTTTATTTTACTTTTAATCGAAATGTCTTTTGGCGTTTTTCTTGAAAACTAGCGTGTAGAAATTTAAGGTTTTTTCATAAAAATAGTTTATAATGTTATATAAGTATGTTGTTGAATTTATCCTCAAAATATTTGCAGTTGATAAAATGTGACCTTATTTATTATACATAGTATGATTTTTTTGGACGTCTTTTGGCTGAGATGATGATGATGATGATTATGTTGATGATTTTTTTGTAAACTTTAAAAACCAATATGTTTAATAATGTTCGCTCAGCGATCTTCATTGTAATGCATATCATAATATCCGTAAATCAAAAACGAACTCCTGTGATTAATTAATTTCCTAACTAATTAAAACCATTCGTACGTATCCTGTAACCCGTTAATGAGGATACCTAATGCCAATTTAGCCGCCATGAGCAGCTTATTAACATAATACAGTATTAACAATAATATAATCTCTCAAGCCAATTACTTAGTACCTTCACGAATTATAGGTACTGACTCAAATTTATTATAAAATTTCATCTAAAATATAATTTTTTAAATATTTTTAGACACTAGAAAAAGTTACTATATGGCAAAGTGCTCGGCAAATATTTTCGATTCGCATTTCGGGTTTATGAACACCAACCCGTTTTTAGCATACGTTGCTATTAAAGCTACATACTTCAGAAAAATATTTTTAATATTATCACTTGACAATACCACCTGACCACGACCACTGAAGTCTTGCGATGCGGCGACCGATATCTAATTCATTGCGTTCTTTATAATCACCGTTGTCTATGACTGCCAGAGTACGACGCGCAATGAACTAGACAACCGCTTACCGCGTCGCAAGACGCTCGAGGTCCTTCTCAAACTTTCACAACCCCCTTCACCCCGCACCGAGCCGGCCTGTAATACCTATCATAAGTTGCAATAACTTAATTTAAATGATGGAGGCACAGCGGGGACAGTAAATATACCTAATATACATTACATTTACATTCAGTCAAACATCTCACCTGTAAACTATTAGGCCACAAACAGTTCTCATCTTCCACAATCTCCACAGCATTGGAGCCGAGCGGGGCGCAAATGTGGCCGTTGGTCCCCGCTTTCCCGTACTGCGCCACTTGGATGCTGATCGTGGTGGCGGTTGGACACGCCAGGGAGACGATGTCCTCATCGCATGAGGCTCGCTGCATCATCTTCAGGGTGCCCAGAAGGAGTGCTGTAAACAAGAACTATATTATAATTTAAGTAGTAAGTAGGTACCTAGTAAAAGCGCTCAGAAGAAAAGCTGAAAAAAAAATTATTACAATGTAGGTAAGTAGGATATAGTAACTGAACTGCTTGTATACTTTACTTTCGCACTGATGGGCAAAAACCTTCATCATTGAAGTGATGTCGCCGCTACAATTAATGGGTATTGCCTGCATCATCATCATCAGCTCAGCCAAAAGATGTCCACTGCTGGACAAAGGCATCCCCAAAGGATCTCCACAACGACCGGTTACCTACCAGCACAACTGCTGGGTAGTGCCTTAATCGACTCAAATGCCAAATGCAGGTTGGTGATCACAATTCCGAGCTATTTTAAAACATATTTTGTCCTAATTTGAACCCGACCACCAAATACCGTGTTGAGCGCTTTATAATGATGTTTGAATTTTTGACCTTTGCGATGGTAACAAAAATGAATGTAAGCATATTTTTTTGTTAAATTTCAAAATACAATCCTACCTACTAATATTATAAATGCGAAAGTTTGTGTGTATGCATGTTCGTATATTTGTTACTTCTTCACGCTGCAACGGATGGATGGATTTGGATGAAATTCGGCATACAGATAGTTTATAACCTGGAATAACACATGGAATACTTTTTATTCAGATATTCCCACGGGAACGGGAACCACGCGGGTGAAACCGCGAGCGGCCGCTAGTGTTTATATAAAAGTCTGGCCCTACACCTTTAAATACCTCTGATAATTACACGGAATAGGTTCTGGGCGGTTATTAGTAATTTTATCACATCACCACATAATTTTATGTCCCCACTGCTGGGGCACGAGACTTCCCTTTGGAAGGACAGGGAGAACGGGCCATACACCACCACAGAGTCCAGTGCGGTTAGGTGGTTGTTTTAGTCTGCTAATGCAGCCGGGACCAACGCCTTTATGTGCTTTTCGAAGCACGGAGGAGCTCGTGATGATACATTTTTGTCACTCATCCGATATCGGCCTATGTGTAAGTTGCTTTACCTTAGCAATCGCAGACAGGGCGCGATTACCACTGCACCATCGAACTCCTCAGAAATTGTATCTTCAGAGTCAACATTGCGCTTTGTGTTGCGAACGTCTATGACCTTGGTGACCGCTTCCCATCAGATAGGCCTCATGCTTATTAGCCGGTTCAGTTACACAAAAATATAGCAATTAGTTGCATCACCAATTATTCAATAATCATGAATTAGCTTTTCAATCAACTTAACCGTCAGGGAGATATAAAAGTACGTCTGTATTGACACTGATGTGGTAAACTGACTTGAAGCAGTCTTTAAAATTGCATTTATTGTAACAGTTCCATTTTCAGCACAATTCTTAAAGGCGACGACACGTGGAAAGTAGCACATACCTCGCAAATATACCCCTTATTCTAGAAAGAGATACGGTGGATAGTGAATGTGCGCGTACCTAACTGCATGCGCTGCATTGTAATCGAAACGCTAAGATAATGAATGTAGATAGAACCAAAGGGGAATACTTGAAATACCTGGGAGATTCAAGACTAGCATTAAGATCGAGAATTTCAAATTCCTTACCACTTTATAGCCACTGAGGTACGGGTTTTTTGTTACTTCATCCTTTCACCTTAAGCTGAATTCGTGAAAGATTTACTTTAAAGCACACCTCGAATTTCCATTAGTGAAACTCTCTGTATTAGGTTACTAACAAATCCAATTCTTTTGTTAGGTACAAAAGTAGTAGACTGACGAATTTATCCCTGTTACTGAGATCGAGCAAGGTTCAACACCTAAACATGAAAAAAATCGAGTCCATGTATAACCAAATCCATTTTTTTTAAAGTGTGATGGCGTAGTTGCTTGTGCGGTTTCGGATTTAATATCTTGCAAGTATAACATGTTTCCCCTGTGTGGTGCCGGGGATAAAGAATTGCACCACCCCATCTGTTGCGGAAACCCACAACACACACTTAAAATTACACATTAAAATTAACAAAGTCCACTCACAGTTCAATGCTGCTCCCGCCGTCCTGAACGGGATCCATATGATCCGATGGGGCCCGAATCCGGCTCCGGGTCTTCTGGGGTTCCTAAACACACCCAAACTACCCCAAAGTGCACTTCCCACGAAAAATACCTTTTATTTCAGCCGCGGTGTGGCCGACATCCCGGCTAATTGTTTTCCCGAAACAATTAGTTTACGACGCACACACAATTTGCACTATCCACTTAAGTAGAATAATACGGCTCCAAATGCCCTTATTACTACATAAAACTATTTAATTATTAACACACGATAACTATGATCCAGCCATATTTGCTTTCCAGAGACAAGTAGAAAAAGAACAACTAGTGATGGGGCCATTATGCCACCAAACAAAATTGAATCTCGATAATCGATTCGTCCATAATATAAATCAAAGTTTTATTTCTAACAAAAATAAATGCCTGTTTATTTGCAACATCCCGCCACCCAAAGCGGACGTACCGCTTTCTAGCCTGAAATCTTAAACTAGTCAACCGGTAATCGAGCTAAGGTCGCGACCGCGCGATTTAGCACCGATCCATCAACCAACACTTGTGCCACACGCGGAGTCCCGTCCGCGCCCCAGATTAACTTTAAAATGCGACCTCGTCTCCAAAATAACGATGGCAAATTAGCCTCTTTTAATAAAACCAGATCACCCTCCGAAGGGGGCGACGTCCGGTCTGTCCACTTAACACGCTGCTGCAATAAATGCAGATACTCCAGTGACCAACGACGCCACAAGTCCTGACTCATTTGTTGTATCATTTGAAAACGAGACATCCGGTATCTGCGTTCATCCTTCCAGGGATACTCAGGCAGGGCAGTGAGTGGCTGACCGACCAAAAAATGACCAGGGGTCAGGACTTCCATGTCATTTGCGTCAGAGGAGAGTGGACAAAGCGGACGCGAGTTGAGAACCGCCTCAACCTTACAAAACACAGTTGTAAGTTCCTCATACGTGAGGGTAGTTTCCCCGACTACCCGGCGCAAGTGGGTTTTTGCCGATTTTACCGCGGCTTCAAATATCCCGCCCCAGTGGGGACAGGCTGGCACACTAAATCGCCATGTGATTCCCCGCTGTGCGAGAGCTTGACTTATGCTATTACAATTTTTATCCAGAAAATCGTTCACATCTTTTAAGTAGTTGGCAGTGCCCCTGTAGTTGGTACCGTTGTCGGACCGAATGAGAGAAGGTAAACCCCGTCGCGAAACAAAACGATCCAGCGTGGCGACAAAGGCTTCCGTAGACAGAGCCGAAACCACTTCCAGGTGGACGGCCTTAGTGGCCAGGCAGACAAAAACGCACAGGTATGCTTTCGTGACCCTAGTGTTACGATAGGCTGTGGTTTTCACCAGAAACGGTCCAGCAAAATCCGTACCGACCCCGTCGAACGGCCTAGTAGTCTGACAAACCCGGTCAGAAGGGAGATCCCCCATCTGTGGCTGCATAGTGGAGGCCTTCACCCGATAACAAGCCACACACTTAAATAACACGCTGCGAACCACTCTCCGAGAGGACAAAATCCAGAACTCCCTCTGTAATATCGCCAGTAACGCATTACACCCCGCGTGAGCGTTTTTCAGGTGTCTATCCGAGACCACCAGTTCTACCAAAGGTCCTCCTTTGGGGAGTAGCAGAGGATGACGGCTACCGAAGGGCAGGTCGGCATTTTTGAGGCGACCTCCAACGCGTAACAGTCCATCCGCATCCAGAAATGGGTTGAGCCGAGAGATCGCTCCCTTGAGCTTTGCGCGACCGACGCGCAAAATCTTCAGTTCGTCCTCGAACCGGTCAGCTTGAACCAGCCGTATCAGGGCCAACAGTGAACTCCTGCGTTCCTCAGCACTCGCCACGGGTGATAACTGCCTCTTGTCTGGATGGCGGCAGTTATGTAGAAATCTCCGGATCCAGCAAGTTACACCTAGCAATTTGTCCAGTTTGCTGTATCGAGCCGTCAACCAATTCGGATCTGGCCTTGACTCGTTTGTTGTCACCAAAACCTTTATTCCAGGGAGCATCCCTAGAGAGCCATCGATCATGGTGACCGGCCATGATGACTCACCTTCCTTTAACCACTCTGGACCCCACCAGAGGGCATGCTGCACCAATTCCGGCGCGGTGCAGCCCCGAGAGGCACAATCGGCAGGATTCCAGGGGCCGGGAACGTGCCTCCAACAAATTTCGATGCCCGAGTTCTGTACCTGAGATACCCGATTGGCCACAAACGTTTCCAATACGTGGGGTGCCCCGCGTAGCCATGCCAGAGCTACCTGACTGTCAGACCAGGCGTAGACATTCCGGATGTCCACCGTAGACGTCAGTTCCTTGTGCACGTGGCACAACAGTTTGGCCAATAGATGCGCCCCGCAAAGCTCCAGCTTCGGGATTGTCAGCCTAGTTTTGAGGGGAGCCACCTTGCTTTTAGCCAGAAGCAAGGAGACGGCGACTCGACCCTTCGAGTCCACCGTTCGCAGATACACCACTGCGGCATACCCTCGTTCTGACGCATCGCAGAAGCCATGTAGGCTTGCCCTGTATTTGCCCCGCGGCAAGATCCGCCGCGGCAACGCCACCTGATTGATCGCCTCGATCGTAGATATCAGAGCGAGCCAAGTGTCGAGTGAGAGCCCTACCAGTGGCTCATCCCACGAGACTCCGAGTGTCCACAGTGTTTGCAATAAACACTTCGCCATAAAAATGCACGGGCTGATCCATCCATTTGGATCAAACATCCGAGCGATGGTGGAAAGGACCGTCCTTTTCGACCAAACTCTTGTAGTTTCCAGTTCTACCCGGAATGTGAAAATATCGTGAACCGGCTGATATTTAATTCCCAAAACGGCGATAGAGTTCGGGTCTCCTGCGTCCTCGAATAGCTGAGGATTCTGTTGGTGATCTTCCGGAATCCCAACCAGAAGCTGTGGCTCGTTGGATAACCATTTTCTCAACTCATAACCACCAGCCGCGAGGAGTCCGATAAGTTCATTCCTGATGATGAGCGCCTCCTCCAGAGAGGCTGCCCCTGTGCAGATATCATCTACGAACACGTCACGTGTCAGTACAGCGGCTGCCCGGGGAAAGCGAGCCCGTTCCTGCTCCGCCAGTTCCAGCAGTGACCGGATGGCAATGAAGGGACTCGACTTCAGGCCGTACGTGTTGGTGTTGAGCTCGTAGACGGTGATGGGATCCTCCGAACGTTCCCTCCAGAGTATTAACTGAAACCTCCTGTCCGCAGGATGTATTACTGTTTGGCGGAACATCATCCGGATGTCCGCACCGATCACCACCTGGTGTCTTCGGAAATTTAAAATGATGTCGACAATGTCCCGATGTAACTTCGGACCAGAATGGAGACATTGGTTCAATGAAACTCCAGTCGACGACGGTGCCGATCCGTCAAAAACAGTCCGTAGTTTTCCAGATGATGCCTTCAACACCGCGTGGTGAGGCAAGAAAAAATGATCTGTCGTTGTCCAGTCGACAGTCGCCCGCGACATATGCCCCAAGGCCTCGTATTCTCGCATGAACTCGATATACTTTTCCCGAAGTACCGGATCGCGAGACATACGACGCTCCATGGACAAGAGTCGTTTCTCTGCCAACGCCCTCGATTTTCCCAAGAGAGGGGGACAGTCGATAAAAGGCAGTCGAGTTTCGATCCTACCCGACGCCATCCGGCGTGTGTGATCCTTATAAAAGGTTTCGCACTCCACATGCTCCGGATCCAGACGGGAGACCATGGGAGGCTCTTCCAGTTTCTGCATCGTCCTAGCGATGGAGGTGGTAGCGACGACAGGTGAGACATCCCGCGTCTCCTGGTCGAAAACCGGTCCCATTAAAACGTGACCAAAGATGGTAGGTATAGCTACCAACGAAGAGCGGCCCAGACTCCGCTGAGGCCCTAAAAGGATCCAGCCCAGTACATCCGCTCCCAATATGAGGTCCACCGGAGCCGGCTCCTCGAAATGAGGGTCTGCCAGCATGAGACCTGATGTGTCAGGCATTGCGTCCCGCGGAATGTCTGTCGGTGGATGCCAACCCAGCAGATTGTCGAGTACGATCGCGGCCGCCGCAATCCGTATCGAAGCGGAATGCACAGGAGAGAAGGAAATGTGGGTCTGACCGGACAGACCCCCCACTTCTGTATCTCCGACTCCCCGAATCGGAACTGAGGGAGGCGCGCACTCCAGACGTAGGCGCCTCGCTACCCTCGTAGTAATTAAGCAGCCCTGTGCCCCAGTGTCTAGGAGGGCTCGTATCCGGACGAAGTCCCCCCTAGGTCCCCAAACGCGTACCTGCGCGATGGGCAAAAGAACCGTCCTCGGTTCCGACGTAGCCCGACCACAGGCTAGTCACGCGTCAGAGCCAGCAGCCGACCCTGTCGAACCGTGATGACTCGGCCAGTAAGTCGGACGCGTGCAGGCCACCATCCGGGGTGGTGCGTATCCAGCTGCCCTACCATACCGGTGATAGGGTGGGTGGTATTCCAACCTAGGGTACTCGTGCAGTACCGGTGAGAACTGTTGACGGCTCTCATGTCGCTGTTGTTCCGGTAACGGCGGCGGAGGGTACGAGTATCCGGGTGTTGGGTCCGGAGCTGGGGGTCCCTGCACCCAGTGGCCCTTAGAGGCACCAACTCCTGGTGTTGGTCGCGCCGGGTGCCGGGTTGTAGCCAGAACCCGGCTCCGCTCCGGCGGTCCCCAACTCACCTGAGCCGGGGTGTACGAGGGGTTGTAGTGTGGCGGCCGTGGCGGACTCCGTCTTTCCGGAGGCGGAATTGACCCCGGCCCCAAACCGCCACCCGTGGGAGATCCCCTCTCCCGAACCGGTGCTGAGCCCTCAGCACTACGGGTGCACAGTAAGCGATGGTGCGGTCCGCCGCACACATCGCAAGGCCTTGCCTGGGGACACTCATTGTACCTATGTCCTCCCAGGCAGGCATAACACAATCCTCGTGTCCGAACGAGGTTTCGGCGCTCTTTTGTGGGCAGCCCGAGAATTGCTGGACATAGCTGCTCCAAGTGCTGCTGTCCGCAAATCCGGCATCCAGAGCCGGGGTTGATGGCGGCCGCAGCCACCAGCCTGCCGCGACCCTTCCCTGGGTTGCGTGCCGGCTGGGCGCCGTAGACTCCGGAAGTGCGGGCCGGCGCACTTGTCGGAGCCTCCTGGGAGGCTAGCTGGTTTTCCAGCAGGCCAGCCTCCTCTTCCAGGAACTCCAGAAGTTCCCCTATCGAGGGCAGAACGCTGCCGAGATCCTTGTGGACCAGTCGATTCCGCTCGAACTTGTCCCTCATCTCCTGCGACAACTTGGCCAGAACTATGTGCAGAAGAAGGAAGGACCACTGGTCGACGGGCAGTCCGAGCGTCCTTAACCCGTTTAAGGACACTGTGAGCGGGGTGAACAGCTGCGTCCTCAGCTGAGCCCTATGGTTGACCCTCGGCAATCCCAGCAGATGGGTCACGTGCGCGTCCGCCTGAAGACGCGGCTTTTCGTACCGCTTCTCCAGCAGCTGCATGGCGGTGTCGTAGCTCGCATCCTGCAGCTCCAGATGCTGTACGAGCTGTCTGGGTTCTCCGTCTAGGAAGGAACGGAGATATGCCAGCTTTTCGGCCTTGGTGAAATCCTTCCGAGTATCCACCAAGGCCAAAAACATGTTCCGGAATCCAGCCCAGTCCCGCATACATCCGGTGAAATGCGGGACCTCCAGGGCACCCAATCTTCCCATGGCGCTGGGTCCAGGGGTGTGGAGCGAAGCGGGGCGCGCAACAGGCTTCCCCTCCCGCAGTCGCTCGATGTCCTTCACCCGCTGAAGGACCTCGTCGTAGATGTCTTGGATGTGCTCCAGATCCTTGACATATTGGGCGTGGAGGGCCAGCTCCTTCTCCCCGACCGGGTCAGTTGACAATAGAGCGGTTACCGACCGCTCGGCCAACAAGAAACGAGCCTGCATTTCTTTCGAACGCGTCTCCAAGGCGTCCTCCCGGTTAGGCCGATCTACTAATGCAAGCAGCCCGGTGAACCACCGGAGCTGCTGAGCCAACTCCTGCCGTGACGCTGTCATTATAAATAATTTAAACTAAATAAACCTAAACACAAAATTAAAACGAGTCAATGAAAACACGGAATCGATTATCCCGAATCAACTCGATGCTTTCAATTGAACGAAATTAAATTAACGTTCTGAGAAATGTCCCAGCCCAAATGAATGAACGAACAAAACAACGGTACTACCAACCTTACAATTTAACCGCACCTGTCCCGGAAGTGCGATTTTACACAAAATGAGCTTAACCTATTACGAACTAACAAAAAATACACAAAATTACACCGATTAACCTAGAGGTCCGGTATTAACCACGCTCTGCTACCAAAATGTTGCGGAAACCCACAACACACACTTAAAATTACACATTAAAATTAACAAAGTCCACTCACAGTTCAATGCTGCTCCCGCCGTCCTGAACGGGATCCATATGATCCGATGGGGCCCGAATCCGGCTCCGGGTCTTCTGGGGTTCCTAAACACACCCAAACTACCCCAAAGTGCACTTCCCACGAAAAATACCTTTTATTTCAGCCGCGGTGTGGCCGACATCCCGGCTAATTGTTTTCCCGAAACAATTAGTTTACGACGCACACACAATTTGCACTATCCACTTAAGTAGAATAATACGGCTCCAAATGCCCTTATTACTACATAAAACTATTTAATTATTAACACACGATAACTATGATCCAGCCATATTTGCTTTCCAGAGACAAGTAGAAAAAGAACAACTAGTGATGGGGCCATTATGCCACCAAACAAAATTGAATCTCGATAATCGATTCGTCCATAATATAAATCAAAGTTTTATTTCTAACAAAAATAAATGCCTGTTTATTTGCAACACCATCTCTTCCCGTGGGTGTCGTAAAAGCCGACTAAGGGACCATTCCAGAGGATGGGCAGCAGCATCTCTCTGAGGTTACCCTCAACCTACTGCGATCGCCAACCCGCCTGCCAAGGGTGGCGATTACGGCAAATACCCCTCATATCCTTGGGGGAGGCCTTTGTCCAGCTGTGGACGTCTTTTGGCTGAGATGATGATGATGATGGATTGCATGTTTCGTAATCTTAGGTCTTTGGATTGGTCTCAAGCTTCTCCATGGATCGGGCGCAGGTTTCGAAACGTCCAGATAAAATAACAAGTGAAAATAGTACATCGCGTTTATAATGTTTCATTTTAAAGTGCGTAAGTTTTATAAAACAAAGATTTCACTTTTTTTAAATGTTTTTTGAAAACAATATGTAATATTTCAATATGCAATTTGAAATATTGTGTAGATGTTGATAGTTATTATAAAACACAATATATTGAAATTTTACTGTGTCATCATAGTCATCAACATCACCAGTTAATATTAAGTTCCCACTGCTGGGGCACGAGCCCTCGCTATTGATGGATAGGCAGAACGTGCCATAAACCACCACGCGGGCCCAGTGTAACCGTAGATTAATTATTTCAAAAGCCAGGCTGATATGACCAGGAAGAAGATTTTAACAACTAAAGATACACAATTATATAGGGCATAAATATTCAGAAATTGTATTGTGAGACATTCAGTCTCATCTATTTTTGACAAATAGATCTAATTGCCTTACAACTTGCAATCAATCGAATTAAACATTAGTTTCATAGTACAAGGTCAAAACACAGGGGTGCCCACACGTCCGACCTTCAGGAGAGCTAAACTCTTACAAATAAACAAAGAATAAGGTCCGTATAATTATTCCGTGTTTTGTCTCTTTTACTCTAATTTGAAATGACGTTTACATGACGGGAACAAAACACGGAATAACTAATCGGAGCTTATTCTTTGTTTATTTGTAAGCCACTAAAACAATAGCACCCATAGTGCGAGTAAAGGTGTCAGTTAGGACCCCGATGAATCACACATATTAAGGACTCCATACACGATAAAAAATCGCGACTGCAGTCAGCCCGTGACCACGGCCGTTGTAACTCGATCGAAACGTCGGGTATAAAGAAGGTATGAAGCCTTTTACTAATTAGTTTGCGTTAATCCCTGTTAAAATTTCTTTGTTAATGATAAAAAAAACAGAATTTGTCCAAACATCTCACGATGAAAATTCTAAAACATTTTCTAAATTGCAATGTAACGAGAATCGAGCAAAGTGATTCGATTGCGATACCGAAGAACTTAATTACCCACTAACAAGAATAAATCTTTGATATTGCTTTTTCCATCATAATAAAAAAGGCTTTAAAATTTTAATTGTTTTTCACTACAAGTTAATACTAACACATTATGAGTCTTGTTCACTTTATTAAATAAATATTCTATTCTATTCTATTAGATTCTATTCTACTACTTTCATCAGCAAAACCTATTTTAATGTATTTTTTTAAATAACAGTTCGGTGGTCCATTGTAGCGAAGACTTGGTTTTAATGATGGAGATCTTTGTTCAGCAGTGGAACAGTTTAAAGGATATATGCTTAATTTTTTCTTACTTTTAAAATAATGTGTAGCAAAGTACTAAGTACAAAGTAAGTGTGTAGTAAGTAATATGTCAGTATAACATCAACGTTTGAGGCATTGTTGTGTTCCGGCAGCTAGAGACAAGATAGCCAGTGCCTCACTAGTTGAGGATCCCGGGTGAAGTGCGCTTCCATCATTGGCCATATCAAAACTTAACATGGTGAGATATAATAATAATAATAAAATATAAAAAATAAAATAAAATTTGTTTATTTCCATTAACAAATTTTGGCGTTACAAACTTTGGGTTAGAGCTTCTCTTTAAGCTTTAAGGCCAGTTTTGAAAAGCCCCGCTCTTCCTTAATGATTTTACATACATACAAATTCATAAAACAGTCACACAAAAGTAGCAAAAAGAAAAGCTAAGTTAGAAAAAAATACAATAAGCAAAATATACAAACCAAGACTCATAATGTTAGAATATAAGAGCGCATGAGTGCATATGTGTGTGTGTGAGGGTGTGTGTGAGGGTGTGTGTGTGTGTGTGTGTGTGTGTATGGGTGCGTGTATGTGTGTGTGCGTGTATGTGTTAGTATTGTATTTTAATAGACTATGAATAAGTGGAGTGATTCAGTCTCTTCCCACGTTTTACTTTTTAGCCATTTAGTTACAAGTTTTGTGGTTTTGTTGCGTGTCTTGTTATAAATAAATAGTTCTCTGTTTATGACATTATATAGGTTGGCAGATTCAGTAATATACTGTGTTTGTGCAAATTTTATCCTAACTCTCGGAGCATGGGCTACAATATTTTTCCTTCTCCTATTCAATATATCCGGGTTATATGGCAGTGTTTTGTGAAGTTTTTGGGTAGTCTGTACAATGTATTGCTTTGTTATCGAAAGGATGTTACTTAATTGGTAGAGGCTTGCCGTTGGAAAACGTATTTTTTTGAAAAACATCACTTTCAGTAAACACCTTTGAGCTCGTTCCAACTCTAGAAATTTAGTCTTACCAGCACCTCCCCATATAGTGATGCAGTATGTTAAAACAGACTGCACTAGAGCTATATAAATAGTATTCAGTAGACTGTTTGGCGAGGCCTGATCATCCACAATATCTATTGCTAACGGGTACGTATGCCGAAGTTCAAAATACCGAATTACACAAGACCAATTAATGGAAGGTCGAATATTAAAATGCCGAATGTTTATATAACCGAAAGTTTAAAATAACGAAAGTTCAAAAGACCGAAAGTATAAAATCCCGAAGATTTATATACCTACCTAGTTTTTATTCAACAAGTAGGAATAAAATTGCGCGCTGAAATACCGTAAGATTTACCGTAGAAATTGCGTAGGTTCATTGAGAAAAAAACATTTAAAGAAAATATTTATTTGACGTAGATAATTATCTTATCTTATCTTATCTTATCATAGTGTGGCCTGCCGAGGTTTCCACCTCCCAGTAACATTTCGACCCATTGGGATCTTTTGTGCAACCCCATCCTTTCACTCTTCCTCCTCTGTAAAGATAGATGCCATAAGTGTGGCAACGTCCTTAAGAGCGAAGAGCCTGAAGTCCTCCGGTTTCGGATAGGCCGACCCCAGGAGTCCCATTCTTTTCCTAGCCAGAGAGTCGCAGTCGCACAGTAGGTGCTGCATTGACTCGGTTTGCTCTCCACATGCCCTACACAAACTATTTGTTGAAAGGTGCATTCTGTGAAGCATTTTTTTTGTGGCATAATGCCCTGTCAAGGCACCGATGGTTAATCGGGCCTGCCTTCTGCTGCCTCCGCATATGAACTTACTCCGTCTTAAGGCGTTTTCGCCTAGGAAGGATTTGGAGTGTTTCATACCCGGCTGTTCTTTCCATTCGATGCCGTGTCTGTTTTTGATGTAATCTTTTAAGGCCTTGTTGATGGTACTTTGTGCAAGTGCCACGAACGGCTCAGGACCAATAAGCTGGGTCTCTGAGCCCTCCCTGGCAAGTGCATCCGCCATCTCGTTGCCGTGGATTCCCATATGGCCTGGGACCCAGATCAATCGCACCTTGTTATGCCCACCTAGCTTGTTTAGAGCTTTTGTGGTTTCCAGAACAAGGCCCGAGTCGATTCGGGGCGATATGAGTGACTTGAGCGCGGCTTGGCTGTCACTCAGGATGAATATATTACGCTTTTTAATAGCTAACTCTATATTCTGTTTTGCGCATAGGAGAATTGCAAAAGTTTCTGCTTGGTAAACAGTAGCAAATTTTCCCATGCTTTGACTATGCTTGAAGTCGTTATTATAGACGCCTGCCCTTGTGCCCGACTTCATTTTTGATCCGTCGGTGTACCGGATTAGGCTGTCTTTTTCCGGAGACGGTGGCCCTCGTTTCCATTCGTCCCTGGTTGGAACATAAACTTTAAATTTCTTTTCGAACACGAATATGGGGGATATTTTATCGCACCCCATTTCCATGATCGTATCAGGAATGTCACTTGGTTCCCATTTTGTGTGTCTGGTCAGAGGTTTAGATGCGTCCCATAATCCGGCCACTTTTAGTTTATGTAACGCTTTCTTTGCCTCTGTTTCTATTACAATGTGCAGGGGTGGAAGGTCTGTGAGGACCTCCAGCGCTGCCGTTGGAGTGGTTCTAAAGGCACCAGTGATTGCTAGACAAGCTGTTCTCTGAAGTTTGCTAAGAGCATTCTTACAGATCTTCAGCCTGGTTCTGGACCACTAGACGATGCTGCCAAATGTGAAGATCGGTCTCACCATCGTCATGTAGATCCACCTAATGATTTTGGGGTTGAGTCCCCAAGTCTTGCCATATGTAGACCGACACATGCCAAAGACTCTGTAAGCCTTGGCTACGGTTGTGTCCACATGCTGTTTCCAAGTAAGTTGCCTATCCAGCGTTAAGCCTAGATATTTCACTTCTTTAGACCAAGAGAGCCGGGTGCCATAGAGTGTTAGTTTACCCAGTCCCGTAGTGTTTCTCATTCTTGTAAAGGGGATGGCTGTTGTTTTCCCCGGGTTTACAGAGAGGTGATATTGCACCATTCCTCCAGTAGACCCAGGGCACGTTGCATTAACCCCGATACCGTAGAGGGAAATTTCCCACTGACTGAGATGACCAAATCATCCGCATAACCCACCGTATGGAATGGTCCTTTATTCAGCCTTACTACAATTGAATCAACCACAAGGCTCCACAGAAGAGGCGAGAGAACCCCTCCTTGTGGGCATCCTCTAGTTGTTCGCGCAATTAGACTGTCACCTAGCAGTTCAGAGTTAATAATTCTACCCTTTAACATGCATTCAATCCAATTACAGATCGGTTGTGGCACACCATGGTTCTTGACTGCAACCTTGATGGATTCAAAGGTAGTGCGATCAAATGCACCTTCGATATCTAGGAAAGTGCAGACGCAAATCTCCTTGTTTTCCAGCGCAGATTCCGCTCGACTCACCACATGATGAAGAGCAGTTTCGGTGGACTTCCCCGCCTGATATGCACACTGAAGTCCATGGAGTGGGAATCTTTTCAGAGGTCCCGCTCTGATATATTTGTCTACCATCTTCTCCAGGGTCTTCAGGAGAAAGGATTGTAGACTTATAGGCCTAAAGGCTTTGGGTTCTTCGTAATCTGGTTTTCCCGTTTTGGGTATAAAGATTACCTTAACACGCCTCCATGTTCTGGGAATATGTCCGAAAGCTATGCATGCTTTATACAGCCTGCAGAGATGGGGTCCCAGGATGGAGGCGCCCTGTTGTAGTAGAATGGGATAAATGTTATCAGGTCCTGGCGCCTTAAACGGTTGAAAGCTCCCAAGAGCCCATCTAACCTTACATTCATCCACTACCCTTTTCGCTGTTATCCAGTCATATTTGGAAGTTCTCCTCTGCTGTTCCTTCCAGCTGATTGGATCATGATCGTCCTGGATGACTTCTGATCTAGGGAAATGAGTAGACGTGAGGTGACGTAGATAATTAACAAAGAATAAACTTATTATATTACGTAGTAAACAAAAAAAATGTCGCTTATGACAGAAAAAAAACAAAATTCACTATTACGTAAAGATTACTAGCGATGGCCTTCTATAACTCAACATGTGTGTAGTCAGGTATATTATTTAAAATATTGCATCTTTAATGCGTTTTTATTCTTTCTTTTTTAGGCAGGTGTTTCTCCACTTTGCAGTTTAGCTATAAGAATGTCGTTGACCTTTACTTCCTTTATCAACTCTGCAACCAATCGGTAAAAACCAACATGTCTTGTAGAACAAACTTCGTTAATATGGTGATGGAAGGACTCTGCACTATTTTGCGTACGTGGAATAGAAGTGTGTGTGCTGAAACACCAAAAGTCTGGACTGAACATTGGCTGTTGATTATTTTTGCCATTTACATAATACTCGTTGAACCAATCGGCTTTTTTCCGCACCTCATCGAAGGAAAATATTTCAACAAGATCCTTAAAATACATATTAACATTGGCAGGATTAATAAAGCTTAATGCTACTATAGATTTTATCTCATGATTAAATTGTCCATCATGATTATACTTTGAAGACATACCTACACTATAATCGAAGAGCAACATGGATTCGTTAAACGTAGATCAACCACTTCTAATTTACTAATCTTTAGTAATTTTCTGTTTGAAAATATTGACAATCGAGTACAAGTCGATCTCGATAGTCTACACTGACTTTAAGAAGGCATTCGATAAGGTGGATCATGAGCTGTTGCTAAATAAAATAGCGTTTAACGGTATACGCGGTAACTTGTTGCGTTGGTTCAAATCTTATATCCAGAATAGGTCTCAAAAGGTAGTCATCAATGGTTATCATTCCAAAAGCTTTTTGGTAACTTCAGGGGTACCACAAGGTTCCATCCTTGGGCCCCTTATGTTTATTTTATTCATAAATAATATAAAGCATTGTTTTCAAAATTCAAAACTATTATTGTATGCAGATGATCTAAAAGCCTTTAAAACTATCAAATCCATTGATGATTGCACCGCTTTTCAACACGACCTAGATAGGCTGGCTACTTATTGTAATAATAATAAACTATTCTTGAGTATCCCTAAGTGTAATTTCATAAGCTTTACAAAAAATATTAAATTTATTCGCTTTTCATATAGGCTCTGCAGTACTTCTTTAAGTAGGACATGCACCATAAGAGACCTAGGAGTAACCCTCGACAGTAAATTATCATTAAACCAACATGCAGAAAATATAATTGGTAAAGCTTTCAAAATGTACGGCTTCGTAATGCGATCCTCCTCCGATTTTAAACGTTCCTCTACATACCTTTATTTATATAAAACCCTAGTCCGGTCCCAGCTTGAATACGCGGTACCCATATGGAACCCTTTCTATAAGAAGTTCAAGGATGCGATTGAGAGCGTTCAGCGGAAGTTCCTGCGGGCGATGCACTACAGGTGTGTAGGCAGGTACTTGAATTATACCCAACTACTCAACAAATATAAAATATTGACACTTGAGTGTAGACGTCAATATCTTGAAGTTATTACTTTGCATAAAATAGTGCACAATGGTTTTGATTGCATTAATATTGTGAACAATCTGTGTTATTTAGTGCCAAGAACTATTCAAAAACGGGAGGTGCGCGCGGGTCGACTGTTCGCTGTGGGCACTTGCCGCACGAACACTGGCCAGCGCGCACCTATCCGCCGTATGGTAGAAACTTACAATAGTGCGTTCGAATCAATTGATATATTTTTGTATGATGGAGTTAAATTGAAATCACTGATCTTCCAAAAACTCTTCAATGTATTATAATTAATTGTCACATTTATTATTATGTACTATAATATATCTATATTTTGCTTGTTTTATATTTAATCTTAAGTTCTTACTACTATTACTTGCTTAGGTGTAAATGTTTAAATTAACTTAAATAAATTGTATTTGCACTTCAGCGCCCTCTAACGTTTTATAACTATTATTTGTATCACTCTGAGAATAGCGTTGTGGGTTACATTACTGTTAATATAGATTTAGCTTTATCTTTATGTTATAAGCTGTAATGTGACTGTTTGCTGTTCCTTAATAAAATAAAATAAAAATAAAATACCTTCTCTTTGTAGTTTTCTGTATATGATCTGCCTCAAATGAAAGAAACATCCTTTTTATGTCACATTTTCAAAATGTTGACGCAAACTTAAAATGACAGCCTTTTCAAAGTCTAATATTATAAACGACGGATTAAAGATAATATCATGTTCCGTACAGAATTCTAACAATAAGTCAAACATCATATCACAGGATGCTTTGTCCTTGTGGGTACAAAGGGCAAACACCAACGGAAAAGTCTTATCGCTGTCGCGTACGGGACCATGAATTGTATATAATTGTTGGTATACCGTCGGTACTATTTTAAATGTACCGTTCATTACTAAATAATTAGCTTGGCATAGGAAAGTTATTAGATCTTTAGTACTTAGCAACGTTACTCTTTTTGACTCTGCAAAAATCCTATATTTGATGACAAAACTGTTATCGCTGTACAGTGTTGCTTCCATATCTAGGTCAAAATCAAATGCAGTCGGCTCTTCCGGTTCTTTCAATAGTTTTTTCTTTTCGCGCGTAATTACCTGTCGAAGCTCGTCTTTGGAAGGTATACGTGTTGCAATACTTGAACTAGTAGACGCCAAGTGATTTTGCAATATTTGGCAGGTCTTGACAGTGGGCTGGTCTATTATTTTTGATTTCAGTACTTGAATACTGTCAGCAACATCGGCACGAATCGGTATGCCTTCATGGTTGTGTTCCTTCTTAGGAGATAACAGTGACGCACTTTCAACATTCGTGATTATGTTAGTAATAAAGGTAGCAAGGCATTTATAAACATCATGTGTTTTATATTCACAATTCCAATAAATTTTATCGCAACTTTGGCGGTTCTTAGTGTACACAAAACCATCTAACTGCACTTTTAATCCACCTTTTTGAGACTTAAAGGCTTTTAAAGTACCTTCACTCATTGTACATTGATAACTTAGCACTTCAATAAAATTAATGACCTGCTAGCTAACAGTAACTACGAATGAACTAACGTACTCTAAGAGAAAAGACGAAGTCGTATAATGTAAATCTACCCTCGTTGTAAAAAGTTACTTTCGATATTCTAATTTTCGGTATTTTGAACTTTCGGTCTTTTGAAAATAGACATATTGAACTTCGGTATATCGGGTATAGGTATTTCGTATTTTCGGTATTTTGATTTTCGATGTTTTAAGCGTAGGGATTTTAGTTGTAGGTATTATGAAATTTTGGCATTATAATACGTACCCATTGGTGACACATGCCGCAAAGTCTTAAAGATCCTGACTAGTTTTCTAATTTTACTACTGATATATTCAATAAGTGGACGCCATGATAGTCGATTGTCCAGCATAACTCCTAGATATTTTAACCGAATGACTTTTTCAATTGTTCTGCAGTTGCAGATACTTATTACTACTTATTTACTTACTTTAATTGTTAGGACCCTCACAATCGTGTATTTTGATATCAAAAAGGTCATTTGGTTGGGTACCATTACATTACTAAAGCACATAAACTTTGTCTTTTGAATATTAAGTGTGAGGAGGCTGGATCTAAGCCACTTAGCGATTTTACTCAGTCCTTGTTCAGTATGTACTTTGACGTTATCCCATGTATCAGCTGTAAAAATTATTGCAGTGTCATCTGCGTACGATAAAATTTGTGCGTGAGATATCTTAGCATTGCACAAATCATTTACATATATGAGAAATAGGGTAGGCCCCAAGACACTACCCTGCGGCACTCCGTATGAGATATCAACCTTCTCACTAATAACCTCCCCTATCTTAACTCTTTGCTTTCTATCAGTCAAGTAGCTTTGGAATAAAAATAAAATAAAATTTACTATAGCATTGTGTTATCAAATTTGTGGTATTTCATCTGTAAAGATGAATCTGCATAGCCATCCGTTACATTAACCGTTGGATAGATGGCACTGTGCCGCTAAAAGCACTCAAAAATTAAAAAGCAGAGTAAAAATTCAGTGCTTACGTCAGCCTTCCCGGTAGCATAATGGTCAGTGCAGCCGCCCGGATTGCGGAAGACCCAGGTTCGATTCCTGGCTGGATCAAGTAGGCATTTTATTTTTTCACTGTATTTTATAAATATTTAATTCAGCTTCAGTGCAGCAATTAGCAAAGTGAAATTGAAATCATTTAATAATCATAATAACTATATAGCTCTTACACGAAGGCAATCAAGAGATTAATTAAGTCGTCATAGTCTATGTTAATATTGACTGGTGTGGGACCAGAATTGTTATAAAATAATTATTTATTTTGAATGGCTACCGAAACATTTCGGTAGTTGTTAGCACACCAGTTTATCTTAAGATACACCATGCTTAGGACTTTCACAGTAATATATTAACTTTTTTGTAAATATTCGTTATAAGAATAATTTGATTTTTTAAAAAAGGAGGAGTTTTTTCAATTCGACTCGTATATGTTTTTTTATGTGTGTTCGCGGATAACTTCATCGTCTATGGACCGATTTTGATGTTTATTTTGTTGTTGGCAAGGAGATATCCCAAGGGTGATACCGTGATAAAGAAACCAGGATCTGATGATGGCATCCCAGAGAAATCGAGGGGAGCCTGCGAAAATCGTAGTGGTGACTAGTGCGTTTGTTAATGTTTTCGTTAAGAATTTTCAAGCACTACTATTTAATGAAGGTCTGGAGTCGATCTGATGTTGGAGCTGAAAGGCAGTCGAGGGAACTCCTCAACGATTTACAGCAATTACTTGGTGTTTGGGCTTGATTAATTTGTATTGATGAGAACTTTACACCTAGATGGGTTGTGTCTGTCATTAGGGGTCTGATGATGAAGACGAAGGACAATCAAGGGAACTCCTCAACGTTTTACAGTACCTTGTGTTTGGACTTAATTCATTTCTATTGATGAGAACTTTGCACCCATATGAGTTATAAGTGCCATTACAGGTCTGATGAAGAGACCATAGACAGTCGAGGGAATTCCTCAACGATTTACAGCAGTTACCTTTTGTTGGGTTTACTTCATACGGTTAAATTTTCCAAAATGTTTAGTTCGTACAAAAATAATACCTAATTAAGGTTGAAGTAAGTGTTACATAGGAATACCACTACCTACTAGGCCATTGTTTCCTAATCCTAGACTCATCCTAGTTAAGTCTACATCTACCCATCTCTAAAAATCGTAAAATAAAATAATTTTTAACAAAAAAAAACCGACTTTAAAAATCAGGAAACTTAAAAAAGTAAAAACAGTTTTAAAAAGTAAGAAATAATATTGAAATCATATTATTGATTACCTAAATACGCATATCAGTTTTAAAAAATGTTTACTGAAGTCGGGTGGGGTTTTTCTATAAAAAAGTGGAGATAATGGAACAACTATAAAAGTTTAAATGAAACAAAATTTTCCCCTAGCCGACCACCAACCACCCGACTTCAATAGACCTTCTTTATAACTAATATGCGTATCTAGGTAATTAATAATATGATTTCAATATTATTTCTTGCATTTTTTAGAGCTGTTTTTACTTTTTTAAGTTTCCTGTTTTTAAAAGTCGGTTTTCTTTTGTCAAAAAATAATTTTATATACTCTACGTAAATGGTAACGGATTTCAAGTGCCTTTTGCGAGTGAGGCTTTGGCTGCTTGGTCGATCTTTTGGCCCGATCATGATACCCCCGATCACCCCGAAGTTCAGCGAAACTGGGACGATGTTCGATCCAATTTGACCTTCGCTAAGCTAAAAGACGGCGCCAGCGCATTGGATTTAGCAAGGCTCAGAGCGGTATCGCAACAAGAAGCGGGCGCCTGGCTGCATGCGTTGCCTTCTCCACAATTGAGTACTTTCATGGACGATGATTCCTTGCGAGTGGCGGTAGCATTTAGGTTTGGTTGCAACATTTGGGAACCAAATCGTTGTATCTATTATATGCGGAGCTCGGGTTGAGGCCAATGGGCACCATGGGTTGAGCTGCTGTAGATGCGCTGGCAGGTTTCCGAGACATTACGCCCTGAACGACATCATCCGGCGGGCATTGAGCCGAACACACGGCAAGAGTCCTGAAGGTTTGACCTTGGTTCCCTGGCAGAAGGGTCGTTGCTTGTTGTGGGATGCGACGTGCATTAGCACCTTCGCGACGTCGCATATTCAAGGCACAATGCGGACTGCTGGGGCTGCTGCTGAGAGTCCCGCGAGGCATAAACATTTGAAGTATGCTACCTTGAAGTCACAGTACCACAATCTGTGGTGTGGTACACACAATCAATAAAAAAATTGATTTTACTATTCTATATAAAATTTTACGTGTGTAGTCACCCTAATCCGATTGAATTAACGGCCCGGTGATGTGTCACGTGATAACCGACAATGGATAGCCCGGCTTATTTGACTTTTGACGCAATTTAAAATAAATCCCGCAATTTATTACTAAAACAATCCATTGTCTAATCCACTATTCATTATACAAAAACATGTGTTTTTGACTACGAATACAGCAACGGTTGTATATTATGTAAAATAATTTTTAGTTTATTTAATTGTCTATCAGGTCCAACCTTGTCTCAAATGGCCCAGTCTATTGACTTAGATTTATCTGCGCATGGCATTTCATTTATTACTCCATCTATTGTATCTTCATCATCATCAACAGCTCATTTTATGTTCCCACTGACTGTGAGCCTTTCCTATGGTTGGATAGGGAGGAAGGGCCCTTCCTCCACAAACCACAACCATTGTAGCATTTGTAGCCACAAACCACCACACAATTTATTTCAACAATCCATTGTCTAATCTAATATTCATTACATAAACACATGTGTACTACGAAGTACTACAACAGCCGATAAAGAAACTTGTATGTTAGTTATTATTATTAATTAAACTATACCAACTATGTGAAAGTGACACAATGAAGTATCACGTCACCTAACTGGTCTGTGCTGTGTTACCCAAATGCTATGAAAGATCTGTGACCATTTCCACGTTTACCACTAAGTAACCTTTTAGGTTACCCCTGAGCCATGTTAGGTGACAGATTTACCCCGGCAACTGTGAAAAGGGGATTTGAATTTTATAATGTATTTTGTAGCCTTCATTTGTTTTATGAGGAGCTCGATGGTGCAGTGGCTAACGCACCCGGCCATCGAGTGCTGAGGTTAAGCAACTTTCGGTAATCGGATGGGTGACCAAAAATTTCTATCTCTCGCTCCTCCGTGCTTCGGAAGACACGTAAAGCCGTTGGTTCCGGCTGCATTAGCAGTCGTTAACAACCGCCAATCCGCACTGGGCCCGTGTGGTGGTTTCTGACCCGTTCTCTCTATCCATCCATAGGCCAGGCTCGTACCCCAGCAGTGGGGACATAAAATGTGCTGATGATGATTTGTCTTTTAATAAGCTAATTGATGAGTTTCACGTAAGCACGAGACACAAAGAGGTTACGCGTGATCCGAGGGCACACCCTCTCATATATTAATTAAAAACGTGACACCCACAAATTAAGCTGTTTTAATGCCGTGACGTGAGTTAGTTAAGAACAATAACGCTAATGGGCGTAGTACAAAGAGTTTTTAATGCTAATTATGACTTTTTGTGTCCTATCATTGTCGACCTATAAATGTACCACATGGATAGTAGTAATACATGGAGATGTAGGTCTTAACTGTGATCGGAATACGTAGAGTAATGGGCCAGAATTGGTGATCAGGTATAATAACATGGTTGTTAATATACATTATAGTTGTTAAAACCACCAAAAGTATAATTATAATATAAATTTATATTTTAACAAACAAGACACCAGAGACTATTTTTTTAGGTTTCAGTGTAATGTTTTGGTAATTTCTTTTTAGAACAACAGTTGTAACAATTAGATGTATTATAAAATGTTTATATAATTTTTAACGCAAATTTTGTTGCGAACAAATTACAAAAACACAAATGTTGAAAAAATTTCCACGAGCAGGATTTGAACCCGCACCTTTCTGAGATACCGGGTCAGGTGCTCTCCCAATTGAGCTATCGTAGTTCTAACCAGCCCACCGAAATTATTCAACACTATTTATTTTTTAGATGTATTATCTTTTAAGTAACAATGTGCACGAGAAATTACTGTCATGAATTTAACTAAACTTGTACATTGTATTGTATATGAAACCTTAAAGATATCGAGCTTGCTTTTTGGCTTTTTTCGGCACAAGGGCAAGGTTGTTACCGTAGGTTCAGATTATAGATTTGTTTTTAATCAACGGAAAATCCAAATAATATCTTTCAATAAACACATCACATACATACAGTTATTGTTCATTTTTATTAAATAAATATTTTTATTTTATTAAAAGCGTTTTTTATCAGTCCTACTTTCAAACCATTTTAAAATACATATATTTAAAGAAATAAGAATCTCTATAGACATGCACTTAATGACCCTAAATCTTACGTGTCATCATAACAGAAATAGCTTAAAATTACCAGTTTCAACAATGTGCTCCATTTAAAACGATAAAACACTTAAATAATGCGACGGGCACAATCCTTTAACGACCTTTCGTTGATATTCGCAAATCGTTTCATCTAAAACGATCGTAAAATATTTGGAAAAATGTTTCTTTCAAATAGTATGTTCTAGTATGAAATCGGAGGTCAAAGTTATTTCTGATTAGGTTTATTTTTACGCTTTGATAAAATCCAAGTCAAACATTTTAATATATAATAAGGATAATAAGCCATCACAAGCATATATTAACGTTAAAAACAATTTTCATTTCCAAGTTTATATTTCTATAAAAAGTTTGTTTAACAAACTTTTTAAATACTGAATTTGTTTTCTTCTTATTTCAAATTTTATTTTATTGTTAGGGCCTCAATATAGGTAAATGTTTTCCACCCCTCCGCAGCATACAAACTATTTAAAACCCTGTATTTTCCATAAAGCATATCATTGAAATTAGTCTATTAATTTGAAAATATTTTCGTAGTTTGTTTTTCTGGTAATCTGTCTGGGATATCGAAATGTAGCTCTTTAATAAATATTTATTATTACAGGTATACAATTTAATTTCTGATCCCCTTTCCAGAAACACAGCAATCAATCTAATTCGCTGCCACATATACACTTTTAAGTTTCCGCAATTACTTCGCTTGTTAATCCGTTGTGTTCACATTATATCCCTCCCGGCGGTACTTCGCACCGTTTTCTGAATCACCATAAATGTTTATTTGAAGCTCTTATTTCAAGTCAGGTCGACTCCAGGGATCCATTACCCCCCTATATTGAAGATTTATATAATTCTCATCGCAGTTGAACAGATTCGAATTGCTTTTTGCGCAACTTGTCAATGTTGTTAGTTTAAATGTTTTGAAAGGTAATCTATCTATATACATATAATGACTTGTCCTGACTGACTGACTCATCATCGCCGAGTCTAAACCGCTGAAGCTAATTAGATACAATTTGGACTGTAGGTTAATTGAGTGACGTAACCAGTCACTAAGAAAGGATTTTACGGAAGTCACACCTTAAGGGGGTCAAATAGGGAGTGAAAGTTTGTATGAAAGTCCGTCAGTTTTGAAGTAAAATTCATGAAAATTGGTATTTGAGTTCTTGAAAAGAATTAAAGAATGACCTGTCTCAGGAATTTTGTTTATTTTTCTTTAAAGAAGTAAAAAAGGGAAAAAGGATTTCTTGGGGAAAATCGTTATTTTTAAAGTAATAACTATCAAAATGAATAATTTAATCGATCTATAGATTTTTCAATAAAAATAAAGAATGACTTGTTTAAGCATTTTTCGAAAAATCTCCAAAATCTGAAATAATGGTGGAAAGTTTGTATGGAAATCGGGCGCAAAACATCACGCGTTTACTGATTCACACGTGTGAAGAAACAGAACAAACATAATTTGCCCACGTGAGTAAAGCCGCGAACAAAAGCTAGTATAATAATACGTGTAGAACTTTGTACCTCTTATTAAGCGCATTGCGTACAAAGAGGAGTGAGACATTAGACATAAATAAATTTAATATAGAGAAGGAATGCAGAAAGATTAGATATATGTTTAATATTAATAATACTTTGTATATTATACATAACTAATATTGGATCTCATATTTGAGCCGTGTGGGGTCCATGGAGCCTGAGTGCTCACAAACTTTTTAAAGATATATCAATTAAATTAGCAGAGATCACCCGGGACCCCAGAGCTACCTGGGAAAGCGAATAAGCCTCGATATCCAACGTGGCAATGCTGCTAGCTTACGGGTACTCTGCCTAATGGGGATGATCTGGTGCATTTTTTTTTATAAATTTTATTAGATAGTTCCTAAGAGTTAAGTTTAAAGTAGCTTTTTTTTATGTTAAAAGGAGGCAAACGAGCAGGCGGGTCACCTGATGGAAAGCAATCACCGCCGCCCATGGACACCCACCCACCGCAAAACCAAAGGAATCGCGGATGCGTTGCCGACCTTGAGGAAGGAGTTGGATCTTGAGGAGGGAGTAGGAATTGGGAGGGGGGAGGGGTGAGAAATGGGCTTCCGGTACTTTCACTCACCGGACGAAACACAACAGCAACGAGTGCCGTTGTTTAACGCCGATATTCTGTGAGAGGGTGGTATTTCGCCGGGCGAGCCAGCCCATTTCGTGCTGCAACGCAGCGTGGCTCTATCACTCAGAAAAAGTTAGTAAAAAGTTTAATTTACTTTGTAAATATTCTGTAAATAAAATTGTTTTACTATATGTTATATATAATATAATATACCTATTCTATGTAGCACAAAGAGGCTTCCTCTCAGCATAATGTCAAGGCACCTAGAAGGTACCCCGACGCTGGCCTTCCGTGGACATTGCACATTTAAATGGAATGGAACTACTCGCTTTTATTTTAAACACGCTTAAAGTTGGTCTGTAACTCCCGAAGGAAGAAAATGTTTCCCGGAAGTAGAATAGAATTTATTATACACGAATGCGGTACATTTAAAAGTTTTTAATGTACAAAACCCCTTTATCCAGTTTAGGCATTCAGAAATCATAATAACTACGTCAAAAAGATACAATTATGTCATAAAAAAGAGACAAAAATGATCCTACGTATCAATCCTGGATAAATGCTTTTCCATCCCGGATTCCCGGATATCCTTTATATCTATTATTATTTTATATTAAAAACGTTAGCCAGTTATCTCAGTCAAAGTCTTAGTTTTCTTTACAATTTATCTAGAGTAAACCTTATAATGACATGTTAACAACACATCTCTAAACACAGTATTGTATAGGTAAAGAGACATTGAGACACTATTTTAAATGGATTTATTTTAATGCCAAGCTAAAATGAGTCTTAATACCTTTAGTTAAGGAAGCTACTGCGCGGACACAGTGATACTTGCGCCAGGTCAGATACATCGTAGCTACGTGAGCGGCATCTTTGTGAGACTGCTACGACACCTGAACTGTACTCACGTAGTGCTACGACGTAGGCTTTGTAGCACTCAATGGCTTTGGCTGAATAGTTTTGCAGAATAAAGGAATAATGGAGTTGTATGTATAGGAGCAAATGTTTATTAATTTGCTGTGACTTATGTTTAATACATAATTAAACCTTTGTACTAACTTGTAAGAAGTTACAAGTAGGTATGAAGAATGTTTGTTGATTTGTTTTATCGGATTTAAGTATACAAGGAGTTAGATAGTGCAGCTGTTGTTGCGATCTTGTAAGTTCAACTCCGTATGACGGATCAATGAATAGATGACCAAATTTAAACAGTGCCTCTGTTTTAGAAATGTGTTTCTTTCCGCGAGCTGAATTCTACCCTCACCTTCTGATACTAGTTTAGCACATTTTTAACATAATAATACTAAAATTATTTTCATTACAACTCTTTCATACACGAATATTAAATACTGTGGCTTATTTGTTCGAGGTGGGCGCTAATAACTGCGACGCACCCTTTCACTAAAATAAAATGTTTTTTTTTTGTTTATATAATTTTTTACGCAAATTTTGTTGCAAACATATTACAAAAACACAAATGTTGAAAAAATTTCCACGAGCAGGATTTGAACCTGCACTCTTCTGACATACCGGGTTAGGTGCTCTCCCAATTGAGCTATCGTGGTTCTAACCACATATGTATGTCAGAAGGGTGCAGGTTCAAATCCTGCTCGTGGAAATTTTTTCAACATTTGTGTTTTTGTAATTATTAATTATAACATTTATGTTATATTAAATTTGTGTGGTACCAATAATAAAGATTACTTTGCTATTTACGCATCGGTGGCCAAATAGTAAAGAGCTCCGCGCTTTATCCTGAGGCTCTGGGTTAAATTCCCAGGTCGGGCTATGTGTGTTTCGAAATTTTTCGATTCATTGTTCGGGTTTGTGATTACCAAACCATATTGTGATTAAGTCAAAACTCATAAACTTCAGCAATGACAACATTTCAATGATAAAAGCCCTTTCCTAGTAGTGGGACAGTATATAGGCTATTTATTTACTTAACATGGTATGCCACCAAATAAATGTAGCCAAAATTATTTAAATAAACGCGAGTTGATCCGTAAAAGTGTTTTATTTCGATGTGTAGTGTTCGCGTAAATTTTACAAGTCAAAGTCAAAGTCAATATTTTTTATTCAAATAAACTTAAAAATAAATCATCGTCATCATCATCAGCTCATTTTTATGTCCCATTGCTGGAGCACGAGCCTTCCCTATAGATGGATAGGGAGAACGGGCCATAAACCACCACGCGGGCCCACTGCGGGTTGGTGGTTGTTAACGACTGCTATTGCAGCTAATGCAATTATCTAGCCCAAGAGAAGCTTCGTTATGAAACTCGTTAAATGGTTACTAGACAACGGATAAACATACTTTAAATACTTAATACATACTTATTATATATAGAAAACACCCAGACCCGAGACAATTTAGAAAAACAATAATTTCTAAAATTGACCCGACCGAGGATCGAACCCGGGACCTCAGAGATGGCGACACCATGAAAACCGGTGTACAAACACTTGACCGAGGAAGTCGTCAAATTTAGTTAGGTGAACCAGTGTTGAACAGTGATCGACAATGTCTTCCTTTAATCATTAAAACTTGTGGTCGTCAACTGATGACTTTTGTCTTTAGCCAAAATTGAGTACTGCTGACCACCGCACCGGCTACCCAGCTGTCGTGCATGCAATGAATGAATGAATATCTATATATTTTTTGGCAACGAAAAATGTATAGAAAACTGGCGCCAAAATCAAAGTCAAAGTTAAATATTCTTTATTCAAATAAACTTTAGAAAAGTGCTTTTGAATCGTCCAAAATATTTTTTACCTACTACCCATTCAGGACGTCTATTTTTTAGCTGTAGAGAAGAATGCCAAAGCCCTAGATACTTTTGAATCGTCCAAAATGTTTGTATCTACTACCCATTCGGCACGTCAACAGATACAAAACAAACATAACAAATTTACACAACAACGAGGAGTAACATGATTTTTAATAAAAACATCACCAATTTAAAGAATCGAGACGTTATATTAAAACAAAAGCGTTACAATCAGAAACATCTCAAATCAAGCTCTCTATAGCACCATACGACCTTTGACGACAAATATTAATAACAGCGTACAAATTAATCAACCGCCACAATGGTGTCTAAATAATCCCCAACTATTCCGATTCATTACGTCTTAACGCGGAGTTAAAGTTTCGTTAGACAAGCCGCCCTAGATTTACCCGGCGCGGTGGACTTGTACCAACTTAATTAAAGTTTTCTTCTATTATGTTAATAAAGCACTGACAATAAAAACCGGTTGGTATTACTCTGATTAAGCTTTTGATTTACACAAGTAGTGGAGCGCTTCCTGTTGTTCTAATTGTTCGCTTTGTTAGTGCTTTAAAGTTAAAAACAAACTGACTTTAGAGAGCGCACGGAAAAATTTAACATAAAAATCGGCAAAACCATTTTTTTTTTTGCGGGAAAGTAAAAATCATGTTTTAAGTACTGTTTTATTTTCTAAAATATGTGTTTTATAAATTAGAAATAATGGTGGATTATTAACTGTCAAGTGTTGGTGTACGTGAATGAGTGTCGAAAATTTAACAAAACAGTGCAACGCCGCTTTTTAAATTTTCTTTAGGCGTCCTCGTGAGGTCTTTGTGAACTACCATTACTAATTGTCAAAGGGCTTGGAAGAAATATAATTTAAAACATTTCAATCATCCATTAAGCAATATTTTTCATAAAGACACTGACTAAATGTGCTAACCGCACGAAGCTACTAATTAAGAGCGTTTACGCCGCACACTAGCGCCGCCAATGAAAAAAAAACATATCTAGTAATTAGAGATAGAAAATCAAATTATGCTCAACAAACTATCTGAATGAAGTAATTTAGCATTTTTACGTCCCCTAATGAACGATGTTATGGTTTAGTTAAATATGGCGTTATAGTTAAAAGTGGCCGTAACTTCTTATTTAACTAAACTATAACATGTGAGGTGTTCATTAGGTGACGTAAAAATGCTAAATTACTTCATTCAAATAGTTTGTTGAGCATAATTTGATTTACTATCTCTAATTACTAGATATGTTTTTTTTTTCATTAGTGGCGCTAGTGTGCGGCGTAAACGCTCTTAAGGGTAAAAAAGAAACAATAACTGACTATAGAGAATGCACGTAAAAATTTAAAAATAAAAATGGTGCAAAACGAATCGCCAGTCACCTAGGAAATAGTTTGAGCTAAAAAAAATAGAACCGGCTTCAAAAACACACACGTTATACGTGAAAACAAAATTGATAGAGAACCGTTGCACAGTCGCCACGAAGTAAAGCGAAGAATATTACGAGTATATGCAATAAGATCTTCACATTTAGGTAAAATAAGTTTTAAAGCTTACTTGCAATGTAATAACTAACTATTTAGCTAAATAGACATAGAAATTTATTTACTACATAAGCACACTTATATACGTTTACACAAATTGAAATATTTACAATAATATTAAACAAAACAAAAAGTTTTGAATTTTCGTTGTTAATAACGTCTTCTGTGTTCAAATTTTGTTAAATGAATGGGTATTGTTCACAACATTTTAACAGGTAGGGCTTCTTAGCCCTGCTTGAATTCAGCTCAGGGAAATGGTACTTACATTGTTTTCGATATTATATTATGTCGCGTGTCAAGGATGGCTGCTTGCAGCGGTTCCCCAGGGTCATTTCAGAGCACACTTTGTCGTTTTCGTCTTAAAAATTCAGTGCTGTTTTGTGGAAATATAAAACTATATTATGCTATTCTTTTTTCTAAATCATTATTTTTCGAGTTGGTGCAAAGAGTCTTTAGTTTCGCACAAAATGTTCACTTGTTCTTTTCTTTGTCATATGATTAACCGCAAAATAAACAAGCTATTTAGTTCTCGTAACCATTAAAGAAAATTACGAAAAAAATCTATACTTTGTCTTTTTCTATACATCTACACACTAGCGACCCAGCCCGGTTTTGCTAGTGTTGTATTGTATACGTAAATCAACCTCGAAAGACGCTCTCTCTTTTAAAAAAACCCTTATGAAAATCCCTGCAATGGAGGATCCATCCAGGAGGAAGTTAGGCCGTCCTAACAGACGCGTTCCGGGGACTTTCTTTTATACTATGTAAGTATAGATATTGTGACGGTGACAAATATAACAAGATCGAAACCTTTCCGAATCGAATGTTCCTTCACTGAAAATACCTGTTAACGTTTTTAAAAAGTTACATTGAAAAAGGAACCAAAAACACATAAAAATAAAATTACACTAAGTTATTATTTGTTCATTTTTGTTACTGAAAAAACTATAAACATAACTCGCATTGGGCCAGGGTTAGGTTAAAGACTGATCTCCCCATCACCCCCACTCCACTATCTCATTTTGTGTCCCCACTGCTGGGGCACGAGCCTTCCTTATGGATGGATAGGGAGAACGGGCCATAAACCACCACGCCAGTCCTGTGCAGATTGATTGAATGACAAAATTTAAAATCATTTATTCAGTTTAGGCTACAAATAGCTCTTATGAACGTCATTATGCCATCGGTTCGTAAGTCTATCTACTCTGGGCGGGTATTCTTGTTCTGAGAAGAACCGGCAAGAAACTCAGCAAGTGTCAAGCTCTTTTCTCCCTTAAAGCGTCATAAATATTGGAAAATGCCCTATCATAAAAGGACACCTTTCACCACAAATAAAACCACAAAATATAAAGGACAATCACAACATGTAAAAAAACACAAAAAGAGAAAAAATAAATAAATAAAATATTTAAGTTTGCAAAAACATAATTTACCAGTTTAATTTTTTACAATGTCATACAGTACTAGGTAGTAAAATTCAAAACCTGTCTAAGAAAAAACAAAGTTAAACTATAGTTAATAATAAATAAAAATAAGACAAGTACGCAAGAGCAGACCAGCTTCCACAGGCGGCACCCATTCACGAGTGTGACATAAGAATCAGCCATCAGCATGGTAGTAACATCAGCTAATGCAGCTAGGGCCAACGGCTTTACGTGCCTTCCGAAGCACGGAGGATTTCCCCATGCGTTAGTAATATTGTTCAAGGCCTGCACCCAGCAGTGATAAAGACAATGATAATAAATTTCAATGGAAGCAAAGTAATAAACATTTTTTAATATTCAATAATTGTACCACCGATTCGGATTACAGTCACCTATCGAGAAAAGAACAGATGGGAGAGGCCAATGTTTGCAGTGGGCGGAAGTGACGATGACGATGATGATCATCAATCAGCCCTCCAGCCATCGCGAAAAGTCCTCCACTCAATAGTTTTTTTTTATATATATAACCGTATATGCTTGGCTATCCAAGCTTGCAAAAATACATTTATAAAGAGAAAACAATACAACCATTCTAACACACAATCTGTATAAATATGCTTAATTACTATGTGTGTCTAAAGCAACTATATCGTATGAAAATCTAGCCTGATAAATAAGTGGCACGAGTTGGTACGTTATTTCCATGCATATTTTATTTACTAGTCAACAACGAAAACATTACGTATTCACTAAAAGTAAATTATTTTTTATGTACACTACATTCAAACTTTTTTCATAAACGTACTTTATATTGAAGTTGATACCAAACAGCCTTGATTTCTATAAAAAAACTTGTAACCGCATGTGATTTTGTCTTTATGGTCACCTGTATCCCGAGATGTAAAGGCATTTTCTTTGAACCAAATTTAAAGTTAGTAAGCTTAATAGATTAATGAGCCAGTCAGTAAAATTACTCTCTACAGCTATCTAAACACAAAGTAAAAAATATTATTTTATCATAAAATCCTTATTCATCTACTTTACTAGTATCATTTAATTATGCCTAATGCATAAACTGTGACATCAGAAGAACATAATATGACACCGTCAAAGTACCATAACGAGGGCACGTTAATTAACGAGTAATCTCACAATATATTCGAAGCTCTCGACGACTCCAAGCATTATTAACTTAACGCCATTAGCCGGGAGGAGTCGACGGAACCGCTAGTAATTATGTTTGCAATAAATCGTACACAGACCCATATTATCTGAGTTGGAGCAGGAAGGGTCCGGGAGTACCAGGAAGGCGAAAACGAGCACGATTACACCACACATGTCCATAGCGTCCGAGCGCAGCAAAAAGTTTTCATGCAACCATAACTTTTTAATAGCTCCTCAAAAATAGTCCACTAAAACTTTTTTGAAGTTTTAAAATTCGAATTGCAAATCGCGCACCGCCGATACCGCGAGTCGTGTTCGAAAATAAAGCACGGTAAAAGTTAAAAGTACAAGTTGCGTTCGGGAACGCACGCGTCACACGAAAACTTTTCGCGGCGAGCATGTGACACTTGTCACGTGACAACAACATACAGGTCGGCAATGTTGGCAACAAGGGCGTGTGGCCACAATGACTCCGGACGTGCGACTGACGCGACCAAACGGCACAAACGCCATACGACTATTGGTCACGACTCAGGGCGAGCCCATCAATTTCGCTTGACGTTTCAATGAAAACCCCCTTCTTTTTTCCCCGGAGAGATTACGAAAGGCCATAGTTGTATATATTTTTAAAAAACGTAATTTATGTTGGGACCAAAAATACGCTCGAGGAAACTGAAAATGGTTGCTATTTTCTTTGATACATTTTTACAGGAAAAAACATTGTTAATAGCTTTCTCCCGCGTTAATAGCTAAAAGGAACTATTTAATATATGTCAAAGAAGTTCAGCATTTTTATAGTATATTTTTTGTATTGACATGTGTATCTTTTCTTTTAAAGTTTGACAAAAACGTTGGCCTATTGGCAAAGTAACGAAAATAGGTAACCTAAGCCTATCATTTAATATCAGTTCTAATTCATAAAACCTAGTTTATTCATACCCCTTATCTTTAAGCAAACGACCCATCTATAGCGCTAGCTTATTAAATATTCTGTTACATAGTTGTCCTATTGTGTTTATTAGTATTTTTAATATAAACTTGCTGTATCATACTTTAATTACCTGTGTTAGTATATGTATGAAGTTAATATTGAACCTTCAAAACTTTTTCAAGTTAAACACTTTAAATGAAAGTGGCAAGTATGCTTCCGCGTTCGCGCGAAGTTAATGAGAGTTTAATTATTAACATTACTTAATAATAACTATTC
The DNA here is from genome assembly GCA_947562085.1 of Eudonia lacustrata. Classification (NCBI taxonomy): domain Eukaryota; kingdom Metazoa; phylum Arthropoda; class Insecta; order Lepidoptera; family Crambidae; genus Eudonia; species Eudonia lacustrata. The sequence goes on from OX387342.1 coordinate 7,538,104, forward strand.
GCTTTCTGGCGGTAGGAAGTTGATGAAATTTAATTACAAAAGAGCAGATGTCGTTTTAATTAAGTGCCTTTTTTCTGTGGAAATGTTAGTGTCGTAACTAAGTAGTATTACAACCGGATTCTGCAGCTGAAATAGTTTCATTTAAGTTTTACTGTTCACTTTACGTTTAAGAAATTATCAGAAGGTATAACTACCGAATTTTGGCATGTGTTAGTATAAAACAACAGCTTTTATAATATATTTTTAATGAATTGCGTAATGCAATCAGTGGACCAACTAAGTCAAGTATAATGCTTCGCTATATTAAACATAATTGAATTGGTATTTTTCAACTACTCGAAATTTATTTATTTATTTATTATCTTAGGAAGACTATCGACTTATGCAATAAATGAATAGCTACACACTTATAAGTAAAACAGAAAAGTCATTAAAAAGCCTCCACTGTTAGAAACAGCTTAAATAACAAAGGAGCAATACTTGAACCAAAGCACAGTTATAAAAAATGCTTAACGCTAAAGCTAACCACAGTCACATCAGTAAATTTCGGGTATTTACTCATGTGCTCTGTATTTAATTATATGTAAGATTACTTTAATTTCAGACACAAAATTGCTTTAATTTTTCAACGCATCTCCTACCTACGCAGTACCTTCCGCTCAGTATTTCCCCCCCTTTGACGTCACACGTGAATATTATTGGCCCAAAGACTTCAGATAAGCATGTAGTTTTCACCTACGAGATTTTTCCCTTTACAAGTACACAGCCCCTTTTCTTTCATGTCAGAGACAACGCCAATTGTTTCGGCATCCGTTAAAATATTTGCCAAAGCCCTTTTAGCAATCCCGAGACAGGCACATTCACAGGATATTGGAATCATAGTGGCGTGTACTCGTGCAAAGTACAGCCGTTCAAGAAACTGGAAAAATGCGTCGACACACCAATATAGCCCTTAAAAACGGTCCTTCAAAGTCGTTTGTACATTTTTGGGAAACTGCCATCTCATTTCCACAGCCTAATTCGTGACCACTGAGTCGTAATAGATAGCAAAATGAAAAGATAAAATCAACGGAGCGTCCTTTGAATCCACAAAAACGTATATTAGGTGATGTTAATCAAAATAATATTAATTAAGATGTGGCTTTTAATTACTTAGCCGGAACTCGGGAACCACGTTGCCTTTCGAAGCGTTTTGCTGAATTGCACTTCCTTACTTCATCATCAGCTCATTTTATATCCCCACTGCTGGGGCACGAGCCTTCTCTATGGATGGATAGGGAGAACGGGCCATAAACCACCACGCGGGCCCAGTGCGGATTGGTGGTTGTTAACGACTGCTAATGCAGCCGAGACCAACGGCTTTACGTGCCTTCCGAAGCACGGAGGAGCTCGAGATGATAAGTTTTTGGTCACCCATCCGATCATCGGCCTTAGCGAAAGTTGCTTAACCTCAGCACTTGCAGACCGGGCGCGTTAACCACTGCGCCACATCAAGCTCCTCCTTACTTACCTACATAGAAAGGTTATACGAGTGTTTGAAGATATAGATTTATTGTAATCCACAATATTCACAGGTAAGAATTTAATGATAACATAATTCAACAAAATTACAAAAGATTAATATTGAATAAAAAAATATTTATCTATTTATATAAAATCTCAAAATTCGAGAGCAATTTTAATCCTCTTTATTATTATATATTTATACTATACAAAAAGAAACATTACATAACTTAACTTGAAAAAAAAAACAGAAAAAAAAGTTAGAAAATTAAAAACTAAAGACATATAAATAAAAGATGTCCTCCAACTGTGGGCTCATGGGAACGGTCCCAAGAATGCTGGCAACATTGCCCCTTTGGATTGCCAAACTAATAAGTATTATATTATTTATATTATATTATTATTATTATTATTATATTATTCTTTATATAAGTATTATAAAGCGTATTTTCACGGGGCGAGCACCGAGATATAGTTTTTTTTACCGTGGGCTATAAAGACGAAAAAGTCCAGTTTTTACTGAATACAAACTTTATGATAGTAACACACCGTTTCATTCACGCAAAGACAAATCTTAGCAACTGTACTTCATCTTATAGGAAATCTAATGAGCTATGATCGAATGGGCGAGCTTTTTGGAGCATTTTCTTTAAAAACAAACTACAACATTACGTTAGGAATAATCCTTTTAACGGTCTACTGCCCATAAGCTACATTTCGTCAGAAACCCTGAAACTGTAATCATAGGACCACAAAAAAACACTAAAGGGTAGAGTTTATACCAAATGTAAACATATTATTCTTCCAAACGAGAAAACGTACGAAAAGTCGAGCACACTTAAAGAATATTTGTACGATAAACCTTTTGATATCTTGATTCTAATATTTTCCGAAAGGAAATATTTACTAAGCCTTGAATCTACAATATTATTTGGCATACCGACTTTATAGATGAAAACGAAAGCCATTCCATCGAGTAAATTGACTATAAGTCACTTTACGTAAATGTAGAGGCTTAATTAAATAATCACCTTGGATATTACAAACAGAATAAAATTTAATTTCCTCAGCTTAATTTCATTAATAATTCAGAACTTGACCTAGAGAATTTTCAACATAACTTATTCTTTGTCGTTTTGAAAGTTACCAACTCAATTGAACACTACACAATCAGCATAAAAATAAAATATTTAAAATAAACACGAGTTGATCCGTATAGTGCTTCAATTAAACAACAATACTCAATATATCCCCACCCTTGTAGCATTTTAAAACCTATTAATCGAAGGGCCATAACCATCTTATAATTTTATTATATGACAACAAAACTGAAATGTCCATCTGAAAAAAGTTATATCGACATGATAAACCAGAATCTGCAGTCACAAGCTACAATTATGTTACAGTTTATTGTTCTTTGTTATTAAAATATAAAAACATAGCAAAAAATATCGAAGATGTGACAACTCACGCCTTTTTTCTTTTGTGGGATGATTAAATACCTTAAGTCGGAGTTTTCAAACAACTCTTTGGAACCAAAATGGTGAAAAAAGTTCAATTAATAATTCTGTTGAATATCGTTTCCGTGAAGTAGCCTCTGATACAAAAATAAATCATTTTACTTTTAATACTACAAATGTTCAATTAATACTACATTAATACTACAGACATTTCAATTTTGCTGCTATACAATAAAATGATAAGATGGCTATTATGACCCTTTGATTAACATATGTTTTAAAGTGCCACAAGGGTGGGGACAGTGTCTATACATTTTTGAGTATTGTTCTTTTGATATTGTTTTGATTGGGGCAGCCATATTTATTTATTTATAAGGTACGCTTTAAGTAAAACATAACACACGGGGTTCTTTAAACGAAGAACTTGTAACGATGGTTAGTCAGGCACAATCCTTTTTATTTACTTTTTTAAATTTTCTGATTGCGTCAGAGGGAATTTTCAGCTTCACCGAGCTTTTTTGGGGGCGGCGAGAAACTTAAAGGGTTCCTCGATCACCTTCAGAGGTTTCTAGACCCCGTGCCCTACTAGATTCTCCGAGGGGTTTTGGATGGGATTTGGGGCCACGATTCTGCCCCACTAGCTGTCTTCGCATCTGCTTAACATCTTCTGCTCCACATGGAGCGGAGAAATATGCCTACTCGTTTTAATAATAAAAATGTTGAACACTTTTAGTCATGTCATGTATGTCAGCATGTATGTAAGCGTACACAACATTCAAAATAATTTTTACACACACAACATTTAACATTATGCTTAGACCAAATAACAAGAAATTTACAAAATGCTTAGACTAGTCAATGTTAAAAATTTGTTCGTGGAACAACAAGATTTCATTAATTCATCATTTAATTGAAACAGAAAGCGAGAAAATTGACTGTGGTTTAAGGAAAACTCAAACGTAATTTGCTGGGAAAAATATTCTTCGTATTATTTCTAATTCGTTAATCAGTAAAATAACAGTGGTAAGCCTCTGAGTCTGAATGCTTTATGTTTAAGACACATCGACCGAGTACACTTTCTATGTTTAAGACACATCGACCGTGTACACTTTATGTTTAAGACACATCGACCGTGTACACTTTATTTTTCATGAACAGACCACATATACGTACTTAATTTGGTTGGTGTAAGGGCTTGTTTTAAGTCCGCCTGGTTAGCTACCACCATCTTATCTTTATAATAATAATTAAAAAAATATATTTATTCGTCTTTATTTATGTCGCCATAACATCAATGTTAATAGCATTGTTGTGTTCTGACAGAGATAACATAGCTTGTTCCTTAGCACCGACGGGGTTGTGGAAGTGTCCGAAAGGGTTCCCATGACCTCGTCAGGCTCCACCATGCCGGCGTTCGATGCGTCCTCCTCAGATGTGGACGACGCGATGATCGCCGGTCTGCTGGTTCCAAGGTGACGAGAGGACATCGCTGAGTTTTTAGTGAGTAGGAGTCTCACACACCCCACCCCCTCCCCCGGGAGGTGGATAGCTCGTGAAGAGTTTACGTCACAAAAAAAAAGCTTAGTCCTCAGTGATTGAGGATTCCGGGCGGAGTGAATTTCCACCTTTCGCACTAATCATCAACAACAGGAGAGAAAAAGGACAGGTGCTTTAAAGCATTATTTCAGTTTCTGCTTCTGAATTTTATTTATTTTATTTTCAAGGAAGTTTTACAGCTATTTAAACAAAAAATATTAAACTATGTAAAATCTTAAAGCTAATTATAAACCCTCACAAGTATAGTATAGTATAGTATATCTTTATTGCTTTCCCATATGTATTACAAGGATCAAGTAAACCATCGGTAAACACAAAATTACAAAGAAAAAATAAATAAAATTACAAAAACAAGTAAAATAGAAATACAACAAAGTACACTGTCACGTCAGTGTCAAACACTGCTGTTAAGTAATACGTAACATATATATATATTTAAAAAATGATAATGGCTACCTAAGAAAATAAATTTTGACATACAGTTCGCCTAATAGTCGCTGTGCTTGTCGAGAACAGATCCAAGTCGTGTTAATAACGCATTCCTAATTAATATTATAAATGTGAAAGTGTGTCTGTTTGTCCTGCCTTCACATACAAACGGAACAACAGACACACGTGACTTTTTTGCAAAGTTGGACCATCCTTGATTGCCATCGGCAATTTTTTATCCCGGTCAAACAATGTTCCCAGGGGCGTGCGATAAAGACTTATATGACCGTACCTTCTACGAAAATGTTATTGTTACTTAACCTTATTTTGTTTTAATATTAATAAGGTAAAAATATGTTTTGTTTAATAAAATTGTCACTCAAGAGCTGACCTTTATTTTGCATAAAATAATATCTGATGGAGATTTGGGACAAACTAATTAAAAATACTAAAGTTGCCGGTTAAAAAATAATAGAAATAATATACCTTAATATACTTATATTATACTTTAATCAAAGGCATGCAACAGTGCCAAAACATCGGATATCGTAGGAACGAGTTACTTTGAATCAAAAGCGACATTGATTATAGACATATACCTTTAAGTATTGATTTATACACCGAAACATTTTAGTGGTTGTTTTCCCACAGGTGGGTAGATCAGACCATGAAACTGAAAAAATTTCCCCAAGAAACATAGGTCAAAAAACGAGGTGATTTTTTCACTTTTATATACAAAGCTCTATTGACCGAGCATGATTTGTATGGGAGAGTTGAAAAATTGTCTCGTTTTTTGACCTATGTTTCTTGGGGAAAGTTGTTCAGTTTCATAGTCTGATCTGATCTCACCTGCGGGAAAACAACCATTAAAACGTCTCGGTGTATTATTTTTTTTAAGAAATACACCGACAGCAATACACATTTCCAAATACTGGGTACAAAGGTCTTAGTTCTAATATGACTGCCGATTACAGGTATATACAGCATTTACCTTAGGGGAGTTAATATCGTAAAAATGATTTTCAAATATTACGTAATGATTGTTAGATAAGTAACTGTTAAATGGAAGTCCCTAGTTATAGGTTTCTCTAGTATGACTAACTCCAGAATACCATACTATTAGGTTTGTCTATTGTATAATATAACTAAAAGTACATAAGATTTACACTAAAATCAAAATTCAAAGATAATAGTTAAAATAATGATATTTTAAAAAGCTACATATTTAAATTATATGTATAAACATATTACACTAAGCACGAGGACAACCTCGTGCTTATTACACTCTAAGTGTCCTTGGCAATCGTTCGTGTGTTAAATTGCTGTTAAATTAAGTAAAGTTAAGACAAAAGCCTTAAAAAGTAATTTACTTATAAAAAAATTGGGAAGTTAAATTCTTTCTTTATTAAGATGAAAATTCGTTGTAACGCTTTTCATAACATACAATTTATTTAGAGCCTTCCTCATAAAATGTTGTTTGTTTTATTTTCTCTTTAATTAGGTTAGCTTTATCTAGAGACTTATTTCAGCAGGGTAGTGTATGCGCCACTTTCATACGACCTTTTGATCACCACAGTGGGTCGACAAGCGATACCGTGCCCGGCACACTATCGATGACAATGATCGATAATACCTATAGTTTACAAAAACACAAAATAAAGTAATTTAGAAATTTTGGAATCCCTATTTTACTCTGAATTGAATGCTTGGCGTACAGGACACGGCGACACATTTATGCTTTGGCGGTCAATAGGGTAACACATATATGTTCTCTGTTCTGTCATCATCATCGGCCTATCTTAGTCCACTGCTGGACATAGGCCTCCCCTAATGAGCGCCATAGTGCCCTGTCCTCAGCTTGACGCATCCAGCATCTGCCTGCAGTCTTTCGCAGGTCATCATCCCACCTGGCCGGAGAGCGTCCTACACTACGTTTACCGAGTCGTGGTCTCCACTCAAGAACACGTTTACCCCAGCTGTTCTGTTCTGTCTGTTCTGTATATCTATGTAAAGTATCTACTTTACATGTTGTGTTTAGTTTCATTATCATAATTTAAAAAGTCGTCCACGTTAAAGAAATGTTGATGATAATAGTATATTTGTTTGGTACATTCGCCGTAATACAGTCGACAGAAGAACCACGAACGTCTCAATAGTCTTATTTTGACGTTTACCTCAGATGTGGCACACTAAGTATTAATAGTCTCCCTCGCTTATATACCCGCTGCAAAATTTCCACTCAGCCAGTAGTGGTTAGCCCCGCCAACTACTCGTACCTATCCTTCCTGGAATTGACACTAAACTCGGCGCTAATCACCGAACTAACCGCAAATTTTACAATTCCGAACACGCCCGGCTCTGTTTAGTTCGTTAGCTGTCAATAAACTGTCACCGTGCTCGAACGAAGATATAGCGGTTAACACTTGGGCGTGTTTTTTATAACTTCGACTGGGATCGTCAAACAAAATAATGGTCTTTGATATTTATCTATCTACGAGTATATGGTTGACACGACAGCAGTATTATTGAAGTAAGCAACTATGATAAAATATTACTAGAAGAAACCAACCAGCCTCAGGAAACTCGAGTGAGAATCGACCTTTGGATAACCGCTCCAATGCTCTGACCGCTGAGCTACCGAGGCTGGTTGACTTTTTCTTTTTCTAGTCGTATTTAATCTTATAACTATTATAGCATTGTGAATGGAAAATTCAAAATAAATATTAGAAAAAAAAAAAATTAAAAAAAAAAAAAAAAAGCAACTATGTTAATATTAACCACTACTATGATCGTAATCATGATAACATGGAAGAGAATAAAAATAATAAATCCCGAAATTTATTAAGATTGCTTAAGGCGTAAGTAATAAATATTTTTTTCAAATTCATAGATAATAAAACGTTCCTGACGATCATACGCTGATCAGACGATCATGGACGCATTGAATTCAATTTACGCTATTGAATTAATTCATTGTATTATTTTAGATTATTGTTTTTTTTTAACGCAGACATTTACCACGAGCCCGACTCGAACCCCCACATTTTGATCATAATATATTAAAATTTTTGATCATAATATATTAACGCGTTAAAATTTTATTTAACCACACGTAAGTAACTTGACGACTACCACCTTCGCTGTCGTGGTACAAAACATCCGCCAAAGTTCAAGGACATTCGAAATATGTTCCCGAATAAAGTGTTTGCAAAGAAAATACACTTTAGAGCACCTACGTCTGTTCACAGCGTAGAGGAAGCTTGGTGCGATTTGTTTTTCCACACTTTGAAAGCGTTTAGCCTCTATCTCACTTGATGGTAAGTGACGGTAAAGTCGAAGGTTTAAGCGCACTTCACCCGGAATCCTGAACCAACGTTATGCTACTACCAATTAATCTAATATGATCTAATCTATTGATAGTAAACACTAACAATTACCTTAATTTTTACCATTACGTTGTAGCAAAATTAAACACAAGTTGTTAAATTGTTTAAGCAAATATATCACTGCTACAAACTCTCTCGATTAAACTGGTTTCGATTCTTACTATCCGTGGTTTGACCATTATATATCACTAGCGACCCGCCCCGGCTTTGCACGGGTGCAATGCTGATATACATATAAACCTTCCTCTTGAATCACTCTATCTATTAAAAAAAACAGCATCAAAATCCGTTGCGTAGTTTTAAAGATCTAAACATACATACATACATAAGGACAGACAGACAGCGGGAAGCGACTTTGTTTTATACTATGTAGTGATACTATGTTGTTATAAGCATAGCTCAGATATGATATAAGTGTTTAACAACTGTTTAAATGCTATGTTAGTACTTAATAATTAGATGAGACTTAGAAAGGACGCTATTTCGATGCTAGCCAACTAGTCCGTTGTCTATTTAATAAAGATTTAAGTAATAAACATAAATATCTAAAAGCGTAATTAATTGTTCAGCCCTAGAGAGGTAAGTCACTGTTGTAAATTACAATGCCAATAATTCATAACTAGTAGTTCGACGTCCCCTTTGCATGAGCAACGAACGTACGAACTTATTGCCTTACGTGTAGTCGAAGGGAAGAGGGCTAAACGCATGGCCAGTAGACTAACTCAATGGCCTTAACATATTCCCTATATTCATATTCAATTAAAAAAATTAGGATCCATTTTTTTTTAATTATTATTTATTGCTCTTGCGTTAATAAGGATCAAATAAGACAAGTCTAAGGAGGTTTAGTAAAAATAGTTCTTATTTCAGTTACAATAAAAGTATATTAAGTAATACTAGTGGTCGTTATGATGTCGTTATGATGAGTAAAGTTATGACTTGATAAGTGTAGCCTGCTTTTGACAAGCCAGCACATTACTACATGAGTAATGTGCTATTTATTATAGTACACATAATAGAAAACTTTCAATGCAAAACAACTCTTCAAAAAAAGAACTGTAGAAAGTCAACCTTTTTCTTGATACGAGAACTAGGTTAAATGAATTGCACATACACCTGGGTGCCCCGGGTTATGTGGGACTCTCGTAGCAAATAGTTAGACTAACAAATTTCTAATATTATCTTTAAAAAAAAAATCAATAACAATCCTAATTCACTATTAAAGATACCACACTGCGTTAACTTCAGTGCGGGGCGTCAAAGCGTGGCAAATTGTATTAAATAATGGAATTTGTGTCGTGAGTCGCCGTGCGTGCCCGTGATGGTTGGGTATGACCCCAATTTTTTCAACGAACTTTGTTAAAAAAACGAGGGAAGAACGGACATTAGCGTTCGTGACATCCCAACTTGTGCGTGGAATTTTTGAAGCTTTGTCCGCATGAATTTTAAAATTCGGGCGGAAAGCTGACGGGCTCGCTGAGTGAAGAAGAGATTTATGTCCAAGAATAAGTTAGGCATAATACCCTTTGTTATCATGAATATATATTCTATGTACTCCAATATTCACTGATAGAGACAACAACAAAATTAGTAGGACGTTTGAAGTTCTCGGTAAAAAAAGTTTGTAAATTTATTTTATTAATATTAATAATTGTCAAGCATTTTTAGTTAGCTTAAATTTTAATGTAAATACTATGTTATATGTATTTAGTTGTAGATTATTTGTAAAGAAAACCCCCTCATGTTTCGTATATAATAAAAACTCATAGGTATATAAAAAAAATTAGAAATGTATAAAAATAGTCCCTACTATAGATCCATCCTTATCTTTAATTAAGTACTAAAAAATATTAAAACCGAAAAATTAAAGCTTATTCAAAAAAACACTAAAGCACTATTTAGCACACAAAAGCTACTTCTCAATACTGGACTTTAATTCATACAAAGACAATAAATAATTTTTGAACATGTCTACAGAAAGCTCACTCTCTAGCAATATTTTTAATTTTATATTTTGTTACATAATTTGGAATTAATAAATAAGAATAGTTATAATTTTGCGAAGCCCTGCCAGAGTTTGTAACAGGTCATATTACTATTATATTACTGTATAAAAATGATAATGTATACACGACTGCAATAAATTAATTAATTAATTATTTAATAACGCATCATATAAAAATAGTTGACTATAGCGTTACAATTTCATTTTGGAACGAATAAATACCTCACCCTCCTTTCAACCATATTGTGGCTAAAGTGCCGCATATAGCTTATAACGACAAGATAAAATTTTAAGTTTTAAATACGCTAGTAAACCCGTATAATGTTATATACCGATGTGCAGTGTCTGCAAAAGCTTTTCAGCCGTGTTTGAAGAAACAAGTCTCCGTAGTAAGTTCTGGAATGAGCAGTATCACTTACGCAGATACCAATAACGCTTATTGTGAACTCCAAACGCTCCAGTTCCAAAGTTCGCTCCGGAACTTGGAAATTGTTGGACTGACGCGTATAGGGCTTTACAAACATAGACACGAGATAGCATAATGTCATACTAACATAGCTGTAAGTATTTCTATTTTGATTTGTATATTACTAACAAAATTTGAATCTCACATCATCATCAGCAGCTCATTTTAATGCCCCCACTGCTGGGCATGAGATTTTTTTTTTTTTTTTTTTTTTCCCTTCACCCTTTCAGGATATGGGAGAACAGGCCATATCAGGTGGCATATTCAGCGTCACCGAACTTGTGAACGACTGCTAATGCAGGCTTTGTGTTTCTTTCGAAGCACGGAGGAGTTCGATATGATAAATTTTTATTTATCCATCCAATCCAGCACAGGCCTTCTCTAGGATTTAACTAGTAAAGCCTCCTAGTAAATATCTTTAAGATCTTGTACAAAAACAAGTGTAATTAACTAAGTAGTATATAGTCTGGACCACGTGCAACCTATGGTCTTCGTAATGATAAGTGAATTTTGTTTTTTGAACAAAGCGCTTTATTTTCTGGTTTTAATGCACTCTACCAAGTACAAATGTATTAATCGCAGAATTTACAGTAAAACTCTTGACTAGTGTAAAGTGTGTTCAAGTGCAGATCAAACATGGCACATGAAAGTTCTTAATCCATTCCAATAAAGTTGAATTTAGACTAAAACTGTCAAGCTAGCTGTGTCCATCACAATATAGGTGCTGCAAGTTGCCACATAAATTTAGATTAAAGTATAATAATTTTAAATTTGTACTATCGAATCGGTGGTAGGCAGGAGAGCGATGTTTGTTTGTCGGCAGTGGAAAACAGCATTTTCAGCACATGTTTCTGTGTGGCCTGCTTTGTGTACAGTCAGCTGATAATAATTTATTTACCTTTCAGAACATAGCCGAGTAGTAGGGACCGAACTGAACCCGTATACCGCCTTTATACCTGTTTCTGGTACTAACAGCATCGTTCTACATTGTTACGATGTATGAAGAGTATGATTACCAGTACTTTATGCCATTGTGGAAATCGAGATTGGTATCTGATGTAAATTTGCTAACTTAGATATTTTTATTTCTTTAAAATTTTTTCTGGTTGTCTTTTATATTTTGTGTGTTTATTTGTAATGGAAAGTGTCCTTCTATGATAGAGCATTTTCCAATATTACGACCTTAAAATTAATAATAATGTTCCTTGACCACTTCTTGACACAGTTTGAATTGCTAAATCGTAGTCAAACGTTATTTATAGTACCTACATTTTAACCCTGCAGTGGTCCCGCCCTATTAAATTAAAGTTTTATATTTATATAAATTCTGTAGTCTTTGTTTTACTTTCTCTCTATTGCTAATGATCTGGCAGGTAAGTTCACTTTATTCCTAGAAAAAGTATTACTAGATACTACATAAATAAAAAAATCAATTAAGCATCACATAATAGAGAAAACCCTTCAATCGTGATAGTTAGGAATATCATAACCCGTTTTAGTTCTTACTTTACAAATGTAAAAATCAAATTTTGTCAGAACTAGTTTTGACTTGGAAAATTTCTTGCATCAAAGCATATTCGATTTAACGCAGTAAGGTTCTTGAACTCTTTCGAAAACTTAAAATTTTAAGATGTGAGATTCAAAAACTAACATGTGATTAGCTTTGAAGCAGCAGCGTCCCTAGTGACAAACGAAGAGAGTAAAAATTTTGCCACACAAAATCTCGTTTTCGTTAACGTTATAGAATGGCAAATAAAACTCGCACTAGGCTTTGATTTAATAATGTTAATTTAATAATTTAGTTATGTTAATGTTAGTTTGATTATTTAATAATGTTAATTTCATTGTATATTTATATGCCATAACGGCAGAACATACAGCTCAACTGTTTCTGTAACACCCTATTTACTATGTTCTAGTAAATAAAGCCTATTTCTATTTCTATTTTATATCTATTTTAGGCATCCTGAGAAGGTTAGATTTTGTGACTGAGCTGAGCGAGCGAAGCGTGCGACCGGCGACATGCCAAAGTCAAACTTTACCAATGAATACTAGTTTTGACTAAGTTGTAACGCCAGTGTAGTACTGTGATACTCCACTTATTGTTCGCCGATAAATAAGATAGTCTGGACCGAAAATTATCTAAATTTGGCACAGTTAGTACAGTTTCGCAATCCCCGATACTACCCAGTAGTGTTAGGTTAAACAATTACAATAGATTCTGGATTCAATCGAGTAATTTGCCCAATCTTACGTATCGACAAACAATTCCAGTACCCACTAACATTATGCAAGGAACAACATACAAATATAATTGAATCGCGCCTGTGTTCGATGCTGGTGTCAAGGGAGTCTCCGTAAATCGTTTATTCGGTCGCTGATGCTACTCTTCATTGTACTTTGCAATGCAAGCACTAAAAAGGCGTATCAATTTTCTAGTGGTAAATGTACGCGTCGTCACGTATGTTGACATCTATTGATGATTGAAAATTCTATTTAGAAATTCCTCCATAACGTTTGTCATCCCGAGACATACCCGTGGCAGATGGAACGCCTGCCACATCAACTTATTAAAAACTAAATATTTATAAAATTTATAAAATACTGTAAAAAAAAAAAATATCCCTATAAATTTTGACAGGTTTTGACTTTTATTACAAACAACCACTATTCCAAGTGAGCAAAGCCGCGAGCAAGCTAGTGTTTTATAAGACTTTTTGAAGCCTCACTTGTGTGTGACACCAATAACAATGTAAAAAATCAAAATGTAAGCACCAACTTTACAGATATCTGTTCAACTTCAAAACTTTATACTCTAGGGTGAGGTTTCGCGCAACATAATTAGAAACAACTAAGTTTGATCGGAGTGTTTAAAGGCGCCGATCTTAAACATTAATTAAGCTTAAGCGAGTGTGCTACGTAACACAGGGGAGCACTTTGCTAGTCACCACACGGAAAGTGGAGTTTAAAAACTATCGCGTTTTTTTGTCAGTAGCGCGATTTAGCCTAGATTGTGAAGTTTTCGAAGGCGAATGAGTACATAGCATGACATAGCATAACAAGGTGTTTTTTTTTAAATTCATTATTCTCTTTCTATCTGACTATTTGTGCTTTTTTCTCTCTTACAGTTACTTAATTTGATAGGTCTATTGTTCATCATCAGCTCATTTTATGTCCCCACTGCTGGGGCACGAGCCTTCCCTATGGATGGATAGGAGAATGGGCCGTAAACCACCACGCGGGCCCAGTGCGGATTGGTGGTTCTTAACGGCTGCTAATGCAGCCGGGACCAACGTGCCTTCCGAAGCACGGAGGAGCTCGAGTTGATAAGTTTTTGGTCACCCATCCGATGACCAACCTATGCGAAAATTGCTTAACCTTAGCAATCGCAGACCGGGTGCGTTAACCACTGTGCCATCGAGCTTCTCTATTCGAGGTCTATTGTTGTATAACATTTTTCTCTCTTATTTTCAGTTTACAAAATGTTATCAGATAAATATAAAAGTAACATTATTTCCTTTTTTATCACTACCATGTTACAATGACGAGTGTTTAGGGAATAATAAATTTGTGCGGAATGTTAGACCCGTTTTCAAACAGCTTGTAGATAGCCTTAGGTAGATGGTGTGAGGAAATTGCAAGCGTACATACAATGAAAGCACTTGACACCTGTGTCTAATCTTTCTGCCTCCTCTTCTCAAGTGAATGCAATTTTATTAGCAGACGCTACAGTAGGTAGTGCTGTAATGACTAAAATCATAGCAAATATAACACAGCAACAACTTGATCACAGTTCAATCAAGCAACAGTGATGCGTAAAACTGATGGGTTAAATTTTTTGACAGATAAGGTCCGGGTGTATAAAAATGGGCCCCAAAAATACCACAATTTTTTTTTACCAAATGCCAAAAAACATAGCTAACGGAAAGAGATTATTTTTTTATTTTTTTTTGTATGGATCTAGATTTCTGTTGTCTAATAAAAAAAATAACCTTGAAATTCAAGACAATCGCTACGTTAACCTATCACGTGACGTTTACTAATTTTACTATGACGTTTATTTTACTAATTTGAACACGAATCTTAAAAAGAGTTTTAAACTTCCAGCCGTTAAAATCCTTAAAAAGAGCTTTAAAGAGGTTCAACAGCTCAAGTCGTCAGTTAAACTAACATGCAAATTAATATTCCTCCTTAATTTTAACTTGCATATCGCCTTAAACCTATATGCTTTATCACTACATAGTATTAAAACAAAGTCGCTTCCCGCTGTCCCTATGTATGTATGTATGTATGCTTAGATCTTTAAAACTACGCAACGGATTTTGATGCGGTTTTTTTTAATAGATAGAGTGATTCAAGAGGAAGGTTTATTTGCATAATATAGTAGAGAAACACTGATAATTTTAGAGGTTTCGCATTTTTTTGCGCTTATATTGCAAACGCTGGCTGAACCCTACAAGATAGATTAGAATAATGTATTACAGTATTGCACACCTTAAAAAGGTCTACAAAAAAGTCCGTAATGGTATATGTCTATCTCTTAAGGATAACTCACAATAATCATTTCTTCTTATATCTTACTTTTTACGAGAAATAATGGCTTATTTACGAAGCGATTTTCAGCAATACAGCATTATTCCTTATCCAATTAAGTAACTTAAATACATTGTGCATTTATTATAGATCAATATGGCCCTTTACAGCATGTAATTTAAATTAATATTTTCGAAGATATTACGAATTTAAAATGCAGGGACATAGCGGTTGCGCTTGCGTGGTATCAGCATTGCACCCGTGTGAACCCGGGACGGCTCGCTAGTATTATTATATAATTGTTGGGCTCATTATAAAAAAGGTAGAAATAATATTATGTAGTAGAAACTACTACTGAATCACAATTCCAGACGTTTCAAAATAACAGAAACAAGGCCCAGCTGCGCTGTCCCAATACCTATTATAACAAATCAATTGTTACGAATCAAATTTGATACAAAGGACCGGGCAACGGTTAAGTCTCGTTTAGTATATTCCAATGTAGAAAACACTCAAAATATTCATGTAGGTACCGCACGAATCAAACAAACTCCGGATTAGCGAAAGCCTTTGTGGGCCCGATGGTATGTACCTTCATTCAAATAAATCACCGAAAATCAGGTATCTGTTTACATTTTCATCCCATGTAGTTAAATTAATTTTGGAGGTAACAAGCAAAATGTACCGTAGACACAAAGGATGGCCGACTTAGTCCTAAATAAACAGATTTGGTGTCCAATAACGAACAGAGTATTGATGACGTTTCTCTTGTTAATTCAATAGGATGGGACCTTTTTTTAGGGCCCAATAAAAGGATAATTGGCACTCGTATTAAGGTATTTGCTCTGCTACGTTTCAGCGAATGGTACGCAAAGCGTTGGAAGTGTTTTTCTCGACGAGAGAACATCGAGTAGGCGACCGTTCAAACGTTGCGGATTCTCGTTCAGTTCAAAGCGATCGTTCAGTCAGCCTTTCTCTAAATTATGTCGACCATTTTGTTTTGCTAAATAATCTGTCTGAAGCAGATACGAAAATTCTCTGAGTAATCTGGAGATGTAACAATTTTTTTTAAGAGCATAAGGAGGTTTCTTTTTCTGTTGAAAATAAATGATGACAACGTTTGGTAAAAATTATGAAAAATACAATTTATTTTTAACTTAACATGTCAATAACAAAAATTTTTAACTAATTCTTAGATTTGGATTAGATTTTCAGATCTTTTTAGTTTATTGGTGGCAATGGATAACAATTTTTTTTTACATTTCTCAAATAAGGGTTACAACGGTCCCATAAAGTCACCTGACACGCATTCTACCAAATTCGCCGTATCACCACCATCGAGGTATCTCGCCACGACTTGTCAATTAGTAACAGCCTCTGATGAGCTACACGTTTCTCATCGCCCTCATTAATGAGTACCTTTTAAAATTGAGGGTGCATAAATATCAAATAAATTACCGCCCGAAGGTTCGCGACGTTTGTAATTATTGCAGTGCCCTCTGGGAAATGGCCGATGACACAGTTGACAACACTTTAATTAAAAATAAAGTTATCCCCTAAGGACTTGAATAATATTATATCATAACTTTTATGTAAGGTATATTTCTCATTAATAAGAATGGTGGTAGGATTGTGGCTTTAATCCGACTAGATGGCGACCACAATAATACCTGTTTCTGCAGACATGCAGCATTTTCTTCGTTTTTTTTATTATATTTTATGGGTAAGCACAGTGCCTTGATCTCACTTGATGATAAGTGATGATAAAGGCCAATGATGGAAACGCACTTCACCCGGGAACCTCAACTAGTGAGGCACTGGTTGCTGGAACACAACAATCCTACAAACATTGATGTTATGGCGACATATTTAGATAAGACGGTGGTAGCTAGCCAGGCGTACAAACAAGCCCTACCACAAACCAAACTGAGTACACAAATATGTACCCTCCGCTGGGAATCCGAACCCGGGACCTCTGGCTCTAAACCGGTGGTCTTAGCCACTGACCACAGAGGCAGTTAAAAGCGCGGACATGAAATAAAGATACTGCAGAAAGTAAGCTTCATATAAATTTTGGACTGATATGAGATGGTCCGATAATTAGAGTCCGTGACCTCTCACGGAGAGGCTAATGTGTCTAATGTGTAACTTATTTAAGTTACTTTCTGTGGGTCTCCTTTTTGTGGTTCAAGTTTGCAGGGCACTAGTTCCAGTGAAATTACAGAGAATAGAGGCATACAATCAGAAACTTCAGGGCTGGGCAAAGCGTGTCGCAAGCATCCTCGGCCAGTGATGGCTGCTTTCCTTCAAGCTGATCGTATGCTTGTTTGCCGGCTCAGTGGCAGAATAAAAAGGAAGAAGTTCTCCTTCTCCTTTTGTTTCCTCCTTTAATTCGCGAAGCTTAGTTGTTTACCACGTGCTATCTTGATCACGCTCTATGCGACTGTGATTTTGCGTCTCATAATTTTTCTTTTTTAAAGATTGTTTTATGTTTGACAGACTAGAGACAATTTTGGAAATTTTATGATTATTTTGGTTTTTATCTATAAAAGTTGAGAGTTTATATTTGGTTGTCTCTCAGTTACAGTAATGAATATACCGACACGCCGTTTCAAAACCTTACCCTAAAAAGATAGTTCTCGACCGTAGTTCGAAGTAGACGTATTGTTACTCGTTCATCAAAACTAAACAGTAGTGTTATTGTAAAAGACCGGCGTTTAGTTACAACTATAAAGATTTATTTTAATGTTTAGACATAAGTAAATACATGTGTGAGTTATGTCAGTGTATTTACTTTTTGAGAAAGAAATGACCAGTACTTCAATTAGAATAAAATAGGTAGGTACCATACCGTGATACGTGGTGATACCACATAAAAATAGTAAATAAAAAGTAAAAATTGGTAAAATGAAATAGTGTCGCCAAACTGCGTATATCTGTACTTAGCATGATAGGTAACTACCGACACTGTATTGAGACGTTATTGAATTATCAGACAAAAGAAGGTGAATCCTCAAATACGAGTATTACAAACAAGAACAGCAAGATAACGCAAGAGTACTGTTGAACTTATCTAACAGGTGGATTAAAAAAATATTTATTTAATCCAACTGTTTAAAAAAAATAAGCAAGAAAGGAATTCAAAATATGAGTTTTTAAAAGTTTTAATCCTCTAGGTGACGATGGTCGACCGATAATTGCCAATTAACTTATACGAGTACATTAGTATCCAGTTATATTTAGGATCAGCAAACTTTTAATTGTGGCGCGAGCACGGCAGCCAATCAAATTATTATCCGATCAGTTAGTCCGAAACTTTTTGGAACATTCTCCGTGATCAATTAAAGTCGAAATTTGAAACAAGCGGTTTGGTTTAACAATGACTTCCAAATGTTCTTGCAATAAACTGCATTTATTCACATTAAGTCCCAATCTTTGGATGTATTAGGTATAGCCCGGGTCTGCGATCACCAACACGCATTTGACGAGCGTGAGATAGTCTAGAACAGGGATTAGCAAACTACAGCCCGCGGGCCATCTCCGGCCCGTGAATGACCGAAGTCCGGCCCGCGACCATCAAACAAAAACACAAGTGCGTGTGTATTTCAGAAAATAATATGCACTTACTGTATCAATATTTTTATTTCAGAAAAAAAAAATTGAAAAAATATAGCAAAAAATTCAATAGCCTGGCCCGCCAAAGATTTTATTAATAAATATTGTCACGCAAATGAAAAAGTTTGCCCTCCCCTGTCTAGAAGTAAGTAAGTAGGGTAGTGGGACCCAGAGTTCGACATTGTTTTTATCGCTAAAAATAACATGGGTTTTCATTTAAATTTTATGGGATGACACCTAGGAAAAAGGTGGTCTGTGTTCAATTCCTGCTAAAAACTAAAACCAGTAGCTGACCCCTAGTTTTATGCGGGAGCCCTTTTGGTCGCATAATCTCTTTCGTCATAATGTAGTTTGGCATAACAGTTTCAGCATAAAGTTTTCTCGCATAAATTATGATAAGCAGAGTGCTATAAACCCATAATGGTTTCATCGGCATAATTTTAACTTACTATAAATTGTCTTTATCATAATTTTAATCAGCATAAATGTAAAGAATATAATTGCTATACGTCTAAATTTATTTTATTTATTAGAAAACAGAAATACCACAAAGTAGATAATATGTATCTCATGTGGAAATACTAGCTGCCCTACTCCTGTAGTCACGTGATAGGTTAGAATTCTAAGACAATCGCGAAGCGCTGCGTAGCGATTGTCTTGAATTTCGAGGTTATTTTTTTTATTAGACAACAGAAATCTAGCTTTATACAAACATTGTTGGTGGGCAGATGCGATAAAATAGATGATGATGTACTCGTTTCACAATCACTTACGATATGAACTGTTTTTTTATTTGTGTATGTTATGATTAGTAATCGTTTAGTAATCATGAGCATTTGATGCTGATATATCATTATTTTATAAGAATTATGGGGAAATAAAGTATGCCTAATGATTTATTCTGAATGAACGTTATGCGAAACGAAGAGAATGCCAAAAAACTTTTGGCTTTCTAAGTAAAAATTAAAAGTGTTGAATAATTTCGGTGGGCTAGTTAGAACCACGATAGCTCAGTTGGGAGAGCACCTGACCCGGTATGTCAGAAGGGTGCAGGTTCAAATCCTGCTCGTGGAAATTTTTTCAACATTTGTGTTTTTATGCCAAAAAACGTTATGCACCCTTTTTATGCTTATGGACACAAATGTTGATCACTGGCTTATGTCAAACACTGGTACCACTACCCTAAGTAGGTAAATAAGTAGGTAGGTAGGTAGTGTAAGGCTGGTTTTACAGTGACGCGTACCGTCCGCGCGGCTGGTAAGCGCGGCTCGCAAGCACGCGGATGACCCGCTCGAATCTATAAAACGAGTTCAATGCCACGCGGTTTGCCACCTCGTACAGTCGCAATGAGACTTCTCGCATTTGTTATATTATATTATTTGTGGAAAAAAAAGGAACTACGACGACGATTACAAGTACATCCTTACAATGCCACTAGGTTTCTGAGAGGCGCGTTCTCTACATCGTTCTCGGATTTAAGAGAACATTGTGACAAATTCTTCAAACATTTTCGTCTGTCTACTACATCATTTGATGAATTACTCTGCAAGATAGAACATAATTTAAAACGATCTAGTATACGTCGGGTCCCTATAGAACCAGTTGAAACATTGACGATTACTTTAAGGTAAGTTGCAAAAAAATACTTTTTTTTTTGGAATTATTTTAATAATTAAATTGTGTTTACAAATCAACATTCAAACAATAAAAAAGTAGTCGTTTTGTAACTCTCTTTGAAATGAAATTTAGTAGAAATTGTAATAAACTAAACTTGTGATTATTTTATTAATTAAATTGTGTTTACAAATCAACATTCAAACAATAAAAAGTAGTCGTTTTGTAACTCTCTTTAAAATGTAATAATATTCTGATTCATCTTGGCGGCGACATTACGTGTGCGCGCGTCCAATCTGCGTGACTGTGTAACGCGTACTGGCAAACAGTGACTCCTTGCCCGCGCGCGGTTGAAAAACGCGGCCCAAACACCGTCCGCGCGGGCCATCCGCGCGGACGGTGTTTGGGCCGCGTTTATTTTACTATGTAACGATCTAAGGCACTCAAAGCTCGTGGACCGCGACGCTTACCAACCGCGCTGGCAGACGCGTCACTATAAAACCAGCCTAAGGGGTTTATATGCAGCTCATAGTAAAAGCTAGTTTAATATATTTGTATGTAAACCTCTTTAGTCTGGATGACTATTTGAATCATCGAATATGTAATTAAAAAGGTTTACAACAGTTTGACACAGTCGCAGACAGTGGTAGTCAGGAGCTAGACAGCCCGGCTAAGAGCCGAGGTGCTCGGAGATCAGTAATATTGTAATATTACAGTTTAATTATTAATCTTTTCACCGCCCAACTTTCCTGCGCGCGATGTCCCGCTGTACTCCAACTTATAAACGTATTTTAATAAAGTAGGTACAAAGAAGAACTTCTATAGAAGTGCTGGCGTGGACGGCACGAAAATCTCGAACTTCTATAGAAGTTGTTGGCGGTAAAAAGGTTAATTCACAAAATTAAATGAAAGTGGTGTTATCATTCACATCCACACCACAGTAGTAATGATCACCATAAATCACTATCTAAACAGCCGCTACAGGATACACAAATCCTGTTTACCCGAAAAATATCACTTGAACATATTATCTTATTCAAAACTTTTCAATGTATTATTAAAAATCAGTTTTGTTTAGGTACTTCCTAATAATTGATGAAAAATATATTGAGTCTGGTTTTGTTCAAAACATGAGCCTTGCAAGGGTATCGCAATAATATTTTTTATCAATTAGGTTCTTCTCAGTACAAGGTAAACCAAAACTATGCATTACTTTAAAAAAATATGTTGTATTTTTTATAACTTGTAGAAAATGAAGTTTTTTTTATCTTTATTTTTTATTATATATAGTGGTATGTTATTATATTAAAGAAATATATACCTTTAAGACGAAGCCACAGTCAAAGGCTTGCGTAATATAAACCGCTCTGTAAAAGCTATTTGCATTATTAAAGGGCTTCCGGTACAAGCGCTGTTTCTTTCCAGCTCTGAGAAGCTCAACCCTTGTGTTTTATTGTCATGGCTACAGTACTTGGGAAGGTGGGGTAATTGAGAACGGCGGGAAATTAGGAACAGTTGAATATGAAATACTTCCCACCACACTACACCGCCCGCGTACGTTTATGTAGACGCGCTTGGGGTCCCTTAGTCCGCCCGCAGAAGTGTGAGTGAAAAGACGCGCGCATCCTGTCACGGTGAGTCAGACAACATTATTACGTATTTTCGTTACAATTTTTATCGTATGTAAAAATCAATGTAATAAGCATCTTTTTGAGCTTAAAGACGTCACATATTGTTAATATCTTACATGTAATATCTGTATAAACATTTTATTGTAGCTTTAAGTTCATCGAAGATAATATTGCAAGTAACGGCCATTTTGATTTGAGTTGCCTACTTGGGGTAATTAGGAACGGTGTCAGGAGGGTAAATGTGAACGTTCCTAATTACCCCCATGAATTGATTGATTCTGTAAAAATGTTCTAACATTAGAAATTGTTTTAGATGCCATGACATTACAAAAGAAAAACCACACCGAGATATGAAATTGAAGATCTTCGCCGAGCTGTACATGATGTTAGGAGTAAACAGCTTTGGGCAAAGCAGCCAAAAACAACGTTGTTTAAGCTTGTTAATAAAGTAGTTTTTTAGAAACCACAAAAAGGTCGGTTCCCTGTCTTTAATTAAAACCGGACCGGTTAGAAAGGTACATACTCGATTGCTGTGAGTCTTTATATGGCATAACACCAATGTCACTACGAAAGATTGCTTTTACGTTTGCTGAAGCTAACAAATTTAAACATAATTGCAATAAAGAATCCCAGTTAGCAGGTAAGGACTGGTACTATTATTTTATGTCTAGACATCCTTCTATCAGTCTACGTACTTCAGAAGCTACGTCACTTAACCGAATAACAGCTATTAATGTCACCGAAGTCGAAACTGTTTTTTGACCAACTAGAATCCCTTCGAACAAAATACAATTTTCCTAGTCATCGTATCTTCAATATTGATGAATCCACTCTGTGCTTCTTACTGAAATTACCAATATACCTGTAATTCCTAAAATAGTAAACTTCTAAGCGAGGAAATAAAAAACATGCCCAGATATTATCCAGCACACCTATGAAATATCAACTAGAGAAAAAACAGAAAAGACAAGTGGAGTGGAAAATAAAAACAGAGAAAGTTCAAATAATAAGGACCACTAATACTAAGAAAATGACGCCACAAGTTAAGGGTAAGGGAGTCAGAAATTTGAAGAGGATGTTAGAAGAAAATGAAAATGAAGGGGAGTATTACTTACTGTATATTCTGCAGCGAAAAATATGAATCTCTACCTAAAGAAGATTGGATTATGTGCGCTATCTGTAACAACTGGGTACATGATAAATGTACCTCCGGTCAATCTAGTAAAGGTTACGTCTGTGATTTCTGCCAAACATAATAATTGTAGTACTTATAAAGATTTTGTTATGTCGTTCACAATTACCCCATATCGTGCCTATTTTCCCCGCGGACTGATCTCAATTACCCCATACGGTATCGGGTAAATATGAACGAAAATGTTTTTTATTTTCTTAAATTTTTTGGTTTTAAAGTTTATTTTCAAGAATTTTGATTAAATTTTTTTGAAGGTAGATTAGTAACGTTAATGTTGCAATAAAAGTTGATTATATTTGTGACTTTCTTTAATTTTTTTAGAGTGTTATAAGTTAGGTGTTCCCAATTAACCCACTTTCCCCTACTATTATTTATTCTGTTTTGCTGTTCGTTGCTTTTGTAACGAGTTTACAGTGTTTTAATATTGTTCTTGACCATTTCTTCGAGTTTTAAATTAACCTGCCTGTTTTTTAACTAACCTTTTGTGCTTCTGGGAGATGGAAACCTCAGCAGGCCTCACTATGATAAGATAAGTTGTTTCAAAGCGTTTTGATAAATTTGAATGGAATAAAAACACTTTATTTGTACGTCTAATACATCAATAATCACTTCGCTTGCCAAATGCGGGTTGGTGATCACAAATCACCGGATCGGAAACACCTTTGCCCGAACAGGGAATTGAACCCACCTACCCAAGGGGGTATCGGGCCGAGGGCTTTGCCACTCGGCCACCGAGGCGTTCAATGATGGAGGCCTTTGCCCAGCAGTGAGAAAGTCATTGGCTATTTTACTTACATCATAATGCAATAGGACAAAAGAGCGACAGCTCATTGGCTGATTTTCACTAGTATTATGCTGTAATAACTAGTTGGTAGTTTTACAGAAAGAAGCTTTTGTCCTCGCTTAACCTAAACAAAACCAACTAAAGTCCTTTGCTCTGCAGTGAAAAGGTAAGGGCTCATATTTATTTACTTTTTAACATGAACCTCCCGAATAACGCCTGGTTATCCGCCTCTCCAAATTCTAACTTACCATTATTTCCACAATCTCAGAGGCAATGGGACGAGCCACTGTGCAAGCAAGTTCTGGAGGGGCTTTTATCCACTTCGAGTGATATGTCAGAACTCGCTCGTCTTACTGCCGTCTCCCAGAGAGAGTCAGGCCACTGGCTCCAGGCATTACCATCTGCCAATGTCGGTACCTTGTTGGATGGGTCGTCTCTCACTCTAGCGGTCTGTCTTCGTCTAGGCGCTAGGGTAGTCCACCCTCACCGCTGCGTATGTGGAGAAGCTGTTGACGAGCTTGGCCACCACGGCCTATCATGTGCTCGCAGTGCTGGGCGTATGCTGCGTCACTCCACTATAAACAGCATCATCCGCAGTGCTTTTGCCACCGTTGGTATACCGGCTGTCTTAGAGCCAGCTGGTATATCTCGCAGCGATGGCAAGAGACCTGACGGGATGACCATTGGGCCCTGGAAGCTCGGCAGGCCGTTGGTGTGGGATGCAACCTGTGCTGACACCGTGGCTCCCTCACATGTACGCGCCACCTCTCTTCATGTAGGGGCTGCTGCGGTAAGTGCTGAAAATCGCAAACGGCACAAATACGCAAACCTGGGTCCAAATTATTTATTTGTTCCGTTTGCGGTGGAGACATTGGGTCCATGGGGGCCGGAGGCCAAGCAGCTTGTTAAAGAGTTGAGTGCTCGCCTTATTGAAGCCTCCGGTGACAAGAAGGCTGGCAGCTACCTCTGCCAACGTATTAGCTTGGCAATCCAAAGAGGTAATGTTGCCAGCATTCTTGGAACCGTTCCCATGAGCCCACAGCTGGAGGACATTTTTTATTTATAGGTTTTATTTTATCTTTTAGAGATCCCGGGTACGATTCACAGTGGCAGCGGGTTGTACATATTATTGGACTTGGGTTGATTAATGCAAATGGTGATGTGAATGTCCCACATAAACATCTGTCTCCCCCATAGAGTAACATGTATGAAGGGGTCTCCCCGGGCGCATTAGTCATCATCATTATCATCCGCTTATTTTATGTCCCCACTGCTGGGGCACGAGCCTTCCCTATGAATGGATAGGAAGAACGGCGAAAACCACCACGCAGGCCTATTTGATGCTAATGCAGCCGGTACCAACGGCATGCCTTCCGAAGCACGGAGGAGCTCGAGATAATACATTTTTGGTCACCCATCCGATGACCGGCCTTTGCAAAGGTTGCTTAACCTCAGCACTCGCAGACCGGGTGCGTTAACCACTGCGCCATCGAGCTCCTCCAATGCCTAATGTATTTCCCCTAAAATATAAAAATAGGTGTGTGTAACACATTAAAGCATGACCTTACATAATAGTCTTTCAGAGAAGGAATGTTACGTCATTCTACATTAACCCGCCGCGCCACTACGCAATTCCCCGAAAACAGGTTCGTTGTCAGTACAATTTGCTGTTGAATTCCGCAAATCAGGCATTCAGCCGATCGCAATTTTCCAATTCTCGAAAACACTCCAATATCGTGGAAGCTTTTGAAACTAACAAAAGAACGCTCCTCTCTTGTAACAGCTACCTGCTTGTTATTTTTAACAACAAAATGAAAATGTCAAAGCAACAATACCTTGAGTGTTGTTGGTACTTTGCACCGAGAGCGGATCCCCAAGGCGGCCGTTCCCATGTCAACGGGAGGTGAAGAACAAGCTTTGCAACTCAGGGAATGAATCTTTGGAGAATTATTAATGTCACCGTCACACTTACAGTATCCTTTAAAATAATTTTAATAAAGTTATTAAACGCCGAGTGCTTTGCCTCGGTAACCCAGTGGCAAAGCACTCGGCGCAATACCCGAAGGTCCCGGATTCAATTCCCAGACATAGTATGTTTTGGACTTTTCAATGCATAACCCGGGTTTGTTATCAACGATGCGCACTTATGTTATTATTGCACCCTATTTATATAAAATAAAAAATACGTCGCTTTCGCTCATCACAGACAAAATCTGCTTCCTCCTGCAAATCACTCCATCTGTGCCCATCTGTGCTATATAAACATAGATAGGGACTCACCGAATTGCCAATGCCCACCATTAGAAATAGAAATGAAACTATTAAATACTTAGGGGTTACCATAGACCAAACATTAACTTTCAAACCGCACATCGAGATTCCCCCGACTACGTAAACTTGTCTACTTTAAAAAAAAACTGAAATACGTAGCCAACCGTAAACAATAAAGATGGTTTATTAAGCTTTGGGCAGTCAATAGTGGATTACTGCATTACATCTTGGGACGGCGCAGCAAAAACACACCTCATCCAACTAGAAAGGGCACAACGGGCTGTCCTAAAGGTGGCTGCTGATGGTTTCCCATTTCGGTTTTCCACGAGTGAGTTATAGGTGCAAGCATTGGGAGGTCCTTACTGTGAGGCAATTGTTCATTCTCCAGGCTGCCCTTTACACACATAATTCACTCTCATACGGTCGTATGTCCAACATCAACTCTAACAGGCGAAGGAAGGGAAAGGTATGCAACATTCCACACTCCCAGTCGAGCCACTCCCACAAGTTTGACCATTTATGTATAATAAAAAGTTTTTTCTAGATGGCTTAGATTATGATGAAACCGAATAGTTCCTGCTCCCCGTATCTTAATTTCTCTGCCCACTCATCCACATCTACACACATACATACTTACTCACGCTTGCACTTACATTCCCACTCACCCACAATACCTTCAGTTCATATAATGTGTTGTCAAACATATCAAATAGTTGTTAGAGTAAGTTTAACCATTTTTATTGTTCTTTTATGTTATTTTTATTTCTGTTTTTCATTCCTTAATTATTTTTCATAATTAGTTGCTAGCTTTATAATACCTATAACCAATAAACATGTAATCAATTAAAACACTGGGGCACTGACCTATAAAAGGGGTTTTATACAAAAACCTATCTCAGGCTCCAGTCTCTCACATTTTTATATATTAGAAGGAGGCAAACGAGCAGGCGGGTCACCTGATGGGAAGCAATCACCGCCGCCCATGGACACTCGCAAAACCAGGGAATCGCAGATGCGTTGCCGGCCTTTAAGGAAGGAATAGGCTCGTTCGTTTTCGTTACATAACGGTTGTTATATATGTTACATTTGTCTTGTACTTAACTATTGTATCACCTTTATGAGAAAGAGAAATAATTGACTTCTTTTCTTATCTTATAGACTAGGGCCTAGTCACTAGGCAATGTCTTAAAGGGGAAAATGCTTACAGCCATATTAAAGTAAAATGTATCACAAAATAGAAACTAAGCAATTAATAAACATATAAAAAACGTTGCGAAAGGCTAGCATGGCTGCAAATGACATCCGTCGATAGTTTGGCCTCGGCGCCGCAAACTCGTTTTCGCTTTGGCTCATTACAGCAGAAAATGGAAATGCCGGAATCTTGCTATTCTTGAAGTTGTAATAAAATCGTAACTATTCTAAAAATAATTAAATTCAGTAGGTACTTACCCCTACTTTTCTAAGGGTTTGAAATGAATTACTAGTTATTAAGTTTCTTGCTGGGATCATCTTTGTAGAAACTCAGAGGCAACATCCTTCCGAACC
Organism: Eudonia lacustrata; assembly: GCA_947562085.1. NCBI lineage: Eukaryota > Metazoa > Arthropoda > Insecta > Lepidoptera > Crambidae > Eudonia > Eudonia lacustrata. Next base: position 7,566,095 of record OX387342.1, read on the forward strand.
AGCGAACGGTAGAATCGCATTAATTTCAATAAGGTTTTTACAGATATATTTTATTACTAGCATTATCGTAATGTATTTCTTTCATTTTTACACTTTTACTTACTTTATATACTTTACCGAAGATCATATGTATCTGCATTGTACCAGTGTTCTTAAATTCTGTTACTGTAATTCAAGCCCGGTGAAGCTAAAAATGCCGTCTGAGGCAATAAACAATCTCTCAAAAAAAAAAGTTACTGTAAATTTTAAATTACTTCTGACACCTTTTTTTTGTTCTTTCACTCTTAAAATCAGTCTCATTATAAATACGAGTACAATACGTGCGCCCTGTGTCAACTATTATATAACATATTGTCGGCACTGTTTGTTTTGTCTATTACCAGTACTAAACTCCTCTAATTATAGACCTATTGTATGTAATGACGGTTTTGTGCCAAAATAAATTTTAAAAAAACGAGCGCGCCTTACAGTAGTCATATATGATGTGTAACATAAAAAACAGACACTCACACATACATACATACATACATACATACATACATACATACAAACATAACCCGATTATATGATAATTAGTCAATAGGAGGACGCAACTTTGTTTGTGGGATATATGTATATATATATAATATATATATTATTATATATTATTTGGCGACGAAAACTGGCGTTGGACACTTTTACATGTCAAACACTGGTGCCACATACCTATGTGTATTTATTTTGATCCAAACCATGTATACCAATATTAGTACTCTTAATATTAAAAATAAATAACACTATTGATGAATAATACATAACTGAAACGTCATTGCTAGAATTATCTATAGAATTATCTATTGAATTATTGCTAGAATAGAACTTCCTTGCGACATGGTTCTCCTTGTCAAGTATTCTAAAATTATTTTGTTAATGTGTTTAATCAAATAAATATAAGTTTTGAAACGAACCAACAATATTTGGCGGGAGTTACCTAAAGGTGAGTTCACATTAAGTAACATTTTAGGTATATAACATGTTACAAAACTAAAAGTACCTATAAGGTTACGTATCGTCGTTATCGTTAGGTATCGTCCACGCTAATAAAACATGCTACATAACTATGCTATATACCATGTTTTGTCATATAGTCTGGACGCACCTTTAGGGATACCAGGGATTTTTCCCAGCTACACCAAATTACCTGATGTCCGTAGCCAGGAATTCCTTTTTTTATGGCCATGTTTTTTTCACATCTATCATGAACCATAAGACAAATGATCTGCGAATATCTCAAATGCTCCTTTAGTGATCGCCCATTTTTTGTTTTTTGCTTTCACCGTTGACAAAGTATTTGAATTAACTTCTCTCTCATCTTTTTCGGTTTTCAAACAATATAACAGCGTGTCTTATGCGTAGCGAGGACTTAATTATAAAACGAATTTGATATAATAATTTCATTCACTCTTTGTTTGTTTTTTTTTCTGTATTACCTACTCTTTTTGTTTAATCTATTTTTTTTTTCTTGTGTGTATACTGTCTGCCTTTTCTGTTTATTTTGTATTTATGTGTGTTGTTAATAAATGGTTTTCTTTCTTTTTTTCTTATTTAGTAATTTTTACAGGGTTTCACAATTAAGGTTATTTGCACTAAAGTATGCACGTAAAGGTTTTTTTTAAAGTAAAACGTAAATATTCTTTTCCTTGCTACAGAAACCACGGTAAAATGACAGGTGGGGTACAGGCCGCATTTAAAATAAATCACAACTGACTTTTTACGAGGACCGCGCTCATCGGAACGACCAGGGATGTCGTCGCACCGTCAATCCCAGTTGAACCTAACGGTGATTGAACGTTAAAATGATCATTAAACATTTCAGCTATTTGTGAGGGTTCATTCAACCCTAAGGGGTCAATTCAACACTAACCGGAATGGTTGGCTTGGGATTAAGATTTTTTGTATGTTTCCAAATACTAGAAAACTCCTTATTAGAATGATGCATAGCCAGAATGTTCATCTTTATTTGCTGCTTATTAGTTTGACACCATTTCAATTTAGACAATAATGTTTCTAGACTCACACATCATCTTATATACATACCCATCTCGAGGTTTGTTATATAACACCCAATAGTGAAACCACATACGAGCCTCACTATGCGTGGCCCTTACTTTTATTCCAACTTTACTTATTTTTATTATTGCAATGCTTCTTAACAGAACTATAAACAGAAGCCTCATTAAACACATTTACAATTTGATTATACATTTCATCCAAAAAATTTCTATGATTATAATTAATACACTTATCATCTGCACACCCTGCAAACACTTCGGGGAAATCAATATTCTTTAATTTATTATTAATTAAATTTAAGATTAGCGATTTAGTCTAGACTAGTGTTAAAAAACACAATAAAGTTTCTCTCAAGCGATCTATCATCTAATGCTTAGGAAAATAGCGTAACGACATAGTTTGGTTTCCATCAAATTTATTGAGTCCGTTCATTGCTACCAGATACTCGGTAAATAACCTACATTAGGCGTAGGTAGGTACCTATCGACCATTGAATATCGCAAGTCTATTGAGCCTATGTAATCAAAGAGGTCTGTATCACCAAGGAAACCTCTCTACACTGTTTGTTAAGGAATTTGACGTGTGTCCTGCCAACCGTTATGTTTTGATATAGTGCTATTCACTGTAGCATCTACTTTAGCTTCGTTCAATGTAGTAAAATACATACGTAACTTACTGCAAAAGCCTTTGTGCGAATGGCAATAAGATATATTAATTAATGTATGTTCAGAAGGATGATGGTGCGTTTAGGTTGCGATCTTGTAAATCGAGGGTCGTTTGCAATTCTGGGTGATAGGATGGGTGAACAAATCTAAAATCCTAGTTAAGTCGTTGATCAAATTTGATGTGGTAAGATGGCAGCCGATAAAGATGCCGTTCTCGTAAGAAGGCCTAAGCTCGCCAGTGGGACTGAAGCTAATGATGAATTAATGTATGTTATTATCATGTTATGTATTGTGTATCCTGTTAATTGTTAATGCCACTACAGAGAGATAGGTGATTCGTACGCGCTGATGATAAACACTCATAATCTTTTTGTAAAAAAAATCTTTTAATTTTCTATAATAAACTAGGTAATTCAACATTTCAAGTAAGTACTCATGATGACGTTGAATTATTAGCAAAATCGGCCCTGAGGCTCCCTTGAGTATTCTTCGCTTTTCCTTAAAGTATCGGATTTTCCCATCCTCTCACACTTAGAAAATATCACCCTGTATGTGTTAAGCACGTGTTTCGTCTAAGTGCCGCCATAGGCACAAGTTCGTATTGTTAAAATATTTACGCCCCGTGCTAACCGCGCCGGTTTACTTAGGACGAGCAGTTTCAATGTCAGCGGATACATGGATGCCCATTTGCAAACATGATTTTGGAGGGACGCACATGCTGCGTGCGGCCGTCAAAGTTCACTATCACAAGGAGTTATGGCTTACGGAACGGTCGATGTGCTGTTACCTATACCTACCTATTTAAACAACGTGTATCAGGTAAGTGTGGTCATAATTAAAAGACCCAAAGTGTATCCGATCTAGATCTTGTATGTAGAGTTACTTAGACATTGAAGAAAGCTTATAAAACAACGATTGGTTTTAATAAAATCTATTTAATAAAATATCCCATCGCGCACAAAGAAATTTGGAGACTCGTTTCTTTGTCGCACCTCCAAAAGATGGAATAGTCTACCAGCACACGTTTTCCCTCCTTCCTATGATATGGGGTCCTTCAAGAGAGGCGTGAAGAAGCACCTTGTGGGCCGGCAGAGAAAAGTTAACTGATGCTACGTTTGTTTCCACGCTGCACCAGTTGTCTTCGCGTCTGGACTTCATTTCCACTTAACATCAGGTGGGATGGAGTCATTTGCCGAGCTAAGTATAAAAAATAAAAATATTTTTTTTACTGCTGCTGTCACTTAGTTTTGTGCCTCGGCGTTTTGTCATGATGTTTGTTTGTGTCATAGTATATTCGTTTTGTTGTTATTATTATTGGTATTGTTATATGTTAGTGTTTTTATTTATGTAAGTTACTACTTTGTCGATTTGTTTTTTTGTTGCTGTTTCGTACCATAATGTCACTACTGTGTACAGCAGAATACCAGTGCAGCAGGCCCCGCTTGCTGCGTATACTGAGCTGTGCACAGTGTTGAATTGTTGGCATCACAATCATAACAGGGCGCAATCTTACTGTTATTATTTTTTATTCTTTTTGTTACATGCTGTATGTTAAATTGTGTGTTTTGTTATGTGATTCCAATAAATGTCTTTTATTCTATTCTTCTTTATTCTATAATTATTATCTTTAATTTGTCATGCCATTGTTTGGTTATAATATTTATATTAGTGACATCATGCACGTCAGGCGCACATAAGCAAGCAGCAGTGATCATAAATGTAAGTACACAGAGCCTCACAGAGGTTACTGAACCACTAGGGATGTTGTTTATTTTGATGTGACGTCACTATAAAATATTTAATTAAAAGAAAATAACACCTCAGTCTCCCTGTGACCACGAACCCTGCAAAGGGTTCGAAACGTCAGGATAAACATTAATTAAACCTGATGTATGAAATAAACGCAAGTAGATCCGTAAATGTAGTTTCATTTCAATGTGTAGCGTTCGCGTAAACTATAGAAAACATTAAAACATAACTTTAAAAAAACAAAGAAAAATAGATAACAAATTAAAAATTCAATCCTTAATAAATAAAAGATGTCTTCCTACTGTTGTGAGCTCATGGGAACATAAAACTTATAAAAACTGCAGTAAATCATTGTTAAACATAGTCCAACAATGATTTACGACACGATGACATTGCGACAGTTTCAATGTAAGTCGCCAAAACGATCAGACAAACAGAAAGATCATAAATAAAATATTTTTTTAAATTATCAGAACTTTGGTTCAAGTCTTCAAGTCTATAAATCAGCCTTACCTGGCATAATCCAATTGCACTCACCAAAACTTTTGATTGAAACTTTCCAAACTACGAGACTTCGTTTTGTTGCCGAAAAGTACTCGAACAAATTTAATTTAGCTCACCGAACTTTTCACCTCAGACAATAGTGAAAATCTTTAGCGTTTAATTTGAGTCTATTACTCTCTGTTTTGCATGAATAAATCAATATTGTATTTTTTTTTCTAATTTAACTTTTTCTTGATATGAAATGTTTTATTCAAACAAAGTTACTTTGTTCATGTACTTTTCCTTACCGAAATACTTTATTCGTAAAGTTTATGCAACAATTACAAATACAGCTTTGATTCTACGAAATACAGAAATAAATAATTTGCTTTTTTTAGGTTTTTGCACACGTCTTTATACATACAAGTGGCCGCCCAGTGGTCGAAATTCGACCGTAATTTTATTAAGCCTGCACGGATTGTATCCTAAGCAATGAAAAATTAAAAAAGATAGAAAGTGAGTTTAGATTGGCATTGACAGAATTCGGCCGCTCCTCTTCCATAATTGAAATTTTTGAAAAGAGTTCAAATGCGTTTGTGTCAAATACATGGTTGTGTGTGTAATGTTTGTTTTATTGATTTAATGTATTTATATTACAGGTACACCATATAAAGACCCCGTCAACCGGAGCCGAGTTCCTAGCCTTTAGAGGCGCACTCGGGTTGTTTCATTCCCGATTCGATCCGAACCCCACAGAGAATCAGGTAGGAAACGAGGAAATGCTTGCGCGATGCCAGTACGACCCGAACGGGCTCCGCGACGCTCGTACAAGGGCTGGAGCGTGCCGGCGGCGACCTGGTCGCCGCCTACAAGTTCCTAAACGCAGCCGGCTCCAAGCTCGACTACCGCCGCTATGGGGAGGTCACCTTCGACGTCCTCATCGCGGGCGGGCTGCTGCATGAATACACACTCCTAGAAATTATCTGGCGGTGTTTTGAACACATCGCTTAAGGAACCCTTTAAGCACATGAGTAGCTATATTCCCTAAATTTATTCATGTACTTTAAGTCTCTCACCGCCCCCAAAACGTCCGGTGACGGACGTCCTTCTTTCTTCTGATCACCGTTTATTCCATCAACTACGCCCGAAGACGTTAAAATTTAAGAAAAAAAGCAACATTCTTCATTTGTTATACATTTAGACACCTATCCATCTTCTTCATTCCGAGAAACAGGTCGCGTAAGTTAAAAAAATATTTACACGTAGTACAACGAGCCTTATAAAGTTCAACGCACACGGGAGACTCCATCCGACAAGATTGTAAGTAAGGCTTACTTAAATAAAACTTTTTTTTATTTAGCTATTTTTATGTACTTATTTTTTTATTTATAACTCATAAGTTTATTTATAATAACACAGCAAAAGCAAAACCCACTTAGACCCAGGGTGGTGGATTTTGGCTCGTTTTTCTCGTGTGAGAAGGCCCGAGCTTAGCAGTGAGATGTTCATAGATTACGGATGCTAAAGATGATGATGAGGATGATGGTGATTTTTTTTTGAGAGAGAGATTGCTGATTTCTTCTAACGGCGTTTTCAGCGTCACCGGGCTTTTTTGGGGCCGGCGAGGTAAGTAAAGGGTACCTCAAGCCGTGTTGAAACGAAACACCTCCTGAGGATTTCTAGAGGGAACGGCATCGCAGACTTAAAGGTGCTCGTCCCTGTGCCTTACTAGAGTCGCCGAAGGGTTCGGATCGGATCGGGGAGACCACCCGAGGGCGCCTCTAACGGCACGGAGGAGGAGAGAAGCGCCCAGGTACATGTCTGTACCTGGTATAGAGCGCGTGTGAACCGGTTCTACGTACCCTTGTTCTACAAGTACGGTGTCTTGGGCCTAAACTTGTGTGCATGTTTAGTGTATTCTGTAAATGTGTAGTGGCATTTAGAGGATCGGGCGGGGGGGCGTTCGCAACTGTAATGGGATCGTCGGGGGAATTATGGTGATAATAATGATGATGATGATTATGATGATGTTATCTTACTTATAGATGTTATTTACATGCTTATACAAACTTATCTTCGACTCGAACGCCTCGGAGTATATAGTAGGAAATTTCGGCGATCAACATCCAGCGGTATGCAATGTGCTATGTTGATCCTTCTTCACTCTTTATTTAATTTTTACATAATTAATACTTAGATGGCAGGTAACAACTACTGTCTCCGATTATGATCAATCATACTTATAGGTTTATCTTATCAAAGGCCCCCGCTTTGATAAGATAAACCTATAAGTATGATTGATCATCATATGCCGAGTTTTCTTTCTTGTAACGACCTCTGTAGCCGAGTGGCTTGCACGCCGGACTTTGGGCGGCACTAGCTCTGAGGTCCCGGGTTCGATTCCCGGTCGGGTCAATATCGAAAACGAACTTTTCGATATTGTGTCAGGTCTGGGTGGTTGTGGTACCGTCATTGTTTCTCATTTTTGCTTACGAGTGCTTTAGCTACTCACCTTGGGATCAGAACAATGTATGTGATGTTGTCTAATATTTAAAAAAAAATTGTAGTCCTTCGACACATCGGGTGCTTGTTAAGACAAAAAATTGTAGGTGTGCGGTTAAAACATCCAGTGTGCGATGCCCCCTGTACGAGGAAAGATTCATCTGTCCCCATATGTAATCTAGATTAATCGGCGGGAATTTCTTGATCCGTCAAATCCTCACTCAGGTAGTTGTTTGTTTTGGACGTGGCGAATGTTAGTGTCAGGATTAATTGTGTTTCTTTCAGTTTGTCGGCAATACAATTGTGATTTATTTGAGAAAGGTTTTCGATGATAACTACGATTTAATGGAAAGCGATTTTTGTTCCTTACAGGTTTGCACTTGCCCTTAATCTCACCTGATGTTAAGTGAAGATAAGACTGAACTACTGAGAAACTGGCTATCTTATCTCTTACTGCCGGAACACAACAACGGTTTTACCAGAGATGTATCACAGAAAGCTGACCAGGCGGACGTAAAACAAGCCTTAAGCTCTGGTTTGCTAGGGTAGCGGTGCCATATAGCGGCCGTAATATAATGTTGTCTATGTAAACAAAATGGCGCGGTTTCCTAGAGAGCGGTAATTGTCACCATAACGTCAAAAAGCGGTGTCACCCTCAGAACAATAACTAAAGCTATAGAAGGATGAAGGCTATAATAAAAATCGTGCAACTATGTTTAGTTCCGTACTATCTTATGGCTAGAAAAGGAGGTTGGAGTGCGACAAATGGTTGACACTTAGTTTTTATTTTTTGTATTGTTATGTCAAACGGTCATCAGATAATCAGTGATCAAAAAAAATCTTTGAGTCCTTTTTACAGTCACTCACTACATTACCGACAAATATGACGTCACAAATCTGGTGACACCTTCGAAATAACTAAAGAAAAGTGACAATCGATCTCTTTCCAATACATCACTTAGGTTCATTAGTTAAAATAGTACGAACTGATGAATGAGTGTTGCTATTTTAGTCCGGTTTCTATAGCTTTAATTATTATTCTGAGGTGCCACCATTTGTATGACGGCCGTCTTGACGGTGTCGGATAGTTCTGTGAACGTTTTTCGATAGCGGTGAAGGTATTTGTGTGACGGCCGTGAAACTTTCCACATTTCATCACCGTAAAGACGGCCTTCTTTTTGCGTCCGTAATATTACGGCCGCCATCCTAGGAAACCCGAGCTTTACCAACAAAACCATTCTACTGGGTTTGGTTGATGTACCCCATACCCCGCTAGGAATCAAACCCGGGACCTCTGTGTCTGAGACCGATGGTTTTAACCACTAGGCCACAGAGGCAGTTGTAACTTAGAAAGATCTTTAGCTGGATGCGGTTCTTGTTCCCAAATCTATCAGTTTTTTCAACAGGCCTGTATCTAGAGCGTTGATATTTTTATATGAAAATTTGCATAATTAGGTACTCTAAGGATCTATTTGTATGTTGATTTGTGATGGAGACTGTCTACTATGATAAAAGGGCGATCAACTGTAATATTTAACAATATTCCAGACACTGTAAAAAATAGTGGGAGGAAAAAATGTCCTTGGTGAGTCTTTGTCGGTTCTTCTCAATACAAGGTCTTCCGCCGTAGATTTCCGAACCAATGGCGTAGTGACTTTTAAATAATCAAGTTTAGTGATTTGAGAATTATGTAGGTTTTATTTAAATTGCAGTAAGTATTATTTTTTGTGATTAATAATAATATAACTGATTAGATTTGTCGCGTAAGTGCCAATACGTGGAATGCTTCATACATTTGTTTACGTCGCTTGTCGTTTAGACCTTAGCTATGTCGCTTTAATGGCGAGCAACATGATCGTTGGTGTGCTGTGAATGGCATGTTTTACATAATCAGCCTTGTAACTTAATTTCAAATGCTTTTCATCATCATCAGCTTATTTTATGTCCCCACGCACGAGGCACGAGCCTTCCTTATTGACGGGTAGGGAAAACGGGACATAAACCACCACGCGGGCTCAGTGCGGATTGGTGGTTGTTAACGACTGATAATGCAGCTGGGACCAACGGCTTTACGTGCCTTCCAAAGCACGGAGGCGCTTGAGATTATAAGTTTTTGGTCACCCATTCGATGACCAGCCTTTGCGAAAATTTCTAACCTTAGTAATCGTAGACCGTGCGCGTTAACCACTGCGCAATCGAGCTCCTCTATCAATTTATTTTATTAATCATATATGATTTGTTGACGACCTCCTTGGTCGAGTGGTTTGTACACCGGTTTTCATGGTGTCGCCATCTCTGAGGTCCCGGCTTCGATTCCCAGTCAGGTCAATTTAGAAATTATTGTTTTTCTAAATTGTCTTGTGTCTGGGTGTTTTCTATGTATAATAAGTATGTATTTAAGTATGTTTATCTGTTGTCTAGTAACCATTTAATGAGTTTCATAACGAAGCTTCTCTTGGGCTAGATAATTGGTGTGAGTGTAGGAAAGATTATTTATTTATTTTATTATTTGTGGAGGTGGTGGGAGTAATTTCATGGAGATCTGGGAACGACCACTAACATATTTGCGGTTTTTCAACTAAACAGCTTTGCTAGTACAAATGTTCGTCAACTTCAAGCACATATTACAGCAAAACTGCAGGGCATTACTCACCAACAATGAGCCAAGCTTACAACGCAAAAGCTAACGATGTGTTTAAAACTTCTTGGATTTTAATAACGTCGTAAATCTAGCGACGCCATTATGCACAAGAGGTTGACTGCGTTATTGCATTCGTGTGCAGATTCTGTGCAAAAATTAATGGTTAAGGTTGAAAAAATTCACTTGAAAATTACAGGCTGCAACTTGTCAGGAAATATTGGAGCAACATTCCTAAAAGTTTCTGATGTGTAATTAGTAATTGATGCAAATTAACTGCTAGTTGATGCAAAACAAAAGCTGTGACTCGAAAACAGTCAAACTATGAACTAAGTGTTATGTACTTATTATTTTGTATGCAATCCTATTAAGATGTAAGTAAATGCAATGTGATTTCACAGTTACAATTAAATTGCTTATACTCGTACGTATATTAATTTTTAATGATAAAACTTTTTTATTTATACCTACACACTTATTAAATTTACCTGCTGTTCTGCTTAACTATCAACCTCAACATTTTTTTAAAGATAGTAAATGAGTTTATATTTAAATACACAACAAAAAAACATTACATAACTTAACTTGAAAAAAAAACAGAAAAATAATTAGAAAATTAAAAACTAAAGACCTATAAAAAAAAGATGTCCTCCAACTGTGGGCTCATGGGAACGGTCCCAAGAATGCTGGCAACATTGCCCCTTTGGATTGCCAAACTAATACACTGGCAGAGGTAGCTGCCAGCCTTCTTGTCACCGGAGGCCTCGATAAGGCGAGTACTCTTTAGCAAGTTGCTTTGCCTCCGGCCCCCATTGACCCATTGTTATTTTTTAAAGATTCTATGCGCTATTAATATATTACCTAACAAGAGTGCTGTCTCCTGACCGATTTCGGCTCCAGCGACTGTATGCACATGATGGCCGCAGGTGGTCTGGCCTTCAGATCACCCCGCTTCTCATCCTGGTCTTCACGGCGCTCGGTTACAAAGTCATTTACCTGTTGGTGAATGAGAGTGCTGTTAACCCACCTAAAAAGCCAATATGCTATGTCTGTAAGCTATGCCTAACGGAGCTATGGGGATTGGAACCTGATTTGTCGCATTCAACTACAGCATCTACCCTACTGACGTTTCAGTCACTTGTCTACGTCTTTATAATAACAACTAGCCGTCACCCGCCCGCTTCGATGTGCGAAAATTTGTGAATATAATTATTTTTTTAATAGCCTATCATTTGCATAATCTCATGTTCTTGCTACATACAAATTTTCATCAAGATCGGTCAAGCCGTTCTTGAGTTATAAGAGGACATATAGACAGACAAAAATTTCAAAAATCGTAGAATTGGTGTCAGTGAGTCATAAAACGAATATTTATCGCAAAATTTGTCAGAAAAATTGGATGTAGAGCCTACAGATTTATATAGTAGTAAGCATAAGTATAGATAAGATATAGATAACACAGGCAGGGAGTTAGGCACTCCGTGCCTCCCACATTCGTTTACAACACTAGCAATTTCTTTTGTATAATTTCAGTGCAGTCATAACACCGGTCTTCACATTATCATATTCGACGATATTGACGCCATTTTCAAATCCTTAGGCTCAGTAGACAACACCGATGTCCATGATACTGTCGTGTACCAATATAGTGTATGAAAGTACCAGGCAAATTTTAAACCAGCGCTAACACCAATCAAACAGATTACTATCAATAAATTTACCAGTGCTAGAGACCTCTAAGTTAAAGACAGGGCCACAATTCCAGCCACTGGACCATAGGCGAGCTTTAAATTACTTTCTAAACCACATTACGCGTCCTGAGGTTCGTGCTAAACAATAATATACATAGCTGGTTGTGTGGCCAGACAGTTATAACCGCGCATATTACTTTAGACCGCACCTTTGTACTCCAAGGGACACGATTTAATAAACTATTTTAGACTAAAGGAGCTATTTAACCATTTTGATGTTGAAAGCTGGTCGCAGTATGCTTGATTCCTTTACCTAGATTTAATTTAAACTTGCTACGTACATTATGTTCTATTAATAAACGCTTGTCATTATTCTTGGGGGAAACCTTTGTCTGTCCGTCTCCGGACGTCTATTGGTTAAGATAATGAATGATGATTATTGATCGCTACTTATATAAAAAATATTTGGTGCGAAATTGCTATTTTCGGTAAAGAGTTATGATATTAGTGTATATATTAGGTCATCTCAGTCATATCATGCTATTTTGACCAATTCAACCTTTTGAATGTTTATTAAAAAACATGTTAATCATTTTATAGGGGTTTGTACGACTTTTAGTAAGCCAGAGTTTTATTTATCTTGAATAATTCTATCTTTACAATAAAATAAATAAATACAAATAAACTTTCCTACACTCACACCAATTATCTAGCCCAAGAGAAGCTTCGTTGTGAAACTCGTTAAATGGTTACTAGACAACGGGTAAACATACTTAAAATACTTAAATATAAACATTATACATAGAAAACACCCAGACAAGAGACAATTTAGAAAAACAATAATTTCTAAATTGACCCGACCGGATTTCATGGTGTCGCCTTCTCTGAGGTCCCGGGCCTCAGAGAAGGCGACACCATGAAAACCGGTGTACAAACCACTCGACTAAGTAGGTCGTCAAAATTTTACAGTTTACACTTTACAGTTATTGACTTGAAACATCATAACGAGTATTAGTCTGCATATAGTATGCTGCTCGTCTCTTGGTCTAATCAAGTGTACACGGAACTTTAAACGCCATTTCAGTAAATTCAGGACGAGGTGTGTTTCGCGGAACCATTAGGTAATTGAACCCACTGCTTTTCGTGTCTATATTAGGTAGACATACAATTTCGTTTTTTTTACCTATACTTTTGACGATGGGCATACATTGCTAATTTCCTCCTTTGTTTTTAAAGCCGAATCGTAAAAATGCATTAAACTTCTTCATGTTAGAATTATGAGAGTACTAAGGTTGTATAGCACCCATACAACAAAAAAAACACCCAAATATTATATCTAAATATTTTATATTATTATAATTATTTAATAATTATTTATTTATTAAATATTTATTATTTATTTATTTACACAAAAACTTACTACTATCATTACAGGTTTTTACACCAATGCGATAGATAAAGCGTATATGCATACAACTGGCTTTAACTCAGCCTAGGAAAAAGTAATGAACTTAATAAAATAAGCTTATTTACTCAAGAGATACATTGACAAATAAATTAAACCTTCAGGTGAACCACCTTTCCGAAAGCCATCTTAAAACAAAATAAATATTTTGCTTGGTCAAGTTATCCGTACAACAACTTTGAACTCTATGCTTACCGTGTAAAGGTAGCTTTCTGAACTGCATCCAGCTAATTTATTAATCAATTTAATCCAAGAGGGTATGACACGGTCGCTAATTAATCACAGTGTTCCGTAGGGAGTCTGCACTGAATGCAGATGAGATTGTTATAAAGTATATTATTATTTTGTTTACTTGAATTACGTTAATAGACTTTTGTCCGTGACTTTTAATACCGTCTTCAACCTTTATGTGTCCCAAAAGCCTCTCCTAATTACATAGAAAAGGGGTTTATAAACCCATTACGCTACTTTATTGCGTGTTCAAGGTTAGTAACGAGCGCCATTTTGGAATTACCAATGATGCAATGGCGACTTAAATATGGTTCAAAAATTAATGTTTTGATTTTGTGATGCGTATTACATTCAATCACTCAGAGCTGATATATAGAGGGAAAGATAGCTGTTTCTTATAGGTAAGTAATTATGGTCGAATCATACAGGGATAAACGATTTGAAACAAACTCAAGTTCATACCTTATTTGTAAAAATAAGTCCCAACGATGCGTGAATGTTGTTGATGTGATGAACTGCTGAAAAGAGGGTCCCCTGGTTGAGGGCCCATATTTAAATATCTTAAGTTTCTTTATGAATCAAATGGCACACTTACCCACTGATATAGGTATGCTGGTTGTTGTAGTGAGGTCGCAGTCTTTACTAACCCACATTCAGCCAGCGTGGTCGGTTATGGACTGACCGCTTAATGTGTTAATTCAAGTAAAAAGTTTTTGAGTAAAGGTATAATAAAAATGATGCTTTAGTCTACTATTTTATTAATTACCATGATATTTACAAATATTCTGTTTTAACGAACAATTAATCATCATCATTAGGTACTATCTACCAGTGACACTTCTGAACATAGACTCTCCTAACCATGCCAGCTATTTTGCGTTTATCGTCTCTCCACATAGCTAGCCGGAAGGACAGTACGTTCACCAACCTTGTTTTTAAGGCGGCGCATCGCTAAACAATAAATCTCATACGTTTTGATACGAGCGTTTGCGCCCCGTACCATAAGAAAAACTGTTTTTTTTTCCTTCAAATTAAAACTACAAATTCTTTTAAAAAAATGAACTACAATTTTAAAGTGTGTGTTAAGACTAATCTACTAAGAAAATTTTGATGCTTAAATCTATGTTTTAAAAGAAGAAGAAGAAGATCTATGTTTTTAAGAAGAAGTTGAAAAATCGTGTATCTGCAACTAACAAAATGAAGTCAATTAAATGAAAAATCATGTCATCAAATATCACTTTCATATGTTTTGTAATTGTTGAGAAAAATCAAGATCCCCGCCACGTAAATTACCAATGCGTCGTCTTAATCAAAATCATAAGTACTAAAATACAAATAGGCATTTGAAGCTCCCAAGATCATCTCGTCGCTATCCTTCGGATAGCTAACGATAAAGCGCAAAGCGAATTTAACTTTCTCTTTCGCCCATTAGCTACACAGAAATGACAAATTCGAATCGCTCAGTCCTTAAGGGTAAATTAGAAAAGTTAATTGACTTGCGACGCTCCGATTGACATAGAAATAAATAGACTGTTGGAGTAATGGCCAACGTTTTCTTACTGAACCGGATATTTTCATTTGCATCGCTAACAAGATTAATGCTAGCGGGCTTCTAACTTGTAAACGTTCTGGTTAAGCGAGACATGATCAAAGCGGGTTTTGCGAACAGTGGTAACGAAATAAGACGGCACGCTTTCTTAGTAAGTACTCCTGGAACTATCTATCTTGTACTAATTTCTGGAAGTTTATACAATCTGTCGATAACTCATTATGTTCGCTTTATTGGAAAACTCTTAGCAGAGCTATAATAGATTTTACGGTAGAATAAACGATTGGAATATGTCAGAACTTTGGAAAGTCATGATGTTAACGCTAAAACTGACGTGAACGTATACAATTATGTCTAAATTAACAAGTTCACTAACCAATAGTGATAGATAACAAAAGAAAATCAATTGTTACGAATCACCTAAAGATATATTAGGACTGGGAAACGGTCATTACGTAAGGATAGAACAATAAACACGTCATCCCTCATCACAAACTCCTTGACAACTATGTGAGAGAAACAAAAAACTACACAAAAGTAATAATAAGAACACGGAGGAAACAAATGAGAGTGAGGAATACGAGTATAACGACATTGTGCACCGCGAGGGTCAATTTCACGGCTGTCAAGTGACGTGCTAACCGACCAACTCCGTCACCGAAACGGAATTATTTCCTGACGGGGAAAAAAGACACCCTTTTCAACACAACAAGGCGCCTGAATAATTTGTCGTGACAAATCGTGGGCCTATTCAAAACAACCGCCAGGAAACCTTAGATTTGTCCAGAGATGGAGCGATAGCTTTTTTTGGGCATTCTGTCTTTTAAACGATGCCGTGTAGATACTAATCTGCCTTCTGGAGGTATTATGCTTTGATTATTTACTTTCGGTTTTCCGTCATATTTAACTATTCGGAAAGTTGGCGTTGTGCGTTTAAACGAGCTGTGATCTTGCGGTTCGGCAAGGTACAAATAGAATAAAATAATGCCTTAAGCATGACTATTCATTTTTAGGCATTTTCCTGCGAAGAATTGTTACTTGTTTATGATTGTGACGCTTGTGTTAGACTATGTGGTCTGACACAGTCTTGGTCTTTAGACACAGTCTTGCTTACTCAAAACACAGTCTTGAGTGAGTACTCCCTGTGACCCCAGACCCTGCAAAGGCTTCGAAACGTCAGGATAAACATTAATTAAAACTAATATATAAAATAAACGCAAGTACATCCGTATAAGTTGCTTCATTTCAATGTGTAATGTTCGCGTAAGCTTTAGAAAACCAATTCATGATAAGTGTTGTTAGCGTTATATTTTATTTGATGAACAGTAACTTCTAAAAATGTTACATTTATGAAATTCTTATTGAAACGACAAGAATATAGTTATGCTGGATATACGGTTATAACAAAACGATGGACCACATACAACGTAACCTATAATATTAATAATAAGACAGTATTATTATTAAGGTGCAAAGATTAGCTAAGAAGGGTTCTTTAAAATTCCCTCGTACCAGATATCAAACTAGCAGTACCTTATACTAGGCTCCACAAAGTAAATAATTCATTTAGAGGCCTGTGTGTACGTTTTTACAATAAAATTCCAAGTAATATCCAAAAACTAGATATTAATAAATTTAAAATCGCTATTAAAGAAAAGCTCTATAAAAAAGCTTATTATGAAGTGGCTGATTACGTTGAAGACAAAACACCATGGGTTTAAAATGCTCGAATCACTCCAACAGGTATTTCTAATCCAAAATATTGTTAAGGTTTTCTAAACTTGTTTAACTTGGTAACGTAACGGCATATAATTTTGTAAATGTCGTTACATATTGAATTAAAGCTGTGGAGTTTCTTGCGCCCATTCTTCTCCACAGCTAAAAAATAGACGTCCTGAATGGGTAGTAGGTAAAAAAATTATGGACGATTCAAAAGCACTTTTCTAAAGTTTATTTGAATAAAGAATATTTGACTTTGACTTTAATAATATAGGGATGAAGTCGCGGGCAAACCGCTAGTTACATTACACCTAAAACCAAAAGTACGTCACTAGTTAAGCCTCGATCTCCTAATTAGCTATTGTCCTTTTCAAAAGGCCTGTGGCGAACTGTTACCACGGATCGCGTAAACATCGGGATAAAATAATTGTGTGAAATAAAACGCGAGTATCCACTCGCGTTAAAAACTCACGTCACGTCACTGTAAAAAAAATACGGCGTGCTACATTCCTTAGGTTACCGTTTCCACCATTTGGCTCCTTCCTATTCCGCCCCTGGTTACCGTAACTCGTCCGGAGGCGGGCCGTGCAATTCTGGAGACATTTCTTTTTCTCGTGTAAGCAAAAGAAACACCGACTCGCGGTGTTTATCCAAAACGGCTTTTAAAGCGAAACGACAAACGGGCCTCACTGATCGTTGACTTTGTCGATCGTATACTACTCGTTTGTCTTTTGTTTCGTTTGAAAAAGTGAATAAAAATAGCATTGGAAGGAGCGGAGGAGTTTCGGGCAGGATACATTTTGAACTATTAGCTTTTATGTGCTTAACATGTAATACAATACCATCAAAAACAAACTTGTAAAAAAACCAAGCGTCGCAACTCAGTTCTTCTACCGCAAAAAGTTGTGAGCTCCATTTAATACCAAGTCGGTTAATTTATTCAGTCCCTACTTAAGGGACCTTCTGTCTTAAGTTATTACGTAATTAGCTATCCTAATAACATCATATAGTGACCATATCAATATTAAAAAAAATTTGTGTTTTAAATATATAGATTGACTTGGCAATCGCACTAAACAATCTAATTTAATATAATATGTATTAATTGTGAGATACATTGTGTTTTTATGCGATCTGTTTATTTAAAACATAAAATATTTTTTATATTGATATTTATGCAGTCGGTGTATCTAGAAAACTGGACCGAAATTGCAAAATATTTTAGTTTTCCTTGATTTATACACTAAACACTAATTGTATTATAAATTTGAAGCGCTAGAAGTGCCTTAGAGTTTTGATGATCGGTCAGTCAGTCAGTGACAAAATTAGAAACTTTGACTAGTTATAATTCTTAAAATACTGGTTCAAATTGAATGAAATTTGAAATATACCGTGTTTATACAATACCTGCTTGGTTACTGAAAATTCAGGTTTCTAGTTTTATCCACAACGAAGTTATGGGGGGTCGAAAATGGCCTGAACTGTTTCGAGAAAAGGATGGTAAGTACGGACGTGCCGCTTATTGCTCGACATAGCGGGGGCACTGCCGCCGTGCCCCCAGATAAGTTTTGCTCTCGCGCAGACTGATCAGGGTAGTGCCGCATGACTGAGGCCGATTAAAATCGTATAGTTTTATTAAATATATGCGATGCGAGCTTATTTAATAATAATTTTATATCTAATAATCTCATAAATTATAAGATAACTATCATCTTTATTTCCGGGCTTTTCTTGATAGACAACTGGTATTCCAGTCTATAATAGTGACTTTATTTAAATAAAAATTAAAACATTTTAACTTATTGTGAGCATTCTCAACATTTGGAAACGACGAGAAATTCTATTCCCTAAAGTCTGCACAACGAACAAGGCATGTTGAAAAAGTAATATGCATATGCGACAGCAGAAAAGAACCCGTAAAATGCCGTAACAGACCGTGGGGTAGACCGGCATTTTCGAATTGTGCTAACCCCCTCTCAAAATGCGCCTGTAGAGAGTTAAGCACGTGCGTTAGTTTAAAGCACGCCCGTATACCGTAGTATACATTAAGGGGCTTATTAATAAAAAAAGTGTAAGCTTGGAGTAGTTACTCCGTGTTTTCTCTTTTACTCTATTATGAAATGAAGTTTACATGACGGGAACAAAACACGGAGTAACTACTCCAAGCTTACACTTTGTTTATTAATACGGAGGTAAGAGTTTACTCAAATATGCCACTGTTGGGTTAAGGTTCTAAACATGATTACTGACTCAGAGAAAGATTGGACTTCTTTTTTATTATGCTGTCCAGTATGATAAAGCCATATTATTGGGTTAAATACAAGATTATAACCTCAGAAACTGTGCTTAAAAAACATAGGCAAAGTCCAAAAGTAAAGAAACCATGTCGTCGTCATTGCGGTTAAGTTAAATTACATAGTTTCTTTTTCTTTTATTTGTAGCTTAAAATCTTACACGGGTGAAACGTTTAATACAATTGCAAGTTCTTTATTGCATAGTTAACTATAGTTAACTATTCAAACAATTTTAAATCTCTCATATACAGCGAACTACTTGAATTCCGTTCAACGGGTTTTTTAAATCATCGTCAAGGTGCCTTAAGAACTTCCCTATCTTTAATAGGTAAGGCTGCTCCATACTGACACATCTGTATTGCTCACCATTAAGTCACAACCCTAACATCTCTCACCCCTCCCCCCTCCCAATTCCTACTCCCTCCTCAAGATCCAACTCCTTTCCAAGGTTGGCAACGCATCTGCGATAACTTTGGTTTTGCGGGTGTCTATGGGCGGCGGTGATTACTTTCCATCAGGTGACCCGCCTGCTCGTTTGCCTCCTTTTAAAATAAAAAAAAATAAAAAAAATAACATATTCCACAAAATGCTAAACACACTATGCTCAGTAGCCCATCATGTCCATGCAGTTGAGGATGGCTAATGGTACCCTATCTGATTGACCGCTACCATTGACTTATTACAACAAGCCTCATTAATCAAAGGCTTAGTATAATGAATTAGGTACCCATAACATTACTAACAAACTATTTGTTTACTCATTAGGTACCTACATACAGATAAGTAAAGGCCATACAAAATTTAAAGTTATCATTCATTTAATAATTATTAGTATTTTATAATTATTAGTCACTTAGGAAATTATAATCTACAATGTCACTAAAAGATTTTTGTTTAGCGCTTCTTAAACAAAGACCTTTATCTGTCAAGCTGAGTGTTTCGTAATTTTTCTTATTCTATCCTTTAAAGTACAATCTAAATCCAGGTCCACCATTTTGTGTGTACGTACAAGCACGAGAATAAAAATATTACTAAAGACAAATCGACAGCAATATCTGCACCAGAAAAGTATTTAAAACTGTCTATACTCGATTGCAGCTAATTATATAAGGTCACATTTTATTAACCGCAAATATTTTGACAAAACATCTAATTATATCAGAGAAACAAGGCCCTAGCATTAAAAAAAAATCAGGCTAGTTTTTATTTTTACTTTTCGTATCACAAAAATTATAATATTTTTAAGAGCGGCCTCACTGTCGGCTTTTTTGAATGAAACTACGGGCACGTGTAAGCGGTGTAGGCATTGCGGCTTCTCTGTTTCGGCCTTTTGAGTTGAAACTACCAAAAGTGCGTAAGGGGTGTTTTATTTTACTTTTTAATCGAAAAGTCTTTTGGCGTTTTTCTTGAAAACTAGCGTATAAAAAAATATTTTATTTATGTTGTTGAATTTATCCTCAAAATATTTGCGATTGATAAAATGTGACCTTAAATAATAATTCATAAGTGGCTTGTAATTCTAGCGTCAAAAATATGTGATAATGTGAAGCAAAAACATATTATATGTGGACAAAACTTAATGACGTTACCGTACATAAATAAGAGTAGACCTAGTATGTACTTCGTCATTTTAGTATGTACTTTGCCCGATCAGGTAATTGAACCCCGGACCTACTGTTATCGGACCGAGCGTTTTACCACTCGGCCACCGTTTATATCGCATAGCATCATCATCAGCTCATTTTATGTCCCCACTGCTGGGGCACTAGCCTTCCCTATGGATGGATAAGGAAAACGGGCCATAAACCACCACGCGGGCCCGGTGCGGATTGGTGGTTGTTAACGACTGCTAATGTAGCCGGGACCAACGGCTTTACGTGCCTTCCGAAGCACGGAGGAGCTCGAAATGATAAGCTTTTGGTCACCCATCCGATGACCGGCCCTTGCGAAAGTTGCTTAACCTCAGCACTCGCAGACCGGGCGCGTTAACCACTGCGCCATCGAGCTCCTCGTCGCATAACATAAATAAAATTAAAAACTTTATTTTTGCGGAACCTCAACAATCATTAATTATCAATTTCATCTTGAAATAAGCAGCGCTCTTGCACCTGTTTGTTTTACTTTTCACTTTATTTGATTTTTTTTAATGGTTATAATTATTTAGACACATAAATTATAATCTGGTAAAGGTCGCGGGAAGCCGCTTGATGCGAGCAGCACGAAACCGGTTGTTGTGGAGATCCTTGGGATCCTTGGGGGAGGCCTTTGTCCAGCAGTGGACGTCTTTTGGCTGAGATGAAGATGATGATGATAAATTATAAATAAAGTATATAATAAAAGTTATTGAAGTGAAATGAAGTAGGTATTATAATATCATATTTCCTTATGTTAGTACTAGCTGTGCTCGCGACTTCGTCCGCGTGGAATAGTGACTTTCGGCAACATTTTTAATTTTTTAGGCTCTTTTCCCGTTTTTGCAACATTTTTCACTGATGCTTCGCTCCTATTGATCGCAGCGTGATGTTATATAGCCTAAAGCCTTCTTCGATAAATGGACTATCCAACACAAAAAGAATTATTCAATTCGAACCAGTAGTTCCTGAGATTAGCGCGTTCAAACAAACAAACAAACAAACTCTTCAGCTTTATAATATTAGTATAGATTTCTACAGTAAAGTAGGTTGAAAAGTTTATTGTTAATGAGAACTTGAAATTCAAATTTTATTAGTCCGGGATGAAAAAATACGTTATTGAAAAAAGTAGCTCAGATTTCTATCGAGTACGACATCAATTAATCTCTTTAGGATTCCTTTAAGTACCCACTTCGGCTGGCTAGACGTAATTTATTATTAAACTGACTACTTTTAACTATCGATGTCCATCACGCCTCATAAACAAACTTATTCGAATGCTCATTATAAGACCTATAACTACTGGATTGTTAAACTTTTACAAGAGCAATTTTCTTTGATAACTGCCATAGTAAAATCTGTCTATGAACTTTCTTGAGTTATAATTATTCATACCTTATTTTTTCACTAGTTGCCAAAAAAAGGCGAGACTTTTTGCGAGACTGCAAGCGCAATGAATAGATACGGAGCCAATCAAAAGAGAGGGACATAAATCGTTGCGTTAGCAAAGAGAGAGTAGGTATGTATAGTCGACAATGAAATTGCTTTACCACCTTAGAAGTGAATTTTGTTTGCATATAAGAAAACAGCAAGTTCTATTTTTGTTTAAAAGACCAAGTGACAGATACGTTGCCATTATTGACAATGAGCCTTAGTGAAATTTTATTCTTATGGAAGTTTTTGTCAAAAGTGATAAAGCAATTTCATGGTCGACTATACAGCACATGTTGGGCAGTGTCGGCAGAACATACTGAATGGATGCGGACTGTCGGACAAAGCTAGTCCTCGAGTGGAGACCATAGACTATGTATAGTTTTGGTGGCGACCCTTGATATTTTTTTCTAGGGCGATTTTGCTGTTGTCATCTAACTTTTTTGGGGGCGGCGATCGGAGGGTTACTTGAAGGAATAGTATTAGTTTCTTTGAGAGTTTCGGAGATCGAAAGCGGAAAAACCCGAGGGCGCCTCTAAAAGCTAGGATCTCGACTTTGGTTGACCGGGTCGTGGGTAGCTATACCAGAGGAAGAGGCTGACCGCCCCGCAGCGTCAGGTATGCCATAAGAAGACGCTCAGGCCAGGACATATGATTGCGCGAATGCAGCAGAGGAGGAAAGAGACCCTAATAGGCCTTAAAAGGCCTGATGATGATGTTCATGATTCTTCGGCATCGTATCCCGTAACCTATAATTCCCCAATACATACCCACCAGCCAATACCTACTTGCGGTAATAAAGCGTGCGATAATTAAAATATTCATGACGTAGTTAATAACACTTTTAAAAAGCTGTTCCGAATTTAAAAGGTTACGAGATATTAATTAAATTTGTAATTACTTAATAAAGCTGCGGCACGTTTCAGGTTTTCGGTGACACTGCATTTTGAACTCTCATTTTTCAATTCGAAAAACTGATGAGATTCTTTTTCCATAAGCGGGATTTGTATCCTCACCCTCTGTCATACCAGGTCAGTTGCACTTCCAATCAATTATTTGTGACGTTCGCATCACTTTTGGCAAAAAAAATATAATTTGACAACATCACATACATTGTTCTGATCCCAAGGTTAGTAGCTAAAGCACTCGTTTTATGGAAATCAGAATCGTCGACGACGACGGTACCACAACAACCCAGACCCGACACATGCCTCAAAGCTAGCGCCGCCCAAAGTCCGGCGTGCAAGCCACTCGGCTACGGAGGTCGTAAAAACACAAAATACATATACATATACATACAATATATATTTGCTAAAAAAAGAACAGATACTTATTAGTTAATTAATTAATAATATATTTATTACCACAATCTTGTATTTATATTTCTACGATCAAAATAGTATTAATCAAATTAACAAATGGCGTTTAAGCTATCTGAATGGCACGGGATTCTAGTATTTTTTAAATTATACTGGATACCTACTTTTACGATTAATTTAAAACATTTTTATTGGCTAGGCGGTTCCTATCGTTTAACTCGTGGCCATAATTAATAAAATAAATATGTTTTAGGAAATATTAAACAAGACATCATTAATACTCATCTACATTAAGCTATTGTGCTGCAAAACTTGTGTTTTAACACAAAAATCTCAAAACAATTAAAGCGCCACTGCTTATGTTACACATAAACTTACACACATTAGTATATTTAAATTCGCCACCCTCTTCCCTGATTTATAGTAGCCAAACTTAATTAGCAACAAATGTCTGTATAATAAATTACAGAGATTCCCAAAGCCATATCTTAGATTGGAGCTGTTTAGATGTAGTTAGAGAGGCAGGCAATCTTGCGGCTGGAACAATAAATTTGCCCTGGGGAACTATGTACTTCGCCAAATTATGTATCAACTTAGTTTTCAGTTGCGTACACACTTCACTATACAGTTGAAAATTTGATTTGTTACGTTCGGTCGGAATGGGTATTTGAGTAGCACGGTTACTATTAAATAAAACATTTATTGTAAGAAAAGAAACAGTAACATAAACAAAATAAAGACAAAGTACGAATAGAAGTCAAAAGACTTTCCATCAATATAAAATCTAAAACAATGGTTTGATTAAATGTATTTAATTATATAATTATTATTACCAATGGTTTATTTATTAACGGTGACGGAATGGCAAAGCGCTCGGCTCGATATCTGGAGGTACTCGGTTCAATTCCCGGGTCGGGCTAACTATGTTTCGAATTGTTCGATGCGGGCTGCGATTTTGAGGTTTGCGATCACTAACCCGCATTTGGCAAGCGTTGTAATTAAGCAAATACTCTATTAATAAGTTGTATTTAAGTATTTTAAGTATGTGTATCGGTTGTCTAGTAACCATTTAACGAGTTTCATAATGAAGCTTCTCTTGGGCTAGATAATTGGTGTGAATGTAGGAAAGTTTATTATTTTTTATTATTATTAATGTACCGATAACTTCATTTCCGATTTCCGATAATTTGGGTTATACTTTACTTTTCTTTAAATATTTTTTATTGAACCAGAAAAACTTTCACTATGATTATTCTAAGTTTCTCTACTCTGGTAACATTCATTCATTCGTGAGGAAAGGCAAACCTTTTCTAATGTGCCACAATAAATTATTAGTTTTGGGCACATGACAAATCTTCCGCGCGGAGTTTGTCACTTCTGTGGGCATCAGCAGTTGCGAGACACCGCATCATGTCCACTTTATTGGCTAACTTCGGCAAACTGTCGCGAAGCCCAATGCCGATATATCAACGCACTTTAGTACTGTAGCTAGCTCATTTCTGTTAACACTGTTTAACGTTTTTAAACCTTATCTCTTTGTAATAAGAGCTAGAAACTATGAATAAGTTTTATGAAACTGTGTTGGTGACTTACAAGTTTTTGATGGGTCAGCGATAGTTAAATTTTATAAGTCACACGACATCGAAGTTGTTTATGCAATCCTTATTGGGATCTCTTTTTAAGACTGACATTGAACTGTTGCATTGCATTGATGCCTAGTTTAACTTTCCCCTTTTGCGTTTCCTATTGTAGCTGCTTTTCCTCATTAGAAAGAACTAGTGGTCGTTCAGTGATCGAAATTCGACCGTAATTTTATTAAGGCTGCACGGATTGTATCCTAAGCAATGAAAAATTAAAAAAGATAGAATGTGAGTTTGGATTGGCATTGACAGATAACGGCCGCTCCTCTTCTATTTTTGAAATTTTTCAAAAGAGAATATATACGTGTGAGTCAAATACATGGTAGTGTGTGTAATGTTTGTTTTATTGATTTTATGCATAATTTAAAAAAATATTTATATTCGGATAACCTTCTCTATATAAACTACTAGCTGTGCTCGCGACTTCGTCCGCGTGGAATAGTGACTTTCGGCAGCATTTTTAATTTTTTAGGCTCTTTTCCCGTTTTTGCAACATTTTTCACTGATGCTTCGCTCCTATTGGTCGCAGCGTGATGTTATATAGCCTAAAGCCTTCCTCGATAAATGGACTATCCAACACAAAAAGAATTATTCAATTCGAACCAGTAGTTCCTGATTAGCGCGTTCAAACAAACAAACAAACAAACAAACAAACAAACAAACTCTTCAGCTTTATAATATTAGTAAGTATAGATAAGTGTGCGAAATTTCATACTCCTCCGTCCGCGCAATTTTTGTTAAAAAGGGGTAAGTACAAAGTTTTTGCTTCACGTATTAATAGTCTGACTCGCACGCCATATAACTAATACATAAAAAAAATTTAATCAGTCTACTTTACTCGATTCCCACCCGAGCCTCCTAAGACCGTTTGATTTTTTCTAGTAAAATATTATCTTGTAAACATATGGTCGTTGAAACTGCAATACTGCGTAACCAACAGTTGCTAATAAAGCGGAACTACAAAAAAATAAAAATTGAGATTTCGCGCGTATAAGTTCTAAATAGCCATTGGCGTCGTCCCGTGTGCTACAGTACTTAAATCTTTAAATATATTTATAGTTTAATCAGACAAAGACGTAGTAATCCTACTAATATTACAAACGCGAAAATTTGTAAGTATGAATGGATGTTTGTTACTCTTTCACATAAAAACTGCAGAATGGATTTGGATGAAATTCGACATACAGATAGTTTATAACCTGGATTAACACATAGAATACTTTTTATCCCGATATTCCCACGAGAACGGGAACCACGCGGGTGAAACCGCGAGCGGCCGCTAGTAAAGAATATAACAGGTTTTTTCGCTCTCCTGTAAAATTGGTCACTCACTACCAAGTTCGGCGGTATTAATCACTGTTGGTTCCACAATATTGCAGTATCAACAACGATATAGCATTGTGAATGCAACAATTAAAAGAATTGAAATAGTCTACTTTTTTAAAGTATATCATTATTGATAGCAAAACAATTTTAATAGTTTCACATCCCTTTTCTGAACATTGAGGCAAACATCAGTAGTATATTACGGGCTCCTCTGAAAATCAGTGTTGCAACTTTACCGGGGAGTCCTATTAATCGTTCGTATAAATCGTTCCTATTAATCGTAAAAGAAATTCGTTACGTCAAATAAATGCCTGGACATCAACCTATATCTGGCGCCATAGCAACAATGTATAAGTTAGCTTTCTTGTGTAGTACCAAAACCTGGAAAACTAATGTGATTTAAAAATACCATGAGTAACAATTCCATACGCACTGAACTGAAAGTAAGATGATAATTCTATAAATGCGAAAATGTACAAAAATAAACTGACAAACAAAGTCAATGTTTGATGGCTAACAAAATTCAAGAACGTAATTCACTGAACGATTCCCGTATGCTTTGGCGACCTCAAAAACAAATATCCCGGTGGCATACCCGTACAAGATGAAAATTAAAATTTGTAATTGACAGCTGGATTAATTAATTCCAATCCGCTGGGGTTTTATGAGGGCAAATATCAAAAGTACGTGAGTGGATTGGGTCGCAATTAGGCATGAAATGTAATTAAAAAATCTTGTGTGTTTTTATTTGTCTATTGATTTTTATACACATACCGACAGATTTTTAGATAGGTAGTCAGAGCGCCTGGCACAATACCCGGAGACCGTGGGTTAAAAACCCCTGATTAAACCGCCTCTGTGGTCTAATTATTCAGCCACGATTTCCAGGTACATGTTTGTGTACTCGGTTTGGTTGGTGGTAGGGCTTGTTTGTCCGCTTGGCTAACTACCACCATCTTATCTTAATATGTCGCCATAACATCAATTTTTGAAGCATTGTTGTGTTCCGGCAGCTAGAGACAAGATAGCTAGTGCCTCACTAGTTGAGGATCCCGGGTGAAGAGCGCTTCCATTATTGGCCTTATATCACATCAACACATATCATCACTTAACATCGGGTGAGATCAAGGCACTGTGCTTACCTTACCTAACCCACCCGTAATTTTTTTTTTTTTTAAACCCAGGTTTCCACGGACAGTCTATTCGGATTTTCAATGCCAGCCATAGCCAGGATTTGTGATCGATCACCAATCCAATCATCATCATCAGCTCATAAAGTCCCCACTGCTGGGGCACGAGCCTTTCCTATGGATGGATAGGAATAACGGGCCATAAACCACCACGCGGGCCCCATGCGGATTGGTGGTTGTTAACGATTACTAATGCAGCCGGGACCAACGGCTTTACGTGCCTTCCGAAGCATGGAGGAGCTCGAGATGATAAATTTTTGGTCACCCATCCGATGACCGGCCTTTGTGAAAGTTGCTTAACCTTAGCAATCGCAGACCGGGCGTGTTAACCACTGCGCCGTCGAGCTCCTCACCAACCCAATACCCATCAATAATCAGAGGTTTTTTTCAAAATTTAAGTATTTGGCTGCCAGCTGCCAGAAGGGTTTTAGGGTGTTACGATCTCTTTCGGGTCCAACTTATTTAATGTTTCTTCTTTTTCCAGGTACGTTTAAACTATAGAACTAAACGTTTTCGTTATAGATTTTTGTTTTGCTGTTTTCCTTTTATTTCAAGTTCAAAAAGTTTATATTACTTCCCATGTTTATCGGCATCATTTGTTATTAATAATATTTTTGCCGCATCACCATTATTTATTACTATTTTTTTATCACAATTACAATTCAACCACATTAACGAAAATGAGAATTCGTATGACTTTAAAGAGACAACTTCTCTTTGTCGTTTACGTGATCGAATGATTATTAAAACATGCACACTAAAACAATATGGAAGGAAAGGGCACCCAGCGATACCACTCGACCACAGTGGCTATTTTTACTGCTTGTTTACAGCGTAAGTATCTTAAAATCGTAGTAGCCTAACAACTTCGTAGCTTTTATAGGTAAGTACCTCTTTGTAAAGCTTTAACTTCCACATACCTGACATGGTATTCGGAAAGAATGTGGGGCACAACGCCGCTGTTCCGCTTGTGGTGGACATCGTGCCGTATTAATTAAACATCCCAAGTACACACTATCCAAATTGTTTACGTCGAAGAAGCTTAGCTTCTAGATGTGGCACAAACAAAACACTATTTAATTTTAGCACCAAACCAAAAAACTGATATCTTTTTTATTGTGTTACGAATACCACTAAAGTGTATTAAACAGCCGTCTTTAACCCAAAGGCACCGAATACATCCAGAGGTCGAAGATTCGAGCCCAGCGAAGGTACAGTAGCGGGTAGCAACTGGATGCGAGCAGCACAAAACCGGTCGTTGTGGAGATTCTTGGAGGAGGCCTTTGTCTAGTAGTGGATGTCTTTTGGCTGAGATGATGATGATGATGAGGGTACAGTTGGCTTAGCCAAAGTAACATTAAGAAAACGATAGCGAAGTTCGAATAGAATAAAATGTATGTGATTGACATAAGCCGCGCTAAAGCACGTGGTCAATCTAATGTCAATACTCCATCTGGCTATTATATTAACTGTATTATCTCAATCTATCGTTATAACAACAATATTTTAACAACAAACTTAAATATTTAGAGCCCCCCTTAAATATTAATTTTATTGTAATTCAATTATTTATTTTTAAAGTGAATATATAAATAAATATTCTGTAAATATATTTCAAGCGTCTACCTGTTGCCGTTATCAATATCGAGCAAAAAAATCACGTTTGTCGTATGGGAGCCCCCTTAAATATTTATCTTATTCTGTTTTTTTTAGTATTTGTTGATAAAGCGGCAACAGAAATACATCATCTGTGAATTTTAACTGTCTAACTATCACGGTTCATGAGATACAGCCTGGTGACAGACGGACAGACCGACAGACAGACGGACGGACGGCGGAGTCTTAGTAATAGGGTCCCGTTTTACCCTTTGGGTACGGAACCCTAAAAATGAGTGCAAGGAAAACCAACAGCTACAACTAATTAAATTAACATCTAATTAGTAGCATCAGAAAGCCAAATACAGGTTGTCACTATTATGAACATTGTAAGAGTGTAAAAGTGTATACTGCTTAATAATATGGAAATTAATAAGTTTTGTTCTAAACTAATTACAATTCGGAAATGTGTTTTACGAATTGTATTTTGTATAGGTAGTTACTTGAATTTGTTCACAACCAAATATGTGTAAAGGTTTTATTACTCTATATACATATATGTAGTAAATGCAAGGCAGTCTAATATGGGACTGAGAAGTCCATCAAAGAACGTGGAATAAATAGGCTAAATAAATATATATATTAAATCTTATATTAAACATAGAAAATAAACATTAAAACACACGTTACATAATACATAAATCTAAAAAGTTGAACTTATCTCTAGAAGAGATTTCTTCGAGCCAACCTTATCCGTGGTGTGGGAAGAAAGTCTGTGTGACTAACCTGTACAAAATAAAATATGTGATTTACAAACCTTTTCTAGTAAATTTTAACTCTTTGTAATCCTAACTTGCGTTATTAGTACTCGCCAATGGGTTGAATGAAACTTTTCTCCGGCAAATAATCGACAGGGCAATTACAAGTTTTGGGTTCGTGGCCCTAAACTCCAAATATCGCTATCATTTATCGCGCCTCACAATTTCCTATCATTATTGAACTTTGTAATCGGAGTAGTGACGGCCACCGGTTACAAATTACGCATTGTTAATTTGGAATGTTCGACAATAAATCTTGCAAGTTTGTAGGTATAGCATTTTTTAGTTATATTGTTATTTATATTTATACATGTATGTATATCTTTATAGTAATACACACACACGGAGAAATGTGAGATTTAGCATTGTTAAAGTTATTATGGAGAAGGAGTTATATAGTCATATTATACACACTAAGACTATTATACAGGGCGTCCCACAGCCATGCCACATGGAGGGAAAGTACCTTAATTATTGTAGATGGAACATTTTACTGAAAGAAGATTTTATTTTAATTTTTAAAACAATTTTAACTGCATTCATACATTTTTAAATAATTGCCTGGTTTAACCGGGAATCGAACCCGGTACACGAGAAAAAAATCATTCTGTAGTTTTATCATACCGATCGGAAGGCTTCATCATAAGGATTATTTTTTGCTAATTAACATAGCATCAGAAATAAAAGGAAGACCATGAATTTTGACATTTTTAATTCAAATGTAAAATTTAAATGTAAAAAAATAAGTTTTTAAGAACCGGTATGAAAGTCTCCACGAGCTACAAACAGAAATTCGACGTATTATTCTAAATATTCACCATAAAATGATCAAAAAAGCGTCAGGAAGTGAAATAATCAAAATAGTACGACTTTGTATTCAACAGAATGGGACTCATTTTGAGCATTTGATAAATTAAATTGATTAATTTTGAATTAAAAATGTCAAAATTCATGGCCTTCCTTTTATTTCTGATGCTATGTTAATTCCCGGTTGAACCAAGCAATTATTTATAAATGTATGAATGCAGATAAAATTGTTTTAAAAATTAAAATAAAGTCTTCTTTCAGTAAAGTGTTCCATCTACAATAATTAAGGCACTTTCCCTCCATGTGGCATGGCCGTGGGACGCCCTGTATACTGCACATATTTTTATTTTATTTTTATTTAAGCCAAAATTATAGACAATAGGTAGAAAACATACAAAAATACCTTTATATACAAGGTATATCCGTGTCCAATTACACGAGTGCGTAGCTTTTACCATTAACTTACCAAATAACAATAGCAATTCAATTAATATTAGGTTAAACAAAATTATGAGTATTTAAAAAAAATACAAATACATAACATTGCATATTTTGTGAATTACGGTCAAATTTCGACCACTGGGCTACAATTAGATAACTTTATATATATAAATCTTCTGTGCGTGTGTATGTAACTGAACTCCTTTTAAACGGCTGGACCGACTTCGATGAATATTTCTTTATTATCTCTTTGTTTGTTTTGTTGTCATGGAAACTGTCAAAGCGGTACGAAGTCCGCCGGTCAGCTAGTTATTAAAAAGTACGCTATAAATACATTAATAATTTGTAATCGCAAAAAAAAGTAAAAATTAATAAATTACGATCGTCTATTTAGACATTCATCTAAAAACAAACAAAGCAAAAATAAGCTTTCTAATCCAAACACTCTCAAGTTATTCGAGTAAAACCTCCGCCGGTCTGCTTATTCAGGAGTCTATTATGAATTCAGTCTTGAGTAAACATGCTCTTTATTTTAAGAGTCATTTCATAAACTTTTATGGCTGTAATTTCCATCACATTGGCATAACCCTAATTTCCTTTCCTTTCTTTCGCTAGCTCTGGTCATTATGTCTGAACTTAATAACATCCTGTTTGAAAATCTTGTCGTTTAAGATTTTTTTTAAACATTTTTTATTGTATACAAATGTATGCTGTGGCTTTTACGATGAATAAACCTATGAATGACAATAATAAAGGTTTTTTTTGGTGTTGCACAAAGAAGTAACATCAAAACATACGTTACACAGACATAAGCAAAAGTGATCTAATCGCTTAAAGAGATCTCTGCCAGCCATCCTTAGATATGTGTTGAAAGAAAGTCTTTAGGACTAATTGTGCAATACACATATTTTAACTATATTGTAGGTACAGTCGGCGGCAGATCAACCTACCTAAAACTATCAAATTTCTCCAATGAATATTGATCCTTATAACCAAACAATAAAGTTCAAAATTGATTGTAGAAATTTGACAGTTTTAGGTAGGTTGATCTGCCGCCGTGTGTACATAATACACACATACATTGGGATATAAAACTACGAGTACAATCCTGCTTTACCAGCTGTCCTCGCATCTATACTTTATCTTTTACATAGTATAACTATAACTGTCCCACTGCTGGGCAATGGCTTCTACCATTAAAATCAAGTGATCTACTACAATTTATGGGTAATAGCTTAATCACCACACTTGCCTAATGCGGGCTGGTATGCATCGAAAAACTCTAATACAATTTGCCCGACCTGAGAATTGAATCCGGGACCTTCGGGTATCGGGCCGAGAGTTTTGCCACTCGGCCACCTAGGTGTTTTGACACACACACATCTATATACCTACTAGTGGTCGCCCAGTGGTCGACATTCGACCGTAATTTTATTAAGGTTGCACGGATTGTATCCTAAGCGATGAAAAATTAAAAAAGATAGAATTTGAGTTTGGATTGGCATTGACCATATACTAAATCTATGGCATTGGCAGATTTCGACCGCTCCTCTTCCATTTTTTAAATTTTAGAAAAGAGTATAAATGCGTGTGTGTCAAAGACATGGTAATGTGTGTAATGTTTGTTTTATTGATTGAATGTATTTTTTAATGCATAGTTTAAAAAAAATATTAACACTCTGTACTCCTTCTCTATATAAACTATAAGTGTGCGAGATTTCATACTCCTCCGTCCGTGCAATTTTCGTAAAAAGGGGTAGGTACAAAGTTTTTGCTTCACGTACAAGTATATAGGTATGGCTCCGTCGCTGAATATCATAAAAGCAAAACATGATGTTCGCAAAATATCATGGCTAGAAAGTGTTGATAAAAGTTGATCTAAAGAATGTTGATTTTAGGTATCAATCCCATAAAAAATTGCTGTTCGTTTGTCTCGCTAAAACTCGAGAATGGCAGGACCGATTTGACTAACTTTGTTTTTAAATTATTTGTGGAAGTTCAGGGGAGGTTTAACGGTGAGAAACATAAATAATAAGTAACGGAAAATACTAAAAACGACAATTTAATTTACAAAATACAAAACAAAATGTTCCACGATTTGTTTGTTTTGTTGTCGTAGAAACTGTCAAAGCGATACGAAGTCCGCCGGGTCAGCTAGTTTCGTATATAAAAATATGCAAGTTGATCACGGCTAGAGAGGCACAGTCCAGTTCAACTAGCTTAGTCTTCGCATCAGGACTTTACTTCTGCTTATCATCAGGCAGAGAAGGTTTTTGCGTACCTTTATATATATATGGTATGGTATAAAATCGTGGTACCAAATATTTTTTTTTATCCATCTATCTACGATTATAGTATTTACTACTGTCTAATTTCCTCAATAGACTTTCAACTTTAGGTATATGGCTTACTAGCTTTTGTTTTAACTTTGATACACGATTAATGGTCAAAGTCAAAGTCAAAAATTTTTTATTCAAACAAACTTACGAAAAGTGCTTTTGAATCGTCCATACATTTTTTACCTACTACCCCTTCAGGACGTCTATTTTTTTAGCTGTGGAGAAAAATGGGCGCAAGAAACTCCACAGCTTTAATAGAAGTAACGACATTTACAAAAAAAAAAGCATGTCGTTCTTCGTTCGTTTTCTGAAAACATAAAATTCCATAGTGCTAATTAAAACTAAAAACTTGTCAATCTGCAAAGCTGAAAATGTCTGAAACTAGCTTTAGTCATTATTCTGAGTCTAAAACAACCCGAAAAGAGAAAATGTGACAATACAAATTGACAAGGTGTCAGACAATAATAACGGACAGAACTTACTATAGATAGCGAAATGTTGAAATATTAATTTCGCCTCTCCGCACCCGTACCTATTTATTATTCAAATGGCTTTCGCAAGGATCACCTACCTCCGATAAATTATAAAATCCCACTCAACCGTTTTATGTTGATGAAATGCTAATCTTTCGACACTTTAATAAGTCTCTGCCAGTAAGATACCTTCACGAATTTCCACGTCTATAATATTTCCTGTTATTGTTTTGTTTCATTTTGTACAAAATTTATTTTTAGATATCAGATGAATATCTATAGTCTCTCGTATTTATTTTAACAGTACATTTGCTGAAGTAAACATAAAAATTTCGAGAATACGCTGAAAACATATTTATTACTACATACTACGTAGTAGTAGTCCTACTATGAAATCATCTATTCCACTTTACTTCAAACGTAAAACTCTCATAGAACCTCACTTCTTCTTCATGTGCCACCTCCTATCGGAGGTCGGCTATCATTGTGGCCACTTGGGCCCGTGATGTTGCGGCTCGGAAAGCTCTAAAGTAGTCAGATTGTACCACACAGAACTATAGTTAATATTATATATAATAAATTCCGCCGTGTGGTGCCGAGGATCTTTATCCCCACCACTGCCACTGATTGCACCACCCCATCTCTTCCCGTGGGTGTCGTAAAAGCCGACTAAGAGACCATTCCAGAGGATGGGCAGCAGCATCTCTCTGCGGTTACCCTCAATCTACAGCGATCGCCAACCCGCCTGCCAAGCGTGGCGATTACCCCTCATATCCTTGGGGGAGGCCTTTGTCCAGCTGTGGACGTCTTTTGGCTGAGATGATGATGATGATGATAATAAATTGATATTATATATCCCCACATACCTTGCGGAGTTGGAACCCCGCTAGATGATTCAGATAGTAAAGTCCCTTAGTATTAAAAAGGTTACCAATACAAAACAAATGATAACCCTATTAGGTTCACTGTCCATAACGTATAACAATGGTTAAATCAATTGTTACGTAACGAAAGAGAAGGGACAGTCTATCAGTCTATATCTTAAAACCAAAGTAGAAACTACTTCTTTGTTCGGTCTTTATTTTCATTGATTAGACTTATACTGCTTTACCACAAAACGATGGTTAAAGTTAGACAACGCTTAAAACAGCTGCTGTCACTTTTAAGCTAATACTTTTAGAACTTTACTTTTTTTTACACAATCCTACTAATTTTATAAGTATGGATGTTTGTTACTCTTTCACGTAAAAACTACTGAATGGATTTGGATGAAATTCAACATACAGATAGTTTATAACCGGGAATAACACATAGGATATTTTTTATCCAGATATTCCCACGGGAACGGGAACCACGCGGGTGAAACCGAGAACCACGCGGGTGAAACCGAGAACCACGCGGGTGAAACCGCGAGCGGCCACTAGTATACAATATTTAAAACACGTACTTATTTAGCCATTGTTTAACTTAAACATTGTTTTTAGTAGTAAGGTTATTCTTTACGACTTTACTTAGAACATTATTTCAGTTCCTTTGACTTATTCGAATAAATTAGACTTTAAAGTCACACTTATATTACTCAACATATTTAAATTCCAATAATCTCATAAAATCGCTATTTTGTTATACATACACTTAAAATCATTACAAGCCGCCTGTTCACAAACAGCATGTACTGTTCATGTTATTTTTAGCTCCTCACTCCGTTTTACGGCATAATGATTAAGTGAACTAATGTTTGCCTATGAAATCTGTAGACAAGTGTGTAACAATACGAGCCCAGGCTTAATTAAGATCGATGTTCATTATATTAATCCGTGTAGCTTCACATAAGGGCGACGGAACGCTTGCGACAGACTAGCAGGTACTGATAAAATTTTACTTAAAAAAATCAACCAGCCTCAGACACTATTACTTATTCTGTGCCTCAGGGAGCTCGAGCTTAGTTTAATGCTCTAAGAGCTCGTGAGGGAATAAGAATAAGAATAAGAATAAGAAACATTTATTGACCTGCACAAAAACAAATACAAACAGATGAGAAAAATAAAAATAAAATAAAACAGAAGAACATCTTAAAACAATTAACACAATCACAAAAAAAAAAAAAATAGAAATAAAATAAAAGAGAAAGAACACTATAAATAACTATGATATGTGCAAGGCCAACGGGTAGCTGTCTCAGCAATGCTTTTGTGGCAATACACATAGTGCCACAGAAGCGCTGGTTTTCAGACAGCTCCCTGAAAGTGAAGTGGCGACGACTTGTGGTGTGACAAAAATAATATACTACATAAATACTAATAGGAAAAATTATATACTTAAAAACACTTACACATACATTAAGAAAAAAATAAATAAAAAATAAAATATATATATATATATATAGAATGGCTGCATGTTCACAATGCCCTTGCCTTTGCCTTCACCGAACAAAAGAAACAAGAAAAGAGAAAGAAAAAATATATAAACCTACTTTAAAATCAAACCAACAAAGAGAAGAAGAATATAACTCTACTCTTTGAAGAAGAAGAAAAATTAAAATTAATAATTTAGCCATGCATGTCAAAGTCAAATCAAAAAGAAAGTTATCTATTGGTTTAATTAACCCTATGTCTTTGCCACGTGTGTTGGTCGTCGACGTGGCAATGGAAAAATAACTTATATTATGAAGTGCACAATGTTCACTCATGCGCAAATTCCACAACATGGCGAGAGACAAAAGAAATAAACCTTCCCTACAGCCGCATCAACCCTTGCCGTGAAGAAACCGTAAGTAAGTGTCCAGTCAACGAAGTTCTTTTTCTTTTTGTAATTTAAGAAAATGCATTTTAGTTTTAAGTTTGAATGTGTACTTTGTTTTTAGGTCACGTATCGGTGGTGGAAGGTCATTCCAGCACTGAGAGGCGGCATATCTAAAGGACCCTCTAAAAGCCATTGTTCGGTGTTTGGCAGTCACAAAGACGTGAGTACATGCTCTTTTCTGATATCTGATGCGATCTTGAACCCATACCAGTTTGTTGTAAAGATACTGTGGCCTCCCCGTGCTAATGACACCAAACAATAAGGTTGAAAGGTGGAGCCTTCTGCGTGCTTCCATTTTAAGGGAGTCGGCTGCATTAAGAAAGGGCGTGATGTGCGACCGAGGTGGGATGTGGTAGCAAAACCGAGCACAAGCATTTTGCACACGTTGGACAAGCCCAGCAGACCTGGACAGGAGGCATGGACCATAAACAACATCACAATAGTTGAGTTTGGAGAGAATAAGGGACTCACATAATTTAATTCTAAGTTCTATGCTAATATAAGGTCTTATTTTGTATAGTAATTTAAGTCTGTAAAAACAGTTTCGGGCGCAGTCCATGACATGACTTTCAAAGTTAAGGTGGCTGTCGAGGGTGATTCCCAGGTTTCGGGCTGTGTGTACACGTTCAATGGGTTCCCCTTGTATATAAATATTAAAAAGTGTGGCAGTATCATCAAATTTTAGTAAGTTACTTTTTGTACCTAGTAACATAAGCTTGGATTTAATAGGATTCAGAACAAGGCAGTTTGATTTGCACCAGTGGGCCAAGTTTTTCAGGTCATCATTAATACTAGCAGCAGCAACGGCATGATCTGTTGGTCTGAAGGACAAATACAACTGCAGATCATCTGCATATAAGTGGTGATGGCAATGGGTAATGCTCTGTATTATGTCTGCGCTGTAAAGTATGTACAGGATTGGACCAAGAATGGAACCTTGCGGGACACCCCGTGTGACCATTTGGGGGGGAGACCTCAGCCTTGATCCATCAGCCAATGTTAGCTCCACATACTGCTGTCTGCACGAGAGATAACTATCAAACCACCTTACCGCCCTGGCATCAGCTCCATAATAAGCTAACTTAGATAATAATAAATTTATATTTATAGAATCGAATGCGCGTGAAAAATCAGGAATCAGGAATCGAACCCACGACCTTTGGATAACCGGTCTAATGCTCTGACCGCTGAGCTACTGAGACCCCAGAAGAGTCGTTGAATTTTTCTAGTAAAATTTTATCTTGTAACTTATATAGCATTCATCATCATCATTATCGTCTCACTGCCGTAAAAAGGCCTCCCATGGATCTCCACAAAGGTTTTGTGCTGCTCGCATCCAGCGGATTCCCGCGACCTTCACCAGATTGTCGGTCCACCTTGTGAATGCAAAATACAAAAGTAATAAAAATAGTAGGTACTGACTTTATTTTGTTAGTTATCGTTGTGGCACCGGTGTTCTACAACAGTTTTCATCGCAAAAACTGACAAAGAATTGCGTTGGTTCGAAAAAAAATTTTACTTGTTGAGAGCGTTCAGACGCATAGTACGGTCGCCCAAAAAATTGGTTTACCACCCTAAGGTTGAATGTCGCATGGCAGATTCATAGGCGATAAAGATTAGTTTCGCTTGCAGATCGATCTGTTAACTTCTATTGACATCTTTATTTGATTAGATTACTGTTTGTTTTGACAAAATGTCAATTGTCAGTTTTATTTTTTCTTTTTATCAAATAGAATTGGTTGTCTGATATAAATAGTTTTTATTACTTTTGTTTAGAAAATTGATATTTTCTTTACAGTAATTAATGTCTTATTCATTTGTAATAAAGGTTATAATGTCATGCACTTATAGGTGACCTACGACGTATGAATACTTATAAATTAGATTTACGCATATGACCAGATTTTGGTTTGTAAATTACCAGATACGCATATGACCAGATTTGAGACGCTAGACGTGGTCGTATTCGCCGGCACAGTGAGGTTAACTGATGCTGCGTTGTTTTCACGCTGCACCAGTTGTCTTCGCGTCTGGACTCCATTTTCGCTTAACATCAGGTGGTATGGCATTTGCCGTGCTAAGTATTAAAAAAAAAGTATTCAACTGTTGCCAAAGTCAAAGTTTGGTTGCTGACCCCTATTTTTATTGAGGACAAAATGGTTCCGGTTGAACACTGGTGCCACAACCTTACTAGTACTTACTTGTTTTAATAATTAGGCTCCTTTAGATCACAAAGTAAAGGAAGATAGTGTTGTGATATTGCACAGATTGGACAAAGACACCTGGAGTGTGCACCTGAACCGATATTTTTATTTTTATTTTTTTTCATTACAAAGTATATTATTTAATATACATAAGAACCCACGATTAAAAAGCCATAATGGGTTTATTGAATAGCTGGGTGATATCGCATTCTAGCTGCTTACAATAATCTATTTCTATTAGGTATCAAGAATAATCTATTAATAAAAAAATATATATTTCTTAGTAATCCCTTACATTTCTTAGCTTTTGTTTTACATACTTCATCATTTATATTTCATCGCGTGCGGGTTCAAGTGCGCTTCCACCTTCGGCTTTATCATCACTTAACATCAGGTGAGGTGAAAGCCAAGTGCTTACTCGAAAGAAATAAAAAAATATCACCCGTGGGTTTTTCTACCTTTTTCCAAAAAAAAAAGGTTTTTATACCCCAAACAGCAGTGTTCAACAATGCTGTCAGATTGCTGTGTACCAGTTTGAAGGGTGACTAGACAGGACAGATGACAGGCATATTTTAAGAACATTGCTTAAGCTTATTTTAACTAGATATTTCTTTTATGTTACATGATGATAATGATATCTGATTTTGGCTGCAGCGACTGTCAATATTCGGACTGGGGCGGTCTGAAAATCTAATTAGACAATCGTAGGTGTGCAGTGTGCTTTATATATCTACAGAGCGCATTAAAGCGCTCTGTGGTGACTTATATGTCTACATAATATCTTGATCTAAACGCAAATTTCTAGCGTAAAAAGTGGTTAATTAGCACCAAGTAGATGGAAATAATAGTAACGTTAATTTTGCTACTACCAAACTATTTCTAATAACGAAAATCATTTTGGCAGGTATTAAAAGTATCACTACTGACTAACTAACAAGTCAGCTACCTATTGACATGATTATGGAAGATGTCGATATAAAAATTTGGTCCTTCGAGTTCGAACACATCACACTAGATCAGGGATTCTCAAAGCAGGCTCCGCGGCCGCGAGTCAGCAAGTTAAAATAAAAATCATCAAATAATAATAATAATATTAATCTTTCATTTTAAATTGCAACGTTATTGAAGTATTCCATAAATTTAAAATGTTTAAAAACCATTTCACTACACAATATAGCTATTTTTTTTTCTCTCATTTTAAATTGCTATGCTATGTTCCGAAGCCTCATCTCAGGAACCGCTGCACTACGCAACAACTAAAACGCAGTAAAGAAAAATGCTTGACGTAACAGATACGTCCACG
This sequence comes from Eudonia lacustrata, assembly GCA_947562085.1. Classification (NCBI taxonomy): domain Eukaryota; kingdom Metazoa; phylum Arthropoda; class Insecta; order Lepidoptera; family Crambidae; genus Eudonia; species Eudonia lacustrata. Next base: position 7,606,453 of record OX387342.1, read on the forward strand.
ACACGGTTCCATCCAACCAAACAAATGACTGTAGCTTAGAAATTTTCCTCAAATAAAATATTTTCTTGCGTTATTAAGAAATACGTCAGAGCAGCTGGCACGGCTGGCTGGAATAAGCAAAAACTTTTAAAGTATTCTCCTCTAGACGCTGACAAATTACGTGGCCCGTGTTCCACCGACACATCCCACGATTTATTACTCGACGTATAGGTGGTGTTCAATATGTTTTGCCCGTTCGCACCGAACTTTACAGTCGCATTGGAGGGAACTATAAAAATCTAGCTAACTGAGAAGAGAACTGTATGCTGGAAAATTTGGATAGGAAACTTGGGTTTTTGAACAAACTTTATTGCATATCTCTGCCAGAATCGGTTCAGGCACTACTGATAGTTCCAGAGATCATCTATTTACACAGAAAAGAATTATCATCATCGTCGTTAGTAGTCGTAGTTCACTGTTAAACATAGGCCTCTCCCAAGGCTGGCCATTGTGCCCGGTTATTGGATTCTTCAATAACACTATTGTTAGATTTGTCACCGAGTAAATACTCTTTTGTAAACGTATTCTATTTTGTCTACACTGTGACTGTCAACTACACTGTCACTTGTTTTGCTGTTAGCTTCTTGTCATCGTTGCTACCACAGACCTATATTAACATAGATCACGCAAACAAGTACACCTACTTCAGACGCTTCGAGTGAGCCCATCTGTGCTCACTGCCAGTTTCCTACATTTAGTCCGTGGTTGACATTGTCCTTGTGCAACATCTGTCAAAAATAATAAAAAATCGTTTTTAAGAAAAAAAAACCGACCTCAAAAAACAGGAAACTTAAAAAAGTAAAAACAGCTCTAAAAAGCAATAAATAATATTGAAATCATATTATTAATAACCTAGATACGCATGGCAGTTTAAAAAAATGTCTATTGAAGTCGGGTGGTTGGTGGTCGGCTGGGGGACAATTTTGTTTCATTTAAACTTTTATAGTTGTTCCATTATCTCCACTTTTTTATTGTAAAAGCCCCACCCGACTTCAGTAGACATTTTTTAAAACTGCCATGCGTATCTAGGTTATTAATAATATGATTTCAATATTATTTATTGCTTTTTAGAGCTGTTTTTACTTTTTTAAGTTTCCTGTTTTTTGAGGTCGGTTTTTTTTTCTTAAAAACGATTTTATTTTTTGATTTTTAGTGATGGGTAGACATAGACCTAACAAAGATACTTCTCGGATGAGGAAACGATGGTCTAGTAGGTAGTGATATTACTATGTATAACTTCAATCTTAATTAGGTATTATTTTTGTACGAACTAAACATTTTGGCATTTTGAACCGTATGAAGTAAGCCCAACAAAAGGTAACTGCTGTAAATTGTTGAGGAATTCCCTCGACTGTCTATGGTCTCCATCATCAGACCAGTAATGGAACTTATAACCCATATGGATGCAAAGTTCTTATCAATAGAAATGAATTAAGACCAAACATAAGGTAGCTACTGTAAAACGTTGAGGACTTCCCTTGACTGTCCTTCGTCTTTATCATCAGAGCCCTAATGGCAGTCACAACCCATCTGGGTGTAAAGTTCTCATCAATACAAATTGCTGTAAATCGTTAAGGAGTTCCCTCGACTGTGTTTCGGCTCCGTCATGAGATCGACTCCAGACCTTCATTAAGTAGTAGTGCTTTAAAATACTTAATAAAAACATTAACAAACGCATTAGTCGCCCCTACAATTTTCGAAAGTTTCCCTCGATTTCTCTGAGGTGCCATCATCAGATCCTGGTTTCCTTATCATGGTACCACCCTTGGGATATCTCCTTTCCAACAAAAAAAGAATCATCAAAATCGGTTCATAAACGACGAAGTTATCCGCGAACACACATAAAAAAAAAAAACATATACGAATCGAATTGAGTAACCTCCTCCTTTTTTGAAGTCGGTTAAAAATGCCTCAATGTTCTGTTATAAATTTTAAAAACACTTAATCTGTAAATAGCAAATAAGTAGAACACGATGCCTTCCGCCGGAAAGATTTTTTGATACAAATATTCGTAATTAATTTTAAAATGATTTATTTTGATTTTATGACAGTTTTGAGCAAATCTAGAGTTTGTCGCATGTTCGTTATACATTGCGGCTTTACTTAGCTCTATACATGTGGGTAGTGTATTGTGTAAACGGGCAATGAACATCAAGCTATCGTTTCATACGTACCTCGCGTCAGTTTCGAGGCACAGTCACTTTTGTAATTTTTCTGTCCTTGGCGGGAAAGTGAAGCGTCATGTCTGCGGTTTTGTTTTATTTTCTAAAATTTGTGTTATGTCGAATATTAATGTGAAATAATGGTGGATTATTAACCGTTAAGTGTTCGTGAGTGTGCATAAGTGTTGGCAAATTAAACAAAACAGTGCAACGTTACTTTTCAAATTCTCTCAAGAAGCTCGCGTGAGGACTTAGTAAAGCCCCACATCTTTACTAAGATACTCGAGGGGCTGGTGGGTATATCATTTCTCACTTCCCATTTCTAATATCATTCATCATCATCATATAAGGAAATATTGTTTATTTATGTATTACTTGTAAGAAAAATTACTTTGACACTGGCTAAATGTGCTAATAGCACAAAGCCATCAACTAAAAAAAAAAAAATCTGTCAAATTTTTTAATTAGTGCCGTATACTGTATGAAACGTCAATTCGATTCTAATTGCTTACGAAATTATGATGATTGTAAAGAAATTATATTTTGAAAGTAATTCAAAATCTCTAGGAGAAGGCTTTTTTTAAACCTCCACAAAAGGATATCCAAAAATTCTAGCGACTTTTTTACACACCAATGCAGTTTAATTATTAAGGTAAAAAAAAACGAAATAAAAATATCAAAACTGTTTTATTTTCGCAAGATATATACAGTCGGGAAGTAATTTTAGCATCGACTTAATTTGTCGGTCGTTGGCCTAATGACGGTTTTGTGATTATTTCCTAATTCCGTATATAATATTTGTTGAACACGTTGTTAAAACCGAAATGTCTCTAATTGTTACATTTAGGTACTGGGGGGCGATTTTTAACCTCACTGGTGATCTCGAATCATAAGTAAAATTAAATACATTATGAAATATCATAATTTTTCCATTATATACAATTTCATTACTAAGATACATCATCATCTCAGCCAAAAGACGTCCACTGCTGGACAAAGGCCTCCCCCAAGATGGGGGGTATTTGCCATAATCGCCACGCTTGGCAGGCGGGTTGGCGATCGCAGTAGGTTGAAAGTAACCTCAGAGAGATGCTGCTGCCCATCCTCTGGAATGGTCCCTTAGTCGCCTTTTACGACACCCACGGGTTGAGATGGGGTGGTGCAATTCTTTATCCCCGGCACCACACAATGGACTAAGATACATACTGTTTAAGAATTTTTGGTGTCAAAGATAAGTTACCAGTGACCTTGAATAACAGAAAAAGGACACCTCGTTCGTAATTGATAATAACATAGCGTGAGAGTTGGTCACCGGTTCAGAAATCAAACGCTGGTCTTTCTTTTTATTGAACGACCTGACGGCATATGCGCTGCAAGAATCTAGGTACAGTCGCCGTCAGATATATTGTAGCAGACAAGGTGACCAAATACTTCTGAACATTTCAAAATGTCAATAAGTTTTCTATACGCTACAAGGTACCATTAATATCTGAACATTCATTACTTAACTAAACTAATATCCTATATATAAACCACAGACCAAATATCTATATTTGGTCTGTGGTTGCTACTGTTTGGTTTGGTAGGTATATTATTTGCTTTAATTTATTTCTTCTTCTCATAATGACGTTTTATTCTTTTCTTTCCTCTTACCTTTTATACAGTCCACCTTTATTTCCTTTACTCTTTTTGACTCTTCATAATAAAAGTAATAATACTTCAACAAATTGTCATTGTTAAACACTAAATTAGGTAGTTGAAAGAAAACGAGCCTTCAGCTATAAAACACTCGAGCCCTATATTTGGACGTTTCCCTTTAATAAATTATTCGAGCACATCCGGGTGTCGAAATGCCCTTTATGCGCGTGGTTATTTTTCTCACTAACATAAAGAGGGCGGTTAACTATTCAGGCTGTACCTCCGCAGACGAATAAAGGGTTGGTCAGAAAATTGCTTGCGACACAAATCGCTTTGCTCTTTTATTAGTTTCTCCCTGCGCTCGCGTGAAATCATGGTGGACCCTTGTTATTTACAAGTGGCGTGATTATGCTAAATAGGTCAACAATATTTTTTAACATTTCATTTGAGTTGGGAAGAGAAGAACCACGGCTCATGGAAAACAAATAAAACATAAAGTAATGTAGTTAGCCTTTATACTTTCCCACAGCTGGGCAAATGAAGCATCATTGAATTCAGATCATTGCCTCAATTGAAGAGTTGTGGTTTAAACACCATGCTTACCTATATGTATCGAATCCGAACCACTCTTTGCCCACCCGTCTTGGTAACGATTCCTAGGTGGTCTTCAAGATTTAGGCCAACCGCTCTCGCATCTCTGCCACCTAAGCGTAAATTTAAAAAAAATATAATTTTATTAATTTAATCATTATTTGTTTTCTCTCCACAAACGTCAACCATTTACATAATAATATTGTTCTTAAGCTTCTGTAAGTTAACATATTGTCTGAAACTAGGCAGTGTAATCTAGCGGTATTTTAGAGCACTAGGCCTCCGACCCTCAACGTTACCTATAAATACTAGTTATACTTAAAAATAGAGTCTTTTTTTCTAATTACTATCTAAGAAAACAAGATATTATAAAATAACAATGTGTTTGAGTGTGAGTGTGTAAAGTGTTTATTTTGTGTAAGTGTGTGTGTGAGTATGGGCACATATTTTTATTTTTAATTTAATTTTATATTTATTTATCAATCAATTAATTTTTCAGCATCATAATATCTTTTATTCAAGAAATATATTAAAACATTTAAAAAAATACAAAAACAAAACGCATATAATAGTAAACAGTTTTCTAGTTTAAATAACATGACCTACATTGTTAATGCACACATAAGTTTACATAAGCATCTCATACGAATATAAAGTACCTACCTACTACAAAATCTTTAACAAAACATATCAATAAAACGTCGTTAAATACCGTATTAATTTTCCCACATCATTACTCCGCGATATATTAAATAGACAAAGAAACCCAAATACAGTAGCGATTTTTCTACCAACCCCTAGGGAACCAAAGTAAGGGATCTTAGTGGAAGAATGCTTGATTTATGTATTAGTAATTATCGCAAAAGGAGTAAAACTCGGCCACAATGGGGCTCGGGCGCAAAACGTTGATCGATGAGGAAAGTGAAAACTTCTTGTTTATACCTATCTTTCAGCAGGTAGTTATAAAAGTAGTTTAAAAGATGATAGAGATTACAATTTATAAATATTATATACCTTTTTTTACAGTGGAAACCTCGTCGGCCGAGTGCCACCGCGCTCGGGGAGCCGCGGACGGTTATGTGGGGTTCTCCCCTCCAGCTCCCGCCTGCCTGCCCAGACTCGAGGGTCTCGACAGGGATTCGGGAGGAGGAGGGGCCTACCCACTAAAAACTGTACATACCCTTCACGTGCCGCTAGGATGACTGGGATCACCGGTTTGGCAGTCACCAGTGTTCACTCTAGCGGCGCCGGCGGCCCACCAGAGGGAGCACGCCCGAGGATGTTTGAGCGTGCTCCAGACGTCCTGAGGCTGGACGGTCAGGGATTCCCCGTCCCTGACCGTCACCTCAATGCGGGGGAATGAGGCGGGCATACTGCCGCCTCCTTCTCCGATTTCGTCTGCGTCAGTTTAGGTCCGCATGGATAGATTCCTCGCGGACCCTCTCCGCGGCCTCCTTGTGTGAAATTACCGCTTCACAGAAGGAAGCCATGGCCGTTCACGAACTCTCTGTCCAGCATGGATTTTATTACGCTGGACAGGGAGAGGTCACCAAAAATATTGTATACCTACTCGTATTTTGTGAATTATAGCCTAATTTCGTCTACTGGGCGACCACTACTTCATATTATGGAACTGATATACCATATAAATACAATGTAAACACATATTATACATACTCCTTATGTTTATAAACTTTGACTACACCAATAATTGTTTCATTTACAAGCTACCAACAGATCGTCAGGTCATAAACGAATACTAGGACACCATAATGATTTTCAGTATTACACTAGATTTTTCCTACAACTTACCAACACACTGACACATATACAACGACACTGTCCAAAACAGTACAAAACAAAAAACATGTTTGCATCCGAGTGCTGAATTTGTCTCTTTCCAACACTGGCTTCATTTTACTCTACAGCTAAATGTGTTGGGCCTTGGAACTAATACTCCTCAAGAGCAGGCATTAACGTTTCAGATTGTTCCTTTGACGGATTATAGGGAAACTGACGGCGGCTTGCACTCGTCGATTGCCTTTATGTAACTGGGGTGCCTATTTACAAGAAATTGCGTTCAAATTCATCTTAAGATATGAAACTTATTAACTTTTTTGTTATGACAACACGAAAAAATATTTTTAATGCAAGGGGGATAATAAAGCCATTACCTATCAACTGGAGTGATAACTTGATTTCTATGGCTGGACTTTGCCCAGCAGTGGGACAGGCATACACTATTTTTAATAACACATTAGTAGACCCACACAGAAAGCTGATACGCTTATGTTTTCACGTCAGTAGTCAAACAGAGCTTGAATTGAAAGCACGACTTCTCACATTCAATTTGTCATCCATTTGTTCGGGTACATTCGTCAATACAGAAAACTAACGGAAATAGAAACAAACGGCTATAATTAATATTTTAGGTTACTTAAAACACAATAATTGTTCTATAAAGAATTTCAATATCTTGGAATTTCACCCGAAAAAAGAACCTACTGAAAAAAACTTATAAGAAGTATGTTTTTTCCCAAGCGGAGGAGAAAGAAAAAAAAACTTTTTTTATACATTGAAAAATGCCGGTTTACGATTTCTGACACAATTTTTTGACACAATGTTTCAAGTTTCACCATTTATTTATCCAAAAGAATACATACCACAAGACGTGACATTAAATTTTATAAAAATTGCGTTTAATAAAAAGGCTTTTCCGTATCAAAAATTTTAAATTAAAAGAACAGTTCTTCCTCTCAATTTTTCTGAAGCTTTTCTGAAGCTTTTCTGCGAAACATAAGTTTTTAGGGTGCACATTTTCGAGAACCAGTTTTAATGAGTTCATTAATATTCTTGTGCAGCAAGCTCATATTAAAGTTTGACACTTGAAAACAACATAATTTTATGTGATGTATGCTCCATATCTTTTCAAGGTCTATAAGATAAACATCGACTAAATATTACATTATGATAATTATTTACATTATAATAAGTATAAAATTGCGTTTGATAAATACATAAATAAAGTCAGATGTAAAGTGATAAAGATGGATATTTGATGACGATCGTCGATCGGCGATGGGGAGAGATGAAAGCGAAACTCTGGCCATTCTTGTAGCATAAAAATAATATTTTCAGAGGAATTGCATTATTGTGGATCACTTCCTTCTTACTTGAAATATTATTATATTAAGTACCTTTTTTTAAATTTTTGTAATAACGTTTAATAATTATTGTTCTATAAAAGTTTAAACATACTTTCAAAGCGTCTTTTCATTTTCTGTCTGTTTTGGTGACATTAACATTAAAAACGGTAAAAAGATACGGATGTATAATACAAGAATCGAAAAACAAGCCATCAAAAATAACAAACTTAATGAACGTAGACAGATTCCAACATTACACGTGTATTTTATGCTTGAGGCGTAATACCTTCACGCCTAGATGCAGAAGCGAAGAATTCGCGCGATCTCATTGGACCGTGTAGGTACTTAATACTTTGCTTGCAACATACAGTGTTACACAGCTTACCGAAACTTAAGTAACCAACAAGACGATTTGTACCTCGAGAACATGGACGAGAGTAAATTAATAATAAATAAATAAATAAATCTTTATTAATTAGGTAATCATATTACAATACTTATAATGATTAAATACTAAACATACTAAAAGACAAAAATAACACCATGATGTGCCTGAACTAGGATAATCCTGTTTTTCAGGCAAAAATAGAAAGTTCTAACAAAACTATCTTATCTTATCTAATACAATTCTAAGTAGCTAAATAAATAACTAATAAATATTAATTATGAACAACAAACATGTTTTAAAATATTATTTAGAGGATTAAAATTCTAAGTACCTACTTACCTGTGTAGAAACATTATCTGCTTAAGTCCCGATTACCAGTCCGATTATTACGTAGAATTTAATTAGATACACGTGTTTTCTTCGTCGAGTTACTGGTACGGTAAGAAAATTATTTTGAGAAAAAGTGGTTTTTGGAAGTATATTAGTACCGATACCTACCCGTTGTATGACCTAATGCCTAGTCTATTATACGCAAAGCTTTCTAGATGCCAGCTAACTAATAGAAATACCAAAGATCAACTTGCGAAGTTTGCTTATCTTGCAGGATCGTAACCAGATTCTTAATTTGTCTACCTCTAATGACCTCTACCTATCCTCTTGTCAAACGCTGTAAATTACCACAGACACCACCACAGATTAAAGTAAAGATAGACATACAGATTAAGCATACCATGCGTTAGGTAAGTATAAAAATACTAACTAAGTTGGCGGCGTTCGGTAAGTTGGATGTTTTGCGCTCGAGAAAAATCCCACAGTGCTTGAAGACCCGGCTTTATAACCAATGTGTTCTACCAACTATAACGTATGATGCCGAAGATATGGACGCTTACTAAGGAGATCGTGCATAGAATAGGGGTAGCACAAAGACCCATGGAGCATGCCATGCGCGGCATCAGACTTCAAGACCGAGTCCCAAATACCGAAATCCGACCAAAAAAACTCAAGTCCAAGATATCGAGAAAAAGGTGATGGGACTTAAGTGGAGTTGGGAAGGACACTTGCCAGACGAGGTGATGGCAGGTGGAACAAAGAAATTAACGAGTGGCGGCCACGACTTGGACATAGAAGCGTCGTCGGTCGTCCGGTGGCTAGGTGTACCTGACGCTACCCAGATAGCGGAGTGCAAATTAAACTCATTTGGACCTTTACCTAAAAAGACCGTATGCCTGCCAGTTAAAATAAATGATTTAATCTACCTATAAGCCTCTCAAGAAACTGTTAACAATATTAAAGTAACAAAAAAATCCTTTCCAAACATCCTAATAATATTATAAACGCGAAAGTTTGTAGGTATGGATGGATGTTTGTTACTCTTTCACTTAAAAACTACTGAAGGGATTTGAATGAAATTTGGCATACAGATAGTTTATAACCAGGATTAACACATAGGATAATTTTTATCCCGATACTTCCACGGGAACGGGAACCTCGCGGATGAAACCGCGAGCGGCCGCTAGTAACACATAAAGCAAACACAAGAAGAATTCCTACAACTGTGCAACCTTAGATATTATTTGGGTACATCATCGATTCATTAATGTTAATAGTCTAACTGCCGCACTCATAGACGTCAATTATCATTAATGATTACTTAGCACCTACGGCAGTAAGCGTGCAACTTAAGATGGCCATAAACAGCTGTAATATACTACAGCCGTGTATGGCCATCTTAAGTTGCCCCGGCTCCTTACCAAAATTCAAATTCAAAATCATTTATTCAGTTTAGGCTACAAGTAGCTCTTGTAAATGTCACTATGCCATCGGTTCGTAAATCTACACAGGGCGGGGAGAAGAACCGGCAAGAAACTCAGCAAGTGTCAAGCTCTTTTCTCACTTACAGCGTCAACAATATTGGACAATGCCCTATCATAGCAAGACACTTTCCATTGCAAGTAGTAAGTAAAAAAAAACAACGGCTGGGCAAAAGCCTCCATCATTAAAATCAAGTCAACGCTACAATTGATAAGTAATGGCTTAATCACCACGCTTACCATGTGCGGGTTGGTGATCACAAACCCGGGCTATGCTTCGAAAAATCCGAAATACATTTTGCCCGACCTGGGAATTGAACCCGGGACCTTGGGTATCAGGCCGAGTGCTTTGTCACTCGGCCATCGAGGCGTTCTCATTACAAAGAAACACACAACATATAAAAGACAACCACAACATGTAAAAAAACAAAATAAAAAATCTAAGATAACAAATTTACATCAGGTAAAAGTTTCAATTTCCACAATGTCAAACAGTACCACTGCAGTACCTACTCTAGTAAAGGTCAAAAATTGTTTAAGAAAAACAAAGTGAAACTATGACATATGAATCAGCCAACGCTTCGCTCAATCCGATCCGATCCGAACCCTTCGGAGAATCTAGTAGTTCACGGGGACACGCATTAGTGCGTGATGCCGTTCCCTCTAGAAAACCTCCGAAGGTGATTCGTTTCACACGGCTTGAGGAACCCTTTAAGTTTCTCGCCACCCCCAAACAAGCCCCGTGAAGCTGAAAATGCCGCTTGAGGCAATCAGCAATCTCTCTTCAAAAAAAAAAGCTTCGCTCAACCATATTTTAGGGAACGAACGTAACGACCCTATGACGCACACGCCACCACCGCAGAGACAATAAAGAGAGCATGACACACTCAAGATACTCTAATCTAAATGAAAACTTAATGATCTGGGGGCACAGCAGTGCCCCCCGCCAAGTCCAGCAAAAAAGCGGCACGGCCGTACCATCCTTTTCTCGAAACAGTTCAGGCCATTTTCGATCCCTTATAACTTCGTTGTGTATAAAACTTTTCAGTAACCAAGTAGGCATTGTATAAACACGGTATATTTCAAATTTCATTCATTTTGAACCAGTAGTTTAAAAATTATAACTAGCCAAAGTTTCTAATTTTGTTACTCGCTCACTGACTGACTGACTGACTGACCGATCATCAAAACTCTAAGGCAGCAGACATAGAAGCTTCAAATGTAGAATACAATTAGTGTTTAGTGTATAAATCAAGGAAAAACTAAAATATTTTGCAATTTCGGTCCAGTTTTAAATATTCGATTTATGGGGATTCCATTGAAGTATTTTTCCATTACTGTTTATTCTAATATCGGTTGGTTCATTTCTGACATTTGGTAATATAAATTTAATACATTTAAGAAGGCCGTTTGCCTGCAACTGCATTTAAAAAAGACAATATAAAATCTATCTACCCTTCGTACACTGCTGTTGTATAGGAAATATTTCAAAGATAAATTCCGCATTGTCAGATAAATTCCGCACCAATTCACAAGTACTTCCCGGCCATTTCTACTACTAATTATTGCCCCGACGGAGGCGGTGCTGTGGGAAATGAGCGTAATAAGATCTTTTGTAATCTCATTTATTAATTTTCGTCTCTCATTATTCTCGTCTCCTTTATACCGCTCCTCGGTAAAATCTAAACAACTTTCGCCCGACGAGCGACGCCCGCCCGTAATTATATTTCGGCGCGAGTTTTATAAATCACAGTGAAATTGCTATATCCTTTACAATACTTTTGGAGACTTTGTTGTGTTTGGTACGATCACTGTTCGAGTTTGAAGTGTGACGAGGAATTCTTGGTATTGGATTTTTCTTTCTTGACGAAAAAGTTACAATGTATATCTTTGATTGTCACACCTATAAACCAGTCACGGACTAAGCTTGTACTGTCGTTAATAGGTAAATAAATATATTACTATTATACAAAAAGTATATACCAATACCACCCAACCATCATTGTCTGCCGCCAGTCTCTTGGGTACATTAACAGTCGACAGCGACGCGGGGGAATTTTTTGACGCCATATTGTAGTTTAGTAATAGTTTTAGTTAAGTTTATTTTATTTTTTAGAATTTCCACATTTTTGCCTGTACGTAATTTACCATCATTCAGGTAGAAATTGTAATATTTACTTATTACAAAAGTTTGCCCTTCGCGGGCTTTTAAACCGGGACCATGCTTCGCATCATAATTCGCGTGTTAAAATTAATCCCTACTATCGTGAAATATTCTAATTACATGGTAAAGTTCAGCATTACATGTAATCATCATTTGACGACCTCCTTGGTCGAGTGGCTTGCACACCGGTTTTCATGGTGTCGCCATCTCTGAGGTCCCGGGTTCGATCCCCAGTCGGATCAATTTAGAAATACCTGTTTTTCTAAATTGTTTCGGGCCTGGGTGTCTCCTATGTATAATACTCGTAAGTATGTATTTAAGTATGTTTATCCGTTGTCTAGTTAACCATTTCTCGAGCTTCTTAAAGAAGCTTATCTTGGGGCTAGATAATTGGTGTGAGTGTGGGAAATATTTATTTATTTATTTATTTTATCATCGGCCTATTAACAAGTGGGATATTGAGAACAGGCTTTTAAACATAAACAATAGCACCACCACATCTGAGATCGGGCTATAGCCCAACAAGCTAAGACAATGCAAGTTAATAGGTTTTAACCATTGCTTGGTCTAGTCCAGTTTGCAGCCTGAGAAAAAAGCTCTACTAATACATAAATACATAAAAAATTAAAATTTTCTTAACAAACCACGTAAGCGATGTGGTTTATTAATCGCGTGGCGCCCGAGAATGTGTGAGTTGCCATCTATCGCGCGGAGTGCCGAATTATTCACTCACCACCGAGCAGAGATAAGAGCGTCAAATGTTTGTTCCCATGTTTAATTGCAACGGCACACCCATTGCATGATCGCGGCATAAACTAGTACGTAGCATTAGTGTGATTAATCAGTACAGAGCTGCTCTACAATATGTATTCTATAGCTATATTGTTGACGCATTCATGAGGAAGAGCTCGATGGCGCAATGGTTAACGCGCCCGGTCTGCGAGTGCTGAGGTTAAACAACTTTCGCAAAAGGCCGGTCATCGGATGGGTGACCAAAAATGTATCATCTCGAGCTCCTCCGTGCTTCGTAAGGCACGTAAAGCCGTTGGTCCCGGCTGCATTAGCAGTCGTTAACAACCACCAATCCGCACTGGGCCCGCGTGGTGGTTTGTGGCCTGTAGGCTTAGCCAAAGTAACATTAAGAAAACGATAGCGAAGTTCGAAAAGAATAAAATGTATGGGATTGACATAAGCCGCGCTAAATCACGTGGTCATCAATCCCATACATTTTATTCTTTCGAACTTCGTTATCGTTTTTTTAATGTTACTTTGGCTACCGCCACTGTTCTCCCTATCCATCCATAAGGAAGACTCGTCCTAGCAGTGGGGACATAAAATGAGCTGGTGACGCATTCATTATCGAACAATCCGTCAGAGTGTCGTCTTTTGTTAGAAAAAGTCTTTGTAGTAACGCATTTGTGGTCTAACCACCGGTTTCAGACTTAGCTCGATTCTTAGCTCCCTTGCGGGTTGCTTTAAGTCCCCCTGGCCAACTCCCGCCATATATTCAAAATCATATATCGATATAATGATAATAGCATTGTTGTGATCCGGCAGCTAAAGATAAGATTATCAGTTCGTTCCGCAGTAGTAACATCACCGCACTAAACAGGTGATATGATATTTTTAGAATTTAATTTACAACAACACACAAACAGACCTAGACCGAGATTACCTAGGCCTATAGAGTGCTAGCCCGAAAGGAATTTAAAAAAATCGAGTTTTAATTATAAAATCTTGTAACACTATCAGTGATGTCTAATGATTGAAGTTGATTTTAATTGAGTCATCAAGTAACACAATCGCTTGACGCATATTTTTTCTCGTTAATGGTGACATCAATCATATTTCGTGATAAATATTCGCGTCAAATATCCAATATTTCAGAGTTGTAGCATATAGTTGATTCTGATTACTTTTATATTTTATTTTATATTTTGAAAAAAGACAAAGAGTTAAAAAAGATCCACGAGCGGGATTCGAACCCGCATCCCATGAAATGCCAGGTCAGGTGCACTATCAACTATGCTATCGCTTTTATATTTTTAAGTTACTACTTTTTTATATCGGAAAGATTTAGGGTCTTATCTATAAATTTCTCGTGTCAGTATGTGGGTTGCCATACTCCTCCGAAACGGCTCAACCGATTTTTATGAAATTTTATATGTATATTCGGTAGGTCTGACAATCGGTCGTAATCTATTTTATATACCCCTAAGTGATAAGGGTGGTCCACCCCAAACATTTTTTTTTCCAATACAAAATGTTCTACGATTTGTTTGTTTTGTTGTCATAGAAACGATTTGATTGTATTGTTGACATAGAAACTGTCAAAGCGATACGAAGCCCGCTGGGTCAGCTAGTATCACACTAATATTATAAATGCGAAAGTTTGTGTGTATGTATGTTCGTATATTTGTTGCTTCTTCACGCTGCAACGGATGGATAGATTTGGATGAAATTCGGCATACAAGTTTATAACCTGGATTAACACATAGGATACTTTTTATCCCGATATTCCCACAGGAACGGAAACCACGCGGGTGAAACCGCGAGCGGCTGCTAGTTATTTATATATGTCAGTTGTTTGGTTGTCTTATTTTGAACTTATTTAAGGTAGTGGCACAGTGTTTGTCAGGATCCAGTTAACTAAACTTTTCCTTTAAGCATTAACAATAGCGTCAGCAACTGATTTTAGTCTTTTGCAACAATTTTATTATTTACCTCACAACGTCTCCTAGCTAAAAAAAAAAGTTTTTTTTTTTTTTAAATCCCGTAAAATTCTAATGAAAATCTATGCATTCTTTGATCCCACATCATATGTAGTAGGCTGTAAGTAAACTTGCATTCAGCACTCTGCGACGTGTAACAGAAAGGGATGGTATAAATGAAAAGATCCAAAGTTTATCCGATGTAGACCTTGTATGCTGAGTTACTGAGACATAATTATTAACTTTAATTTGTTATGCAATTTTTAATTATTTCTATTGTGACGTCACATCAAAATAAACAACCCTAGCAGCCCTAGTGGTATAGAAACCTCTGCGTACTTACATTTAAGATCACTGCTGCTTCCTTATCGCACCTGACGCGCATGACTTCAGTAATGTAAATATTCAATTTACAATTGCATGACAAATTAAAGTTAATAATTATGTGTTAGCAACAACACATACAAGATCTAGGTCGGATACAATTTGGATCTTTTCATTTTTACAACACCTTATTGTTACACGTTTACATATAAATGTGGTATTATATAGAGTGAAGGAAAATGTTTTTATTAAAGTTACCTTGGCTGGCACCGACTCCAAAAGTAACAATATTTGTAACTATATATTATCTTAATAAAGTTATTGTCTATATAAGTCTAACGCTTATTTTTTACTTTTTAGTGCAATTTTATCAGTAAAATTTTTTTAGATTGGTTCTTTTTTGTTAAAATTTTTGTTTATTTCTCGCTTTTTAGTGATTCGTTTCGATTTATTTATCAAAAGCGAATATGGGTAGACCTACAAAACACGCTGCTCGTATGAGACAGCGCCGTTTAAATGAGACAAGGGAAGAAAACGAGAAACGCCTATCTCAAAGTAGGAAATCAAAAACTGAGTTCCGGTGCCTGTCTTCTTTTGCTTCTTCATAGTCGCTTAGCAATCTTAATCGAGATATTTTATCGCCACCCGTGACATACTTATCATTGAGGAGTTTCGATGGCAATCTGTGGTCTTTTTCATCAGTTACACTTCATCAAATGATACTTTCTGAATGCAAATGCTTGACTTATTTCTGAAAATACCAAAATCGCGATAGGCTTACAATATTCGAGGAGTTCCCTTAATTCCTTGAGGATCCCATCATCAGAACTGGACCAAATTAAAATGGGACCACACGGGAAGCACCACCTTTCAAATAAAGAAAGAATCATCAAAATCGGTTCACTCAGTCGAAGGTTCTGAGGTAACAAACATAAAAAAAAAAAACAAAAAAAAATACAGTCGAATTGAAAACCTCCTCCTTTTTTTGAAGTCGGTTAAAAAGCGGTTTGACTGATAGAGAAAAACTGACTTTCCTTCGGTGTGTTTACAACAAAGTGTCTATCTCTCTAACTACGTTCTAATATTTTCAAAAGTATCCTCAAATGCATTTGTGGCACCAGTGGCGATTCTTCAACAAAACCCGGGGCTCACTTGTCGAATTGCGGCGGAGTGTTGGCCGGCAATTTGAGACATGCAGATAGCCGCTCGTTAGCAGCCGCGCTTGTCTGCACACATCCTTACAACGTGGACTCATACAGATGAACGATTGGTCTATTCACAATTTTGAGGAATAATACCGAGTTAAGTTACAATATATTTTCACCCTCTATATAAATAAATGTAAACCCATAAAGATATATTGACACTGCTATTTTAAACGCTTTTTCATTTATTTAAATACAATAAACATTTTGCATGTAAAACAACTATTTGTTTAACAGCAACTGCAAATAATTAAATCCAAAAATACATAATCAACTGGGTTATTTATTTGTATAACAAAAACAAAAAACTGGAGTTTTTTGTAACAAAAATATTTTTAAAAATTTCGATTTCGCCGGCGAAATAGACCAACTACTACAAAAGTTAAAAAGTGTTTTTCGGATACAATGTAAATACATACTTTAAAGTCACGTGCATCAAAGCGTTTCGTTTTAAATTAAAATACATTAAATACGAGCCAGTCGCAACTTTAAGATAATATTCTTCATTTTAAATGCAAAATTAATATGTTTTTTGCAGCTAAGCACTTGGCCTTTATCTTCTCATCATCTCACAAGATATTTGTGATGATAAGGCCAAAGTTGAAAGCGGCGACCCCAAATCCTCACCTACTAGCGCACTAACAAAAAAACTAAACAAAAAAATTTATCCAAATAAAATTAAAAAAAAGAATAACGATAGCATAATTGGTAGTGCACCACTGACTCGGCATGTCATGGGGCTCGAATCCCGCTTGTAGATTTTTTTAACACTGTCTTTTTCAAAAGAATAACTTTCCAACCGATCACGGTATAGTCCCAACTGTTCAAATTGACTTTGCGCAGTGCAGTCGCCGCCGCCGTCGCTCACCCGCCGGCCGTCAATTGAGTTGGCGCTCGATATGCAGATGGCCGCTCGTTAGCAAGCACCCGCCCGCCTGCACACGCCCTTACAAAGTCACTGGAACTAATTCAGGTGGAATACCGCCCTGACGAGCGGAGGGTTTATCAACTTGTCGGATTTACTGCAGTGCGAATGGAACGTTTTACTCGGTTACGTTAACAAATGCAATTTTTAACGTTTAACAAATGATTTTTAACATTCATTGTGTTTGCCATTCGTTAACGGTTGATTGACGTCTTAAGATGTGGCTAAGGATTTGTTTACTTGGCTGTGTTAAATTATAGCCTTCATTTGTTCCGTTTGCGTCGTGTGAGGTGTCGCTAAAATTATACGTATTTTCATTGGTAGCGTTGACTAAGGGTGACACTCCATTGAAGCTGAGCTGAGCTGAGCTGAGGCGAGCTGTGTGGAAATCAACCAATAGAGTCTTTATTCTAACCACTCTCCTCAGCTGTGCTCCAGTATTGGTTAACTTCCACACGGCTTGGCTCCGCTCAGCTCAGCCTAGCTTCAATGGAGTGTCACCCTAAGAGTATGTAAGTGTCCAAGCAACATTTAACCTTACATATACTTTTTCCCTGATAGAGGCAAGCAACTGAGAGATGGGAATCCCCTGTCTAACTTGCATAGCTTCATTTATCTGGTGGAGCGTAGAAGTGAGAAGTGGCCTCATCACCAGGCATGATAAATAACTCACTTATATGTAATAAATCACTAGGCCACTTCTCATTTAAAGATCAGGCTGATGACTTGAGTAGAGTTCTGCATTGTAATCCTACATAAGATCCCCGCTCTAAATGGCACTACACATTTACAGAATACACTAAACATGCACACTAGTTTAGGCCCAAGACACCGTACTCGTAGAACAAGGGTACGAAGAACCGGTTCAGACGCGCTCTATACCAGGTACAGACGTGTACCTGGGCGCTTCTCTCCTCCTCTACGGCCCGGCCAACCCGAGCCGAAATCTGAGCCTTTAGAGGCACCCTCGGGTTGTTTCGCTCCCCGATCCGATCCGAACCCTTCGGAGAATCTATAGTTGGGCACGGGGACGCGCACTTCTAAGTGTACAATGCCGTTCCCTCTAGAAAACCTCCAAAGGTGATTCATTTCACACGGCTTGAGGTACCCTTTACGTACCTCGCCGCCCCCAAAAAAGCCCGGTGACGCTGAAAATGCCGATTAAGGCCATCAGCTGTCTCACTCAAAAAAAAACCTACATAAAAGTTTAGTGAGTAGCCTACCTTTCTCCTATTATGGTTTAAGAGTGGGGTAGGAGAGCCTAACCTAGCGTAGCTCCGGGGGCCGGCGGGCGTAGCGTTCAGGGCTGTTGAAAGTTTTTAACCTTTTCACCGCCCAACTATCCTGCACGCGATGTCCCGCTGTACGCCAACGTTAAATGTATTTTAATAAAGTAGGTACAAAGAAGAACTTCTATAGAGGTGCTGGCGTGGACGGCACGAAAATCTCGAACTTCTATAGAAGTTGTTGGCGGTAAAAAGGTATTGTAAACGTATTAACTTAAATATTGTATGATTTGGTAACGAAATACTTTTTTTTTGTAAATGTCGTTACTTCTATTAAAGCTGTGGAGTTTCTTGCGCCCATTCTGTCCTGAATGGGTAGTAGGTAAAAAATGTAGTGACGATTCAAAAGCACTTTTCTTAAGTTTATTTGAATAAAAAAATTGACATTGACCTGACTTTGACTTTCGTAACTTCCCCATATAAGCAAAAAGAACCAACAATTGTACGTGCCCACCAAAAGACAGACTCCAAAAGACATCTAAATCTGAGAATGATAATGTTACATCTCACGGCCGTATAACAAAATCAGTCGTTCCCACGTCCTGACGTTATAAATCAATAAGAATAACACATACGTATTTGTACAAAGAAAAGGTTTCACGGCGCGCGTCTTAATAGCTTTATTGTGTCAGAGTGACGATCCAACCCCTAAGGGACAGTAGCCCCATAAAACGTACACTCGATGAACCTTTTTACTGGGCACACTAAGGATAGGAGCAGATAGATCCTGCTATGTATAAGGAAGGTAATGAGTCACCATTATCAGTCTGTTAATGCCCCATTGTGCAAAATCTATCTCTCATGATAGTGGAAAAATAAAATGTGCCTAAAGCGCCATCCTAAACTGGCAACTAGTCCTTTATTTCAACAGATCTTGTTGTTAGCTTCCATTCCTCTCATAGCATTATCGGAAGATACGGCAAGAACATTGGTGGAGTGGCCTGACATCTCCAGAAGTTTTCTATGATTGAGCATAAATCCGTAAGAATATCCTCTACGCGTACGACCTGAGTACAGAGAGTCCCCACAAAACGTATGAACACTTTGATGGACCTTTTGACTGGGCACAGTAAGGTTAGGAACAGACAGATAAAGAGTTAACTAATCCTTTGCAGCTTTTTTTCGACAGATCTTATTGTTTTTCTCGTTTGGATTCAAAGTGTCATCAGGAGAGACGGTAAGACATGAGGAGTGGCCTGACAGCTCTAGAAATTTTCTATGATTAAGCATCACTGCGTAAAAATGTCCTCTACGCGTACAACCTAAGTAGCGAGAGTGTAGACACCGAACGTGGATTTTCTTTTATATATTTTATGTAACCATGCGTACTCTCTTACCTATCAGTATATCTTGTAATTATATTGCAGTGTATTGATTCTTATTTATTGAAATGAAAATAGCACTTAAAAACCGAATGCCTCACGTTAAAGCAGTGCATCTGGCTTATCCAGCTGTTAACAATTAACGGTTGCAAGATTTCACACCCGTATTTCGAAAGGTCGTGAATTCGAGTCCTATATGTGATAAGTTAATAAGCTATATTTTTATAGATTCGAATTCGATATGAATATAGCATAGTGAAGGAAAATATTGTTTTAAATAATAACAAATTTATTTTTAAATTGTCAACTTCATCATAAACTGATCTTTTTCAAATAACTTTTATTTTCGGTCGCATTCTTTTATAAACCTTGTTTGCTTAAACATGATGGTGGCAAATTTTGTTATCAAAAAAGTTACCTCAAGCACTCGAATAAAATAATATAATACAAAACTCATCAAAATACTAGCTAAACCAAGTGTTAGACTGACAGATTAATTAAAAGATATACATAGGTAATGAAGCAAGTGTTGTTACTAAATTCTGTTTCAAGAGATAGTTTTAATTATAATAATATTACGTTTATTCAGTGAACGCCTTTCAGTGTTCATACTTTGAGTCGGTGACTTGTTCAGATAATATGGACTCAAACTAAAAGCGCTTCGCAACGAGGAACCAAATGAAATGATAATATTCTCTTCAAATGTTCTGTGAAGACTATTTTTAGTGGTGAAGGAAGACAGAAACTAAGAAATAAATGAATGAAAATAAATTAATAATAAGTATGTTTTCTTTGTAAGAGCCTTTAATACATTTCGGTGCACCATACAAACTTCCAAGTTCATTAAATATTTATAAAATTTACAAAATACAGTGAAAAAATTAAACGCGTTGTGTTAACAAATTTGTAGTATTTCATCTGCAAAGATGAATCTGCATAGCCAACGGTTGCAATGACCGTTGGATAGATGGCGCGCTGTGCCGCTATTAGCACTCTAAAAATTACAAAAGCAGTGACAGAATTCAGCGTCTACGTCAGCCTTCCCGGTAGCATAGCGGTCAGTGCAGCCGCCCGTATTGCGGAAGACCAAGGTTCGATTCCTGGCTGGGTCGGGTAGGCGTTTATTTTTTTCACTGTATTTTGTAAATTTTATAAATATTTAATTTAGCTTCAGTGCAGCCATTAGCACTTGAAAATAAAAAGTAAAAATTTCCATGTTCATCATATCACAACATCTCCCTCCAGATCATTTTTATGTCCCCGCTGCTGGGGCACGAGGTTTCCTAAAGGATGGATTGGGAGAAAGGGCCATAAACCACCACGCGGACCCAGTGCGGTTTGGTGGTTCTTAACGACTGATAATGCAGTCAGGACCAACGTGCCTACCGAAGAGTCGAGATAATAAATTTTTGATCACCTATTCGATGACCGGCCTTTGCGAAAGTCGCTTCCAAGTTGAACATTGTCAAAAATCTGTCAAATCTCACACAAATGCTTTAAAAGGGGGTACAAAGTTTCTTCAATTATTTAAATAGATTTCTATTACAAAATATATATTTTGCACTATTACTTAATAATAATAGAGAGCTAAGCGTCTCAATTTGCCTCAAAAGGAACCCCAGTAAGACATAGGTAGCTGTCTCCTGATCGCAGTTATTGCAAAACTTGAAACTTTTGCTGCCCGCGAGATGAAGGCATGTTATCCGAGAACTACCTGTACCTATATTCCTTTTATTAACTCCGTGCTCTTGTGAACAAATCTCCGAGTTTGCTTGTATTTTAAATTGAGTCGCTCAAGTTTTTATATCTACGAGTTAGTAAGTCGCCACCTCTCTAGCATGCCTATCCTTATTATAGTTATATGAAAAACGTGATCTCGTATATAAGAATAATTAAGTATCATTTGGTTGCAGTAGATACAAACTTACATTCGCACTATATTCAACCCATTTCTTTATTCCACAATGTGGAACACTTGCATCAGCATAGTTAGGAAGGCTGAGAATAAAGAATAGTTCCATAGTTGCAAGGAACTATTGCCTGATGTAGGTTTCGGAAATTGAAACCTGTTCTAGAGGTCACCAGGCCCACCCGCAGTTGCTATTCCTAAATGAGCTTAGATAACAGTACTTACTTATAAATAGTAATACAGGAAGAAAAGGGAATGTATGAAAAACGTGAAAATATTTTACGGATTATTTTTTAATCATATTGTGTTTATTTTTATCTATGTTTCATTTAGGCAGTGTGCCTGTACTAGTTAAATGGTTAATTAATGTTAACAAATTTTCACTACGATATTATTACATACAACTAGTATGGCATCAAAACCAACTGAGCAAGGAAACAAGTTATAAATACGTAACGTCATCTAAATTTAATACGTGAAGCAAAAACTTTGTACCCCTTTTTACGAATATTGCGCGGACGGATGAGTATGAAATTTTGCACACTTATAGTTTATATAGAGAAGGAGTACAGAATGTTAATATATTTTTTTAAATTATGCATAAAAATACATTACATCAATAAAACAAACATTACACACACTACCATGTATTTGACACACACGCATAGTATTGGACACACACGCATAAAATACTCTTATCAAAAATGGAAGAGGAGCGGTCGAAATCTGTCAATGTCAATCCAAACTCACATTCTATCTTTTTTAATTTTTCACTGCTTAGGATACAATCCGTGCAGCCTTAATAAAATTACGGTCGAATTTCGACCACTGGGCAACCACTAGTTTATTTAAAATGCAGTTGTTTTATCGAATAAAACGTCTGCCTCTTGCGGGACTTGAACCCATGACCGTTCGCAATCCGGACGACTGCTCTTCCAATTGAACTTTGTAAAACTCGAATCAGTTTACACGCAAATTTTACACGTTAATTGTAAGTTTGTATCAATCAACTTAAAAAATATTAAAAAGGAAGAATTTGCGTTTGTTACTACGAGTACCTACTTAAAAACAGGATGTTTGTAAAATTGTGTTACCGAATTAAAATAAAGATTTGCTTGCTTATTATTGGTTGTCTCTTTAGGAAATACTAAAGCAGCACAGAGTATACAAAAAATATATGTATTTAGAGAATAAAACGTAATACCTAATACTCGTAGTGTTTCTTATCTGTCTTTATAGAACAGGCCAACGTCAGAAAATAACTGAAAGAACAACGATGCCAATAAAGCAGTACAAAACTTAGTATACTTCGTGTTTCTAGTTTAAAGAGAGCAGCGCAAGTAAATGTTGCCCGTCATAGGTGAAGTGGAGCTATGAAGAGCCCCGATTTTGCCGGTTGGCCGGGCGCGAACTGCCATCGTGAGCAAAGTTTCCGAACTGTGGCCTTACCACAGATTCTCACAGACTATTTGCTAGTGAAAACGTTTGTCCACCATTTGATCGTGTTAAGAGCGTTTACGCCGCCCACTAGCGCCACTAATGAAAAAACAAACATATCTAATAATTAGAGATAGAAAATCAAATTATGCTCAACAAACTATTTGAATGAAGTCATTTAGCATTTTTACGTCACCTAATGAACACCTCACATGTTATGGTTTAGTTAAATAAGACGTTACGGCCACTTTTAACTATAACGCCATATTTAACTAAACCATAACATGTCAGGTGTTCATTAGGTGACGTAAAAATGCTAAATTACTTCATTCAGATAGTTTGTTGAGCATAATTTGATTTTCTATCTCTAATTACTAGATATGTTTTTTTTTTCATTGGCGGCGCTAGTGTGCAGCGTATACGCTCTTAATGGAACCTTTTTTTTAATTATTTTATATATTTTTTCACATTAACATCTATTTTATCAGGTAATGAAACTACTACGAGAGTAACAATTTTATATGTTATTTGTAATCTAGGTGCCTAGTGGAGTTTTTATTTTCCATTTCATCACGTCAACAAAAACGAGAATTCGTAAGACATTGTAACAGCGCTGATGACAAACGAGGTAAAACAAACGAGGTAAAATTTTACCAGTGAAAATCTCGTTTTCATTGATATTGTAATAGAATTGTCATTAACATTGTAATAGACTGGTAAATAAAACAAGACAATCTGGAATTTGGTTTTTTAATATACAAGTATACGAAAATCGGAGCAGTTGTATAATTATTAATTAAGTTTACAACTTTCTTATTTTCATATCTTTGAAAATCATAGTTCGCATTCGCATATTACGTTAACGCCATCTTACGGAAATCTGTCACCATAACAACAATGTAATAGTAGCATTGTTGTTTTCCTATTACAGAAACGAAAGCCAGTTCTTTAGAAGTGAAGATCCCAGGCACTACACCCTTGACCTTTAAATTCAAACCTTAATATGCAAAGTAACTTTTCTTAATAAATGATATCGTTTTTCTTAGCCAGCCAGCCTTATTGCTCCTTACCATTAAACGAGAAGAACGCTTGGCAGCCCCTCTGTCAAATAAAAGAAAGTGTAAGCAAACCACAGATCTACTATTAACTTGCTCTGTGGAGCAAACATAGTAGTGCAGAGGAGGCATCACGTCGGCAGTTCGCCGTTACTGCGAAGATTAACATAGTTGTGATTCTTTCTCGTATAATCCGGTAGAAACCTCTTTATGCAACGATTCTTTTTCTTTCCCTCCACCTGGTTTTATAATCGTCGTAACTCCAAAAACTTCATTGTGTTGAAACAAAGTAGTATTCATTCGCTAATCTTAGCTGATTCAGTGTTGCCAACAGATTGGGATCGTGGTAAAACGGATAAATTGGTCGCCTAACGGCTATTGGATTTTCTAGCGGAATGACAAAATGTTAAATAATATTTTATCGGTACTATTTTTTAATTTTCTTAGAAGATTTTGTCTGAAATTTGTGCAGCGTCATCTAGTTACTCAGTAAGAAAAGTGTCACTTTGTTTAGTTTTCGACTTAAGCCTGGGAATAAAAATTCGCGGGGTTGGGCGGGATGGGCACTGTTTTCTATTTTTTTTTTGTTGGACCTTGATTTTTTATTCTGACGGAATTTTAAAGAATTTTTTTACTATGTTTAATGGAATTTCAAAATTATAGTTGGCAACACTGGGCCGATTTTGGCTAAAGCGACCGCTTTTTAGGGTTGTCACGGTCGTTCATTCTAAACTTAAACACGGAATAATTATAAAAGTCGGCATAAAGGAACCAAACTCAAAGAAACTTGAAAATTCGGCATAAGGGTAATCGATGTATGATATTTCAGTAAAGTCGACAAACAGGGAAAGTCGGCAGAAGGGTCAGCACTCCTGTTAACCTCCCCTTTTGAGTGACTAGTTGAGTAAATTTTTACGGGAAAAGTGCGATCACACTTAGAGCCTGCTCTAAGTGTGATCGCACTTTTAGCACTAGACTCCACAGCGATAATTATATGAAATAGCCGCAGGTGGTCGGGCTTTGAGCTCATTTCGTTTTAAGTCAAAATGTTCCGCGCGTTTACCTTTGAAAGCGTAGATCTTCTAATCGCTAGATTTATAAACGATAGTAGTGTTTTTAACTTTGTATACTTTTATACATTCTAAATCTTGCGCGATACATTATAGTTACAATGTTGAGACGGGATTTAAGAGACTTTATACATCTCCCATACAAAGTCTAAAGTTTCCATTGCTAAAACAATTACGCCAATTTTAATAAAACTTTATATGCAGAGATATAAAAATCGCCAGTAGACAACATTAAAAAAAAGTTTGTTCAACTGAATTTATGCGATTTGGCAAATTAATTAAATTAGCAAACGTTTGGAGTTCACAAAGAAATTTGAATTTCAAACGATGTTAATGATTCTATTCTGATTGGGTACAAAATTTTAATTGACTGAGAAGCCTAAACAATGTCTCTGCTACTCGTATAAAATACACTGTAACGTTTAGTAACCGCTCTCGATTAAATCTTTCTTTTTATGGATTCCTCTATTGAAATGACTCCTTCAAAGACAATAAGTAAGTTTGCTAACTAAGTACAAAGTAAGTTATAAGTAAACTTGAAATTTTAGCGGCTGTATAATAATGTTTATACGAGTAGATAGCGTAGAGAAGAGGAGCGTAATTAAAAAGAACACATTTAATTGCTCGTTTATCTATCTTTTTTTTCGTCTGAACTGTCTGAACTTGTCTGAACGTGAACAAACAAGGGTGGTGAACGATGAATAAAAATAATACTATGTTCTTGAACTGATGAACTATCTCTTAAGGTTGTTTTTGTATTGGATTTACTTTTTGTGTACTTAAGTTCCGTATACCGCGATGCAGGAAAACACTGTCTACAGAAGTACAGCGCCATCTAGCAGTACGAATGCATAACGACTTAAACCCTGTCAAACTCGAAGCCTTCGGTAGCCGAATAGATGCTCGATAGTTAAATGCGAGAATCGTGGTTCAATGTACCATACTAAGGCATATATCGTCATCATCATATCTGCCAAAAGTGGACGCTGCTGAACAAAAGCCTCCCCAACGATGTCCACAACGACTGGTTTTGTGCTGCTCGCATCCAGTGGTTACTAGCGAGTAGCGAACGACATACGACAAGACATACGTAATACCAATAAACATAGTAGTTACATATGCTATAAAATACATAAGGTGACAAACGTTGAACAGTCACGGTCCGAAATTACATTTGTAACTCAAGACTATAAATAAATTTAAATGCACAAAAACACTTACGTTTCATTTCGTTTGTTTAACGTGGTTTAACTGTTCCACGAAGAAGTGACTGTATTTGTAGCTCGATGGCGCAGTGGTTAACGAGCCCGGTTTGCGATTGCTAGGTTAAGCTACTTTCGCAAAGGCCGGCCATCAGATGGGTGATCAAAAATGTGTCATCTCGAGTTCCTCTGTGCTTCGGAAGGCACGTTAAGCCGTTGGTCCCAACTGCATTAGCACTCGTTAACAACCACCAATCCGCACTGGGCCCGCGTGGTGGTTTATGGCTCGTTCTACCTATCCATCCATAGAGAAGGCTCGTGCCCCAACAGTGGGGACATAAAATGAACTGGTGATGATGATGATGATGCAAAAACACACATGTCTTAAATATCTGAAATCGATTCAGCATCTGATGCTCGACGAACTACGTTCAGAATGTAGGTTTATTATGGCACAGGGACCTAAAACAGGGGGGTTACTGTAATTAGAAACTTGGGTGCTTTGCTCAGTTTTCACTAAACCTACCAGATAAGTCCCACACAAAGACAAAGATTTAATTAAAAGTTTGATAGCCTTAATTCACCGTGTATAACGGTAGTACTTTAAGCAACCTTCCTAATACCACCGACAATAATCCAGTTTCTAACTAACTTCCTCTATGGTCGCCCAAAATTACCGTTTGCCTTACTTAAAAACTTCTATACTTACGTATTTTCTTTTTTGTATGTCTGTTTCTCTCTCACAGTTTTATAGACTTTTTGGCGGAAAAGTGAAGAGTCATGTCTGCGGTTTTGTTTTATTTTCTAAAATTTGTGTTATGTTGAATATTAATGTGAAATAATGGTGGATTATTAACCGTTAAATTTTCGTGAGTGTGCATGAGTTGAGTTGGCAAATAAAAAAAAACAGTGCAACGTCACTTTTCAAATTCTCTCAAGAAGTCAGCCCGAGGACTTAGTAAAAGCCCCACATCTTTACTGGGATACTCAAGGGGTTGGGGGGTCTATCATTTCTCACTTCTCATTCATCATCATCATCATCATACATGAAGGGAAAAATACTAATGAAATAAAGAAACTATACAGACAAGAAGTGTCTAAAACGAACGAATAGGCTTGATGGATTTCATCCGGAGCCGTAAAACAATACAAAAAAAAACAGTTTTATACAGTAGGTACACCTGAGTTTCGATTCTGCTTTCTCTAAACGTCCACACGATTGTAGACGTTTTGGATCAACCAGCAGCTCCTAGGTTATCTCGAGGACCACCAGTTGATTTCCGACCGCCAATACGGCTTCCGTCACGGGCGGTCGACGGGTGATCTTCCGGTATATCTCACACACCGTTGGGCAGAGGCCATAGAGAGTCAAGGTGAAGCTCTAGCGGTTAGCTTAGACATTGCTAAGGCGTTCGATAGGGTCTGGCACAGAGCGCGAAGTTACCAGCATACGTAATACCCGAGGGACTCTGTAAATGGGTCGCTAGCTTCCTTTGTGGGCGCAGCATTAAGGTCGCCGTTGACGTTTGCTGCTTTGATGTCATGCCCATAAATGCTGGCGTTCCCCAGGGCGTTCGGTTTTGTCTCCCACGCTGTTTCTGTTCCATACCAATGATATGGTTAACATTGAGAATATGCATTGTTTTGCGGATGACAGTACGGGAGACGCCCTGTACATAGGAAAACCCAATGTGCCTCGGACTTCACACAGGAAAGTCTCAGGATGGGGTGGAAAGAATCTGGTTCAGTTCAACCATTCAAAGACACAGGTTTGCGTGTTCACCGCCAAAAAGGATCCATTCGTCGTAGCACCACAGTTCCCGAGCACTCTACTTAACATCTCAAGCAGCATGGGGATCCTTGGTGTTGACATATCCAGTGATGTACAATTCCGCAAGTATCTAGAGGACAAAGTGAAGATAGCATCACTGAAATTAGGAGTTCTTAGGAAAGCGAGACGGTACTTCACGTCTAACCAGCTTTTACAGTTGTACAAAGCCCAAGTTAGACCTCACATGGAGTACTGTTCTCACCTTTAGTCCGGGGCTCTTAAATGCCAGCTTGACCCTCTAGAATCTTTGCAGCGACGTGCCATTCGACTGGTCAACGATCCCAAGCTCACAGACCGGTTAGAACCCTTAGCCTTGAGACGTGATATCGGCTCGTTGTGTGTGTTCTACCGCCTGTATAATGGGGAATGCTCTGAGGAACTCTTTGATTTGGTGCCCACTTCCTCCTTCTACTATCGCACCGCTTGCCATCGGAACAGGGCTCACGCACACTTCCTGGAGCCGCTGTTCGCTCGAACGGTTCGCTTCCAGAGGAGCTTCATTCCACGTACCATCAAACTGTGGAATGAGCTGCCATCCGAGGTTTTCCCATTAAGCTACGACATGGGCTCTTTTAAAAGGGGTGTAAAGCCCTGTAAAAAACCTTTTTACCCCTTTCAAAAGGGGTAAAACGGTTTTTTACAGGTCGGCAACACAAGAGTAACATCTCTGATGTTGCTGATGTCCATGAGCGGCGGTGACCGCTCACCATCAGGCGGCCCGCCTGCTCGTTTGCGGACTGTTAATATATAAAAAAAGAAAAAGTGTCTGTTGACAGATTGATCCTATTGACTACTAGGCGTGACTGGCAAATTCGCAGAAAAATAAAAATAATAACGGACATAGCTATACTGTACGGTTTTAGCTATACTGTACGGGTCTCCCCTACCTACATAGATAAAGTCCAAATACTTACTCGTTACCGTCGTTACTCGTTTAGAGAGTGTAAAGTGACGATAAGGTAGAAGCGCACCCTCAATAACGGGCAATCGTCCCATCATTGTATTTTATTTAAAAATATACCTAATTAGTTAACTAATTTTGTTATAATTATGGAATGTGTTTGGTTACCGGCTTCAGTTTGAACTAGTTTCTGCTAGGTCAAAAGTCACCATATTGTATTAAGCTTACCGTTAGGTCAAACTAATGCTTACGAAGCAGCCATATTACTAAGGCGTAGAGTGTTTGCTTTCGTGTCGCAGCAACTAGCTTGTTTAGCCATTTGTTCAACAAATTGGTAGCTCACTTACCTAGGTCAGTTACCGTTTTGGCATAACCTTAAGCTAAGTATTAGGGTGCTGAGTATTAATTTTGTCGACCATCTGATCACTAGAGTTTGTGTGGTACAATTTTAATTCGCCTCGTTTTACACCCAAAAATTGACAACTAACCTTTTTTGTAAAAAACGTTTTCATTTACATTACTGAAAACGTAAAATGGGCAGTTAGCCCATTTGTTACTTATTTTTGTCCAGTACAACACATGGCTGCCTGGAAGAAGTTGCTTCTTGCCGCCATTTGTACTTCTTCTTGTCCTCTTCACGTATTTTTGTATGGTGTACAATAAAGAGTATTTTCATTTCAGTGAGGGAGTTTTATTTGCCATTTTTTTTTATTTATTTTACAACTTATCACAATATTACAAATATTATTTGACCTCGTTATTGAACGATGTTTAATAAATAAAACGAGTTAAATTAAAATGCCGCGTCTATAGTGGTTAGACTCCTGACCCTAAGGTCAGGAGTCTAACCAATATAGACGCGGCACTATAGTCTATGGAGATTTTTTAAATATGTCTTGTTCAGTCCAGTTCGTGAGTGGTCTCCACCGCTGAGGATTTAGCTTTCTTCCAGGACTTCCATATGCGCTTCTATTTATTTTTAATTTTTTAGTTAATATTGCTTAATAATATGCTAAAGAGTGTGTATTTACTGTCTTTATTTATCAGGGTAGATTAAGTCCAAGCGCTTCCTTATAGTCAAAAATATATAAAAGGTTTTTATTAAGATTAAAGTTGTATGTATATAACTTTACGCAAATTTTGTTGCGAACAAATTACAAATTAAATCACTTTTTTGTAATTGTAACTTGCTCGCAACAAACTTTGCGTATCATTATATTTAACCACTATCTGTGCCCCGCGGTTTCACCCGCGTTAGTAAGTCAACCTTAAAAGCTAGACATTATGCTGTCGCGGACTTTTTTTTTAAAACTATGAAGGGAAAAAATTTCGTAATACATGATTTTTGCGTAACTTTCACCGTTTACGCAGCGCACGCAAGGAAAGCTCTCAAAAATAATATTTTCCCGTTTTTGCAACATTTTTTATTGCTGCTCCACTCCTATTAGTCATAGCGTGATGTAAAAGCCTATAGCCTTCCTCAATAAATGGACTATTCAACACAAAAATATTTTTTCAATTCGAACCAGTAGTTCCTGAGATTAGCGCGTTCAACCAAACAAAAAAACAAACTCTTCAGCTTTATAATATTAGTATGGATAGTGCCCGACAGGGTCCATATTGTTACTAATTTTATAATTTAAGACCTTTTGTACATATGAGAAAGCAATAAAGAAATTAAAATTGAAATTGAAATTGTAATCAATTATATAGCTAGCCTAGTTCTCTACTGATTATTCATATCTGTAAAAAATATTAAGATCTGATGTTGATGACGTAGAAGTCGACATTGATTAAGGATCCTTTGGCCTAGTGCACCTGACCTGGCATTTAACGGGGTGCGGGTTGGAATTTTGATAGCTATTATTAACACATATTATATTTTTAACACTTTTTTCAAAATACTCTGTTCACATTTAACTGTTCTCTTTTACTGGTATAGCGTAATATATTTTTTATTTCTATTATAACTACATAAGGTTCCATTTAGAATGGCATCTATATTGCCACCACCAGTGAAAGGGTTAAAGTTCCATACCCGCACAACAGAGCGCAAACATCACCGGCCTCCTCAAATACCATTTCTAAAATAAGATGCGTAATTAGAAAGGGCGACTTCCTAAAATTTCCGTTAATCTGACGAGCCAGGGCTCCGGTAACAGGATTAAATTGAAGGTATAATCGCAAACTCCAGGGAAAGAAGAGAAACAGTCATCTAAATTAATCAGATGACTTATTCGCACCTCCGTCCGCTCCGCTCTGCCGGGAGACGTAGATGTTAATGATAAAATGTTACTTAAATTATTACGGATGTACGTAACTGGGTGATATAATTTGAGCAAAGCATTTTGCTTAGCTTCGTATATTATATTATATTATTATTGTATATATTTATTATTATTATTAGCTTATTTTGTAGCATTAAAAATGTACATATCTTCCTATTTATAATCTTATGTTGCTATTTGATCCCTTTTTTACCCGACTCCGTCAGAAGGAGGGTTATGTTTTTCGAGTGTATGTATTTATAAATACTCATTTATTATAGATTATATTATTTAAGTATAGGTATCGGACAAGGAAATATTTCACGTTGCAATCAACAAACTTGGCCAAATTTAATTCTGGGATCGTAGAGCTTGTTTTTTTCTTTTCAGTTTTTTCTCTTTGCACCTTTACAGTTATATTTATGTTAGCCCGGTTTTTACGAGTACATAATTGTTTTTATATAGTAGTTTTAGCAGTCGAGTTTTTGTTTTTACATTTACATGTTTTGTTATTCCACTTTTTATGTTTAAAGGCTAATCACTAAATACGTTTAGCGCTAAACATGTTTAAAGTATCATTCTGTCTCTTTCAACTTTGAACAAATGACAGTAATGGAATTACATTTTAAACGTGTTTAGCGCTAATCGTATTTAGTGAGGCGTTGTGCAAGCCGCCCTTTAGCTGAATTAAATATTTATAAATTACAGTGAAAAAATTAAATGCCTACCCGACCCAGCCAGGAATCAAACCTGGGTCTTCCGCAATCCGGGCGGCTGCACTGACCTTACCTTTTTTCTGTACCTTTTTTCTTGAATTTGATTTACTTGTTTATTTATTAAGTCTGGCTAAAAAATGCTTGATGCTACTGCCGTAAAGCATTAAATAATGACAGATATGGTAAATAAGAATTGACGTTAGTTTAATTATAATTTATTAATAAACATAATTTTAAACATATTCGTACCTAGCGGACGAAGTATCTGTTTATATATTTTGTTTTCTTAAATTAGACTGAAATTTCTTGATATAAAGTTATTAGGTGTCACGCTATTTTTAACCTACTTCAAAAAAGGAGGACACAGGAGGAGTGGTTACTCAATTCGACTCGTATATATTTTTTGTTTATGTGTGTTCGCGGATAACTTCGTCGTGTATGAACCGATTTTGATGATTCTTTTTTAGTTGGAAAGGAGATATCCCAAGACCTTGATAAGGAAACCAGGATCTGATGATGGCATCTTAGAGAAATCGAGGAGAACTTTCGAAAATTGTAGTAGCGACTAGTGCGTTTGTTAATGTTTTCATTAAGTATTTTAAAGCACTACTACTTAATGAAGGTCTGGAGTCGATCTGATAATGGAGCCGAAAGACAGTCGAGGGAACTCCTCAACGATTTACAGCAATTACATGGTGTTTGGGCTTGATTAATTTGTCTTGATGAGAACTTTACACCTAGATGGGTTGTGACTGTCATTAGGGGTCTGATGATGAAGACGAAGGACAGTAAAGGGAACTCCTCAACGTTTTACAGTAGCTACCTTGTGGTTGATCTTAATTCATTTCTATTGATAAGAACTTTACACCTATGGGTTATAAGTGCCATTACAGGTCTGATGATGGAGACCATAGACAGTCGAGGGAATTCCTCAACGATTTACAGCAGTTACCTTTTGTTGGGCTTACTTCATACGGTTCAATATGCCAAAATGTTTAGTTCGTACAAAAATAATACCTAATTAAGATTGAAGTTTTACATAGAAATACCACTACCTACTAGGCCGTCGTCCCCTCATCCGAGAAGCATCCTTGTTAGGTCTACGTCTACTCATCACTAAAAATCGTAAAATAAAATAATTTTTAACAAAAAAAACCGACTTCAAAAAACAAGAAACTTAAAAAATGTAAAAACAGCTCTAAAAAGCAACAAATAATATTGAAATCATATTATTAATTACCTAGATACGCATGTCAGTTTAAAAAAATGTCTACTGAAGTCGGGTGGGGCTTTTACAATAAAAAGTGGAGATAATGGAACAACTAAGTATAAAAGTTTAAATGAAACAAAATTGTCCCCCAGCCGACCACCCACCACCCGACTTCAATAGACATTTTATTAAACTGACATGCGTATCTAGGTAATTAATAATATGATTTCAATATTGTTTCTTGCTTTTTAGAGCTGTTTTTACATTTTTTTAGTTTCTTGTTTTTTTTAACTATCGAAACATGAAACGACTCTGGGGCAGATAATCTCCTTTGATAAAACAACGCTATACTTAGTAAATTTTCTTTTTAGTTTTAAGTGCTAATTGCTACACTTAAGCTGAATTAAATATTTATAAAATACAGTTAAAAGCATAATGATTTTGTCACTTGTTTAAATTATTTTCTTTCGATCATCGATTTCTTTCGATCAAAATGCTCAGCACCCAAATCTAGTACGATACGTGGACTCCCTATTTCATTTCATAAGATTAGCTTCTAATATCAAGTAACTGGCCAACTCTCAAACAAACAAGTAAACATCAAGGGACAAAATATTCCAAAAAGTTTTTTACCTATTTCACCTCTTTCAAAAGTCGAACCCTTCACGCGTCCCGTTAAACATCGATCGGCATAGAGCGTTATTAAAAAATACTCATACGAACCCTTTCCCAAACAGCGGCCATCGCGCTGTAGGGCCGTCGAGAGCACTTTGTTTGTTTGGACGCACTCAGGCCACGCCACTCGCCGAACGTTTTTACGCAACCTATATTTACTGCAACCCTATACACCGTGGAGTTGTTACACACTTAAGAATCAGCTTAAATGTTACTGTAGCGTTTATAAATTGTAGTTGCGATAAGTAGTGATAGCCTATCTATAGTCCACGATTAGTCAATGGTATTGAGAGGTTATCGATTCTCGATGTTCGGCAATGCTATCGACATAGTATCGAGAGCTAATAGTTACTTTGATATGTATAATATACAGATCGTACTATCGAATTAATATTAGTACAAAAAAGTTTAAAACTAGACTAAACTATTCGTAATGCACTTCTGAATTACCTGGACGTTGATCAGAAGCTTCTGATATTTGACCGAGCGCGCTTTTACCACTCTGCCACAGAGGTAGCTAGCCTAGTTAATATTAAGTTTAGTTCCCCCTGACTCTCATATAACTTCATCTATTTATTAACAAGTATTTTCTCAATCGATAGCGCAGTGGTTAACGCGCCCGCCCTGCGATTGCTGACTTTAAGCAACTTTCGCAAAGGCCGGTCATCGGATAGGTGACCAAAAATTTATCATCTCGAGCTCCTCCGTGCTTCGGAAGGCACATAAAGCCGGGTCCCGGCTGCGTTAGCAGTCGTTAACAACCACCAATCCGCACTGGGCCCGCGTGGTGGTTTATGGCCCATTCTCCCTTTCCATCCATAGGAAGGCTCGTGCCCCAGCAGTGGGGACATATAATGAGCTGTTGATGATTTTCTCAATACGTCAAGTTAGTATTAATTTTGTCTATAAAGTTGGCAAAACTTCAGACACGAGATGCCTTTTTATGAAAGTTCATATTCTGTCATAATTCATGACCCCGTGTAAAGTGTTTTATTTTTCTTTCGGAAACTCGATCGTGATTTAATACATAGTCTGGCTCAAACAATGTTCGGGCTTGGCAAACTTCAGCGTTCAAATATTTACTTCACAGGTGAAGTATTTTAAAAACTTCTTCACGGGACTCCGCAATGGAGCCGGTTAATTACAACCGTTAGAAATTTTCGTCGTAAAATATAATTGTTTTAACAGGAAAGCTTAAACTTAGTTAAGTTTTGAAAGAAACTGATTTTATTTTTATATACTAATTCGTTCAACTAATTAACGGAGAAAAGTTGGGTTGAATAAGGACCCTTTTTCAATTCTCAAACAAAACTTTTCAGTCTGGTATCGTATTATACCGCCCATTTGAAAAGTCTTGTTATTTACTGTCCGTTCTTGTATATGACGTGGCATTTCTTCAAATTCAAATTCAAATTCAAATTATTTATTCGTGATTCACAGGTAAGTCATTAGGTCTAATTGTATTGATTATAAGGTTTCACTGCGATCTGCCTTATCGGCATACGAAAAATATAAAATAATTATAAGAACAATAGAAATCATTATACATTAAAAAGGTAAATAAAATAATAATAAATATAATTACAATAATTCATTAGGTCATGGTACATTTGATAGAAAAAAACATTCAAATTAAAATCATAAAAAGTAGATATTACGAAATTAAATTAATACCTACATGTCATTTATAGCAACATCTAACTGGTACTGAGACGGCTGAAGGCATTATTATTATTATTATTATTATTTTTATGTTAAAAGGAGGCAAACGAGCAGGCGGGTCACCTGATGGAAAGCAATCACCGCCGCCCATGGACACCCGCAAAACCAAAGCTATCGCAGATGCGTTGCCAACCCTGAGGAAGGAGTTGGATCTTGAGGAGGGAGTAGAAATTGGGAGGGGGGTGGGGTGAGAGATGGGCCTCCAGTACTTTCACTCACCGGACGAAACACAACAGCAACGAGTGCCGTTGTTTCACGCCGATATTCTGTGAGAGGGTTGTATTACGGCGGGCGAGCCGGCCCATTTCGTGCTGCAACGCAGCGTGGCTCTACCACTCAGACAGTGTTACTCATTTAGCACCACCCAGGGGTCACGTGTAGGGTCACGTATTAATACGCGGACGTACTTTTTTTTTTTTTTGACACTTAAATCCATTTACGCGTAACCTAGGGCACTCAAGCAGACATTAGGTGAGCTTTGCTGAGCTTAAAACCTATTTTAATTCTAAGAACTCATTAACTGAGTAAAAGGCATTATTAATTAAATATTCACAAAGTATTTGCTTGAAAGTGACATAATGATCACATTCTCTAATAAAATTTGGAATTTTATTATATATTTTTGGCGCCATTACGAACACACTTTTTTCATACAGTGTCGTTTTATATGGAATGTGATTCACAGAGCACAACAAAGTACGATTTCGTTTTCTAGAAACAATTTTAAATAAGTTTGAGTGTTGCCTGATAAAGAGAGCCAATTCCAATATGTACAAGGAAGGCATAGTCAATACATTCAAATTTTTGAAGTATGTTCTACAGGAATCAGTCTTTCTAAGTTTGCACATAGCGCGAATGCATCTCTTTTGACATTTAAAAACTTTGTCCCAATTAGTTGCATTACCCCAAAATATAATTGCATACCGTAACCTAGAAGCCACAAAGCCATGATAGGACGCGAGTAAAGTTGAGAGACCAACTTTTCGCGACAGAAGATTTCTTGTGATTTGATTATACTTTATATGGATATTACGTGGATAAGAGAATTGTCAAATCAGATTTTTATAGAATTTCAAATCAGATTGAGTTAAGTATCTATCTTTGTCATTTTTAATTTTTAGTTTTACATTTTTTATTGTTTACATTTACTAACACTAGAGTTAAGTTTCAATGTACTACTAACACATAAATACCTATGAATTGTAAAATATAAATCAGAAAGAAATTTTTAATATTATTATTACACAGCCATAATGTCTTGTTCTCTGCATCTTTTATTGCCTTCAGTAATCTCCCGTTCTCCAATAATTCCACAAATCTATGAGTTTTGTCTAAGTCCACTAAACCTTATGTTATATCCAACTCGGTTATTTATGCTGCTTAGCTTAAGGCAAATCCGATATTGCATCGCAATCGCACAGTCTCAGGTGTGTGGATGGTATAATGTTCATACTCTGTGCATCTCATATTAATAATGTATGTTAAGTAATAGATATACTTAATAATGAACAGCCACTTTTGATAGCTGTTTTAAAACGAATTTATCGACACTGATCTGTATGTTCCAGTGTGGTATAGGTCTGGACCACTAGTTTCAGACCCACAGGTCCTGGGTTCGACCCCTAGAGGGGTGTATAATAATGATTTCGGTTCTGTTGGTAGGTACTGGTTTTTAGTCCATCTGACTAGCTACCATCGATTTTTTTATGATTTATTTCATAATTATTATTTAGCAGGCAATGCAGCCTCATAGATACGATTTACCTCTCCTCGTTTGTCATCAAATGACGCTGCTTTAAAGCAATTCAAATTCTCGTTTACGTTAACTTGCGATCGATTGATATTGTTGTGTTCCGACAGTTGTTAGAGAGAAGATTGGCAGTTCCTCTGTAATTGTGGATTTTGGGTGCAGTGCGTTTCCACCTTCGGCATTATCATCAGCTACAATCACTGCCCCAAGTCTACTTTCTTAATAAAGTCAGAATTGTGTTGCCTGACGTTGACATTAATAAACAGAGCGCCTAGTGCAAGGTTTGTTTTATAATTTTTTTTCCTGGGTAACAGAAGCACAAAATATAATAATAAGACTACAAAAACTAAGCGATTTCAAACTCTATGGTTAGTTATTAGAGTTGGCAGTACAAGAACGAAATAAATTTGGAGTTGATGGGTTACAATTTTTGGAGCTAGCGGTACTGAGCCGCTTCATATACTTAGTACCTCTCACGGACACGGAATCCCCGCCCGATCCTCTAATTGCCACTACACATTTACAGAATACACTAAACATGCACACTAGTTTAGGCACCAAAACGCCCCGTACTCGTAGAACAAGGGTACGAAGAACCGGTTCACACGCGCTCTATACCAAGCACAGACATGTAAGTGCGTGATGCCGTTCCCTCTAGAAAACCTCCATAGGTGATTCTTTTCACACGGCTTGAAGAACCCTTTAAGCTTCTCGGCGCCCCCAAACAAGCCCGGTGAAGCTGAAAATGCCGTTTGAGGCAATCGGCAATCTCTAAAAAAATTTATTTTATTTTTTATTTTTTTATTTATTTATCAAAAAACTTACACTATCTTTACAGGCAAAATTTAAACCTAATACGATAATGTAACTACTATATACATTTAACAACCTATTATATAACCTATTTACTTATAACTTATTGTGTACAAAGCCGTCCTTGTGAACTCACTCAGAGAACATGATAATATGTCCACTCGCTCCGCTATCTCGTTAATAGTGCGCATGGCGCGCGTGAGCGGCGCCTCAGCCAGCAGGTTGGTGCGTGCTCGCGGCAGCGCTAACAGCCGCGGCGCGCGCCTCCGCTCTGTGTACCGGTCCGGCACGCTAAGCCGAATATGCTGAAGGAACCTCGCATTGTGCACTTTCCCCCTCAATATTTTGTGGATATAACAAACCAGCGTAAAGTCCCTTCTGACTCTCAGTTCACTATACCCTACCATCCCCAGCACAAATAAATTAGGATATCTCAGCGGATAAAATGGATAGACCCCATATATACTGGCCTGCAAAAATAAGTACTACACTTTTAATATTTATTTATTTTCTAAACTATAGAAGTTAGAGATTTTTAAATAAAAAACGTTTTGCAGCAATTTTTATCAGCTTTCTTTAAAACTAAAGTAAATTATACATTAGTAACATTTTCCTTTTTGTTTCGAAAGTATATCTTGTGTACTTAAAAAGTTATTGCAATTTTAAAAGTGTGATACTTAATTTTGCAGGCCAGTGTAGTTTCATGTACAGATACCTAACAAACTTGTTCTGAACTCTTTCCAACATGAGCTGATACTTCGTTTCATGAGGTGCCCAGACAACGGCATTACACTCCAGCTGACTCCTGACTAATGCGTTATATAAAGCGATAATCGCTGTGATGTTGGTAAAACCGTGGGCTCTGCGTAATATAAAACCTAGGTTGCGATATGCTTTCTTACAGATACTATTAATATGATCGCTAAATGATAGTCCGGTATTCAGCCGTACGCCCAGATCTCTGACCTCTGTTACCCTTTTCGCAGTTACACCCCCAACCGCATAACTATGCCTAATAACATTACGCGCGCGAGACAGAGTTATAACTCCACATTTAGAGGTGTTGAACTGCAATCGGTTGCAAACACTCCAATCCACCACTCTGTCTATGTCCTTTTGCAACCTCTCGCAGTCCCCTGAACTTTCGACAGGCAGATACAGCTTGAGGTCGTCCGCAAATAATAGGCACTTAGCCTCCTTTACTACGCTTGGCAGATCGTTACCTACCCTGGCTCACCCCCGATCTTGTGAAATACGGGTCCGATACGTACCCAGCGTACTCAACATACTGCTGTCTATCTCCCATGTAACTGGCAAACAGATGCAGAAGGTGCGGGGTGAAACCGATACCCGCTAATTTTTTAAGCAACACGTCATTGTCGACTAGGTCGAAAGCTTTTTGGAAATCGAAATAGACGACGTCTACTTGCACCCCACTATCTACCGCTGGCACCACGTCCGCCATAAAGTTGAGAAGGTTGGAAGTGGTGCTGCGTGCCACGCGGAACCCGTGCTGCTCGTCCGCCAGCTGTGCGCTCACCTGCACGTATAGACACTTATGTATGGCAGACTCTAGTACCTTTGCCGGTGTCGATAACACTGCCACAGGCCTGTACCCTTCTACACTACTCGACGCACGCCCCTTCGGAACCAGGACGACCCGTGTCATCTTCCACCGTTCTGGAAATACCGCTGACCCTAAACATAAATTAAATATATGCTACAGAGGCGTGGCCAGCCCCGCTCGACAGTCCCTGAACACGAAAGGTGGTATACCATCCGGCCCCGAGGAAGTCTTCGGCTTGAGGCGGCGCAGCGCAGCGGTCACATCATCGAGCTCCAGGCGGTCAATGTGCACGCGCGCAGACGCATTGCTATCGCCCGCCTGCGTCACACTCATGCTTACGTCCAACCGGGCCTTTTCTGTGCTATATACCGACTGGAAGTACCTAGCGAATTCCATAGCGCATTGATCTGCATTTAAAACCAACCCATCCTTCACGATACTACGCGGACTCCTACTACCTCTTTTATCTTTTATGTAATCCCAAAAAGCTTTAGGTTCCTTCAGTAAGTGACTTTGAACACGGTGGCTATATTGCCTATGAGCGAGTTTTATCATACTTTTTACTGTAGCCCTGTACTCCGAGAAAGCCCGATAGTCTTCACCCAATCCGGTCGCTTTATATTTTTTGTGAAACTTTGCCTTCAATCTAATATTCCGAATAATATCACCAGTGTACCAGGCAGGATATGTAAATTTTGACGACACTTTCTTTTGCTTTTTCTGCGGGACACAAGTATTAATTACTGAGTTTAATGTACCGTAAAAATAATCTAAACTCGCCTCTAAATCTAAATCAGTAATTGAAGTCCAATCTATACCTGCAATAGCTGAATACAACACCGGGAAATCGGCCCTATGAAAATTCCATCGCTTCGGTGTGCACTGCAAGTCGGCGGGGCAGGGGCGCGGGACGGGGCGGTCGCCGCGCAGCGTAGGGCACAGCGCGGGCCTCACGCGCACGCCAAGCGCGGGGTGGTAGGGGTCGAAAATAAGACAGAAGAGTCCGACCGCAGCTGTTGCGAGATTCCGTGTCCGTCAGAGGTAGGGTTGCCAAATATTTTTCAGGAAATTAAAGTAAATCTATCACTAACTAGTATAAAAAAAGGATTTGAAGAAAAAATAAAGTATTTTCCAAATTTATTTATTTAAATGTTTAAAAAACAAATTTCTTTGTACTCTTGTTACTATCTAATATTTTTTTATTGTTTTATAGCGCGTTTAGAAATTAGCGTTGCGTTTCGTTTCACTTCACCTAAGTCGTGAGTATCATTCAGTAGTTCAGAAATTAAGTCAACAGGAATATGCCGTTCAAACGCACGCATTAGTCGGAAATAAAGTATTTTCCATACTTTATTTTTATTAAAAATAATAAAGTATGGGTATGGAAAATAACGTAAGATACGTTATTTTAAAGAATGGTTATAGCAACCCTAGTCAGAGGTTGTCTGTGTGCGTTGCTTGAGCGCGTTTGTATGGAGCTTACGTTCTGCAGTCTCCATATTTTGTGCTGTTTTTTTATTTATTTTTTATTTTGGCACGCCAAAATGGCCCCACCCTGCCTGATGAAAAGCCGCCAGTGAAGCCCAAGAAGTGAAAACGTTCATCACAGCGCTACCACGCTATGCCGAACGCTCACACTATGGCGGCCTGCATAAATGCTTTTTCACGCCCCGCTTAAATAACCCGGGAGAGAAAGAGGAGGGAAACACGTGTACGGGAAGTGCATTCCACATACGGGCAGTTCGACAAAGGAACGATTGTCTAAACTTTTTGGCTTTTTTGCTTCTGCTACCAAGGAATTTTAAAAAAAATAGACCTTGCACTAGGCTCCCTGTTTCCGTGCTGAAATCAAGAGTCGATAACGGCGACTGCAGTATGAGTTAGTGCGGTTAGTGGATAAGAGATTAACTCTTAACGTAAGCGGGAACTGTGCCTGGAGTTGGATCGCTCGTTTGCAGATAGATTGAACGGGTAGGCAACATTATTTTGTGGAACCGCTCTCTGCAAATCTAAATGTTGGTTGTGTGGTTTAAATGAACCGAGTGCGTTGTGATTA
Organism: Eudonia lacustrata; assembly: GCA_947562085.1. Lineage (NCBI taxonomy): Eukaryota > Metazoa > Arthropoda > Insecta > Lepidoptera > Crambidae > Eudonia > Eudonia lacustrata. Next base: position 7,648,346 of record OX387342.1, read on the forward strand.
GTGTGTTCAATACTACTCCATAGAGTTTAATTCAACTACCGTATCGTCACCAACTCATTTTATGTCACCACTGCTGAGCAGGAGTCTCCACATGGATGGAGACAACACAGAGGGTAGGTACGTGCCGTAAACCACCACGCGGCGGGCCCAATGAGGATTGGTGGATGTTAGACTGCTTATGCAGCCGAGCCAGACTATTGGCCTCTTTCCGTGCCTTCCGAAGCACGGAGGTACTCTGCCGCACAATTTATGAACGCAGTAAGTACAACTTACTGTGTTTGTGATTTTGATATTTAAGGTGCTGACATTACGATCTATTTTCTCGAAACTATATATGTTAACCATAATATTTATTTACTGCGTTCATAAATTGCGCGGCAGAACTCGTGATGACACATTTTCGATCACCCATCCGATGACCGGCCTTTGCGAAATTTGCTTAACTTCTGCAATCAATCTATTTGTATGGGAGGCGATAACGAAATTTTGACATGAAAAATCGTCACCCCTTCTATATCGGGCGTGTGGCACGTACTAGCACAGTAACCACTGGCTCACTGGATCGACACTTGCTTCTCGTCCCCAAAAAACCTATATTTAATTGAAGTTTTACTTGGATGACAGCTCGGAAGTAAGTGGTTTGTATTAAATTGTCGCTAAAGTCAAAACTCAGTTGCAGACCCTTATTTTTAATAGAATAGAATATAATATTTATTTAATAAAGTGACCAAGACTCATAATTTATTAGTAACAACTTATTCTATGTTAGTTACATGATATAACTTATTTTTAAATAGGACACAAATTAAACCGCACTTCATTACTGCGCCATACCCGACGATATGGCGCGGCAATTATTTACGTATCGACAGTCAAGCCTGCTGGCGACCATGCTTAGGATGCTGTTGGTGCTGCCCCGCACCCTGCGCACCAGAGACGCGCATCGCTTTCGCATCGTTGTGTAGAAACAGTTAACTCGCATTTCGGCAAACATTCCTGACGCGCTACAAAAGCGAGGCAGCACCAAAAGCACCCTAAACGCATTGTTGTATTGAACACGGAGGGAACTGTAAGATTTTTGAGTGTATCTAACCCACAGGCTGCACGTGTAGAAAGAGGTGCAATATGCTCTGAATAAAGTAATTTTAACATTACTTGTGCAGCGTGCAAACCTACGAGCCAACATGTTTGCTCTCACAGACAGCGCCCTCCGCTCTCGTTCAATATCAGCGTCATCTTTGAGGTCAGGAGTCAGAACGTGACCAAGATATTTAAACATATGTATTCTTTCTAACACACATTTGTTAAGTACAATTAATGGGATAGTAACAGGAGGCTTACTCTTCTTAATAAAAATAAATAAAAACTTTTTCGTTTTTTTTTTTTAAAAGGAGGCAAACGAGCAAGCGGTTCACCTGATGGAAAGCAATCACCGCCGCCCATGGACACTTGCGGGTGTCCATGGGCGGCGGTTATCGCAGATGCGTTGCCAACCCTGAGGAAGGAGTTGGATCTTGAGGAGGGAGTAGGAATTGGGAGGGGGGAGGGGTGAGAGATGGACCTCCGGTACTTTCACTCACCGGACGAAACACATCAGCAACGAGTGCCGTTGTTTCGCGCCGATATTCTGTGAGAGGGTGATATTACGCCGGGCGAGCCGGCTCATTTCGTGCTGCAACGCAGCGTGGCTCTACCACTCAGACAGTGTTACTCATTTAGCACCACCCAGGGGTCACGTGTAGGGTCTCTAGGGTAAACCTACGGACGCGAGCAACTTTAACCCCCAAATCTTAATGATAAAAGGAAAAAATGACGATGACTCTTGCTAATCGAACACTTGTGCCCCTGCCTTAAAAGCTTTAGGATTTACTTTGTATGAATGTATGATTGTGTTGCTCTTCTATGAAAATTGGAGTGTAAATTATTAAACAATAATTGGACAAAATCATTTATTATTGAGTAAACCAAACAGGTAACACAAACACGTACACAACATCCTCATTATAACTATAAGCTGTATT